>SMJT01000054.1:1042312-1075353 GCA_004349715.1 Crucihimalaya himalaica | reverse complement strand
TTTTAGTCTTTTCTACAAAACTCTTTACATTCTAGTTCTATTTAAACTATGTAATCTTTTTGAGAACAATAATCCAATATATACCTTTTTCTTAGAGAAGTTTCTCTTTTGTTCTTCACGAACTTTCGATCTCTTTGGTGGTTAGCCAAGAAATCAAACCGTTCCTAGAGTGGTTAGCTCTTTGAACACATCCGTTCACTAAGGTGGTTAGCCTTGTGTTCAATCCGATTCTGAGTTGGTTAGTTTACGAGTCACAATTGTTCCTTAGGTGGTTAGCCTTCGGTTCATGTTTACCGAGTGCAGTCCATAGCCCTCGACGCAACCATTCACTTCCCCGCCTTGTTCTACAAGGATTATCCGTAACCAATACCGAACAAGAGTGTGTTTCTTGGGAGATCTTACCAAGATCGTATCACTCTTTAACCAGCGGGTTGTTGACCCGTCACGTCGAGCGCAGAGCTCAAGGGAGCAGGTTGTCGTTCTGACACGCTGCTTCCACTAGAGTGCAACTCGGCAAAAGAATTGACTTCGCCGCTCACGCGCTGGGCAAGAGATCTACTTCGACGAACACGCGCTGGGCGGGAAATGCAGTTGGCTCGCTATAAATACCCCTTATACTTCATTAATGAGGGGATCCGCAGAATCGCTCAAGAATTTGTACCCGATCTAGAAACTTAGCACATTTGTAATACCTCCGACGACTCTTTTAAAACGCCGAACTGAATCCCAACTGATTTAGTTCGCCTTTCTAAACGATCTTCGTCTTTTGGTGAAATATAAGATTCTGATCTTATTGCCGAACTGATTTTTATCATAACCATCTTTAATCCATTCTATTATACGGAAATATCGCCCCCACATTCATCATTAATCAATCATTATCCCGTTCACAGATTCAAAACTCGTTTACTTATATTGGTCGATCGTGAGACTAACAGATCTGGCTCGTCTCAGGAGTGGTCGATCTCTCTTTCAGGTCGGAGAAGATGATGAAACAAAGACAAGATGAAGACAAGTTATATGTCTTTAGGATTGTACATGTTACAAAATATAACTCACCACACTTGGTTTGTAAATGTTACAAAATAGAGGTTGTGGGTTCGATTCCCCCCTTCCAACTTTATTTTGTTCAGTTTAAATACCTAAAACGACGTAGCTTTGATAATTCATATACGGAAATACACAATTTGCAAACCTATATACCCCCGAGGGTTGTATTGTGAGTGACCTTTGAGTTGGCGATACTGACCTGCATTTTTTTTAGGTGAATGGTTAAGTTGCAAAAAATAGCGACTTTGAGGGTTTTTTTTGCATTAATCCCTTCTTTTAAAGTGAGATGCATTATCCAATTTTCAGGATTGAAACATGAAAGTAGGAAGAGCAAAATGATACTGGTTTATATAATTTAAGAAATATATGGAGGAAACCTTACTTGGGTTTTCATGTTTTATACGCTGGGTTCTATCGACGATTCATCAAATATTTCTCCAAGCTAGCTCGCCCACTTATTGCTCTTCTCTGTAAGGCCGTCACTTTCGATTTTACACCCGAGTGTCTTGTCAAATTCGAACAGATCAAGATGGCACTGGTTACTGCTCCTATCGTTCGATCACCAGAATGGAACCTCCCTTTCGAGATCATGTGTGATACGAGTGACTTCGCAGTTAGGTCAGTTCTGGGTCAGAGGCAAGACAAGAAACTCCATGTCATTTACTATACCAGCAGGACGTTAGATGATGCTCAGAAGAACTACAACACTACAGAAAAGGAGTTACTCGCCGTTGTGTTCTATTTTGAGAAGTTTCGTTCTTATCTGACTAGGAGTAAGGTGACCGTTCATACCGACCATGCTGCTCTAAAGTATCTACTACAGAACAAGGATTTAAGACTTCGCCAAGTTTTTACTGCTCCAAGGTTTTGATATTGAGATTGAGGACAAGAAGGGTGTAGAAAATGGAGTTTCAGATCACCTCTCGCGAATGACAATCGATAAAACCGTGCCTACTGACGATTCCCTACCTGAGGAGAAGATCTATTTCATCGAAACTAGGATTCGGCATAATCCTGCTGTGATTCTGCCAGTGCAGAGCACTAGTATCGATCGACACTCACCCAGTGTCGGTCGATACTCTCACGAGATTCTGCAATCTCCCCGTGTCCAGAACTCCAGTATCGATCGACACCCGTTCTCTGCCAATGGTGTCTCGGCTACAGAACACTCGTCTGCTGAGGAACCTCTAGCTGTTGAAACCACTCCTGCTGAACCATGGTATGCCGACATAGCCAATTATCTTGCTGCGGAGTACGAACCAAAGCATCTCAAGAAGTATGAAAAGAAGAAGTTTATGCGGGATGTCAGACGGTTCTTTTGGGATGAACCTTACTTGTACAAGCACTGTTCTGATGGGATGTACAGAATATGTATCGCTGAGATTGAGGTGCCATAGGTTCTATATCACTGTCATGGATCTAAGTATGTATGGCACTTTGCCACTTTCAAGACGGTCTCCAAAGTTCTTCAAGCTGGTTTCTGGTGGCCTACACTGTTCAAGGATGCTCACTCTTTTATCTCATATTGCTATGTCTGCCAGAGGAGAGGGAAGATCAGTAAGCGACATGAGATGCCACATAACTTCATCCTCGAGGTCTAAGTTTTTGACTGTTTGGGCATCTATTTTATGGGACCATTTCTTCCGTTTTGGTAGAATAAGTACATCTTGGTTGCTGTGGATTACGTCTCCAAGTGGGTGGAAGCGATTGCTAGTCCTACCAACGATTCTTCCATCGTCTTGAAGCTGTTCAAGACCGTTATCTTTCCTCGATTTGGAGTACCTTGGATTTTAATAAGTGATGGTGGCACTCACTTTATCAACAAGATGTGCATCATCGCGTCGCCACACCTTATCATCCTCAGACGAGCAGACAATTGAGATTCTGGAGAAGACGGTTGGCGCTACACGGAAGGACTAGGCCACGAAGCTAGACGATGCACTTTGGGCTTACCGGACCGCTTTCAAGACGCCACTTGGTACAACACCATTTCACTTACTGTATGGGAAAGCGTGTCATCTTCAAGTTGAAATCAAGCACAAAGCAGCCTAGGCTACCAAATTGATGAATTTCAATATCAAGTCTGCTGTTCAAAGGGGATTGGTTCAACTGAATGAGCTGGATGAGATCAGACACCTCACCTATGAAAACTCCAAGCTGTACAAGGAAAGAACTAAGGCCTATCACGACAAGAAGATCCTTTCTCACCACTTTGAACCAAATGAGCAAGTACTTCTGTATAACTCTCGTTTAGAGTTATTTCCTGGGAAATTGCGTTCTCGTTGATCAGGTCTCTTCACAATCAAGGAAGTCCGCCCACATGGCGCAGTCGTGTTGATGAATGCTGAGGGAAAGGAGTTCACTATCAATGGACAGTAGGTGAAACACTATTGGGCGAAAGCTGCTATCCCAGATGGCCACATAATGCCTCTGGTTGAACTACCGGTTGCCTAAAAGATCCCAATGTCATGCTAATGACATTAAACAAGCGCTTGGTGGGAGGCAATCCACTGTGAGTCGGTACATAAGTTTTTTCTTTTTATTTCATTTTCATTTTTGTGTCTTGTGTCTTCACGTGAACTAGGTTCAGATGATCAGCATCGATCAACACTCGTAGGTATCGATCGATACCACGACCAGGGAAACACTGTACGGCCATGTCGCGAGTATTGATCAACACCACTTACGGTATCGGTCGATACCCGTCACCCAGGTAAGTTCCTCTATAAAAAGTTTTTTTTCTTCCTCCTCACTTCACCATCTCTCGACGCCGCCGTTCACCTCCGAATTCTCTCACAAGTTTTTCATTTCTTAACCGATTTGATCGATTTTAAACCCTATTCCGAACGGAATTTCATTCTCATTGTCATTCTAGCATTCATTTTCTTGATCTGCAAAGTATGAGACTCAAAATCTCAATCAATGGATTCGTTACCAGGTTTGAAGGAACTCGATTTTGCTTCCTCTGTTTTACTTTCCAGCATAGTTCTCACTTTTTGGATAGTTCTAGAGGCATGATGACACATAGGATTGAATTGGCTTGATTTGCATGTTGATTTTTCTAAGAATTTCGTTTCCTGACAATATGGAAAACAGTTGTGATGTAGAATTGGAATGAACTGAATGCGACGATGCTGAGTTGAGTTGCTGCATGTGTCGATTGTTGCTGAGTTGCTCCCTGCCATTATAAAGAATCTATGTGACGATGTGGTGATTTGTTGTTGGCTTTGTTTTGTTCGCAGATGGCACCCCGCAAGAAACCACGACACTCGGAAGCTTCCGGCTCCTACCCACCACGACACGAGTACAGTCTGCAGGACTTAGTGGAATCTTTCGATGGCTCGTTCTAGCACGCCGGCGTTGGGACATCTTGCTTCACCAACGACCGTTACAAGGTTCTGAAAGGAGGCTTCACCAACGACACGGGCCGTCAAAGCTTTCTTGTGGTCCATGGCAGCGACCTGCAAGATGTCCCACACCGCACACCATCTCCCTCTGCACCCGTTGTTGCTGCTAGGCCCCCTTGGCCTAAGTTAGAAGGGAAGAGGATCACTCCGACGTGGGCTTGGGCAGGTTTGCCTAAGGAGGAGACCTAGAGCGAGGCCTGCATCTATAGGCCTATCGCCGAAGAGTAGGACGACTATGATACGTTGTTCTACAATGAGTGGCTGCGCGTTGCTGTAGTTTCTACGCGCTTCATTGACCCTCACACCATGCACCGTCTGGGCATCGACGTGGAGCTCTCGGCCATGCTAGACATGATCAGCTTGGGGACATTGCACACTAGGCAGTACGACCTCTACCCCAACCTTGTCTGCCAGTTCCTTGCGACAGCACGCGTCTACTACAGAGATGAGGTCCACCGTAACGCATCGGAGGGTACTCTGACCTTCCTGATTTGGGGCGTCCGCTACAGACTCCCGATCCCTGACCTCTGCGACATCTACGTCTTCGACTGCGACCTTTAGCAGGTAGCTCTGCCCACTCACGATGTCTAGGTCTTTTGGGGACACATCGGTCCTGGAGCCTATTACTCCAAGACCACCACGAAGATAGACGTTCGCCACCCCACTCTTCGCTGCATCGTCCGCATACTTAGCAACACTCTCCTTTGCAAGATGGAGCCGAACAAGATGCGGATATCTGAGCTGATTCTCCTCTACAAGGCCATTGGTGACCTCATTCTCGAGGACATATATGAGTTGCCCGAGTTGAACCTTGCGGTCAACATGGGTGCCATCTTTGCGCACAACTTGGTCTATCTGAAGACCAAACATTTCTCCGGACGCAACTACGCCACTGCATGGAAGACCAAGTCGGTCGACAGCCTCTTCACTCCCATTTTCGAGCATTTCGGCATCTCCACTTCAGCGTGCTCGATTGTCACAGCTCGCTCTCACATGATAAGCAGCATCTGCAGCACATGCGTTGGCTGAAGCCAACTCGGCGTTGGTGTCTTCTCACGACGGACGGCGAGCTCTTTGTGCTGCTCCCCAACCAAGCTCTGACCACTATAGTCGGTGACCTCTTCCAGCTGCACTTTGATCCAGATCCCAGGTTGCTCTCGGTTGCTCCAGCTACACGTGTACGCGCTCCGCCACACATCCCCTCGACTCCGGCAGATGTTGATGCTACATTCACTCCTGACTTTGCTGGCAGTCAGCCCCGCTGTTCACAAAGCCGACCTACACCTGTTCCTTCACCCTAATTTCCTCTACCTCCAGATCTGCCGATGGAGGCTGCCACCTTTCTGAGGTACGTAGTGGACAGCCTACAGAGCATTTCGGCCGCTGTCTCTCATTACAGCTGCAAGTCTTCTACAGATGCCCGTTCTTCTACACCCGGCCCTTCCTCCTGATACGCCATCTCTGATGACGATGATTCAGATGTTTAGACACTCTGTTTCCTTGGTTTTACATTATTTCTTTCCCTGTTCCTTTTCTTTTCTTTGTCTTTTCATTAGAACTCTTATGTCTCATTGTCAGTACTCTATTTGTATTGAACTTGTGGCTCTATTATGATCTTGTTGCTTCTAACTTGCATTCCAGTGATCTAACAGTGCTTCGATCTAACATCTGGTTCTCTGGGCATGAATTTGGGCATCAATTTCACGACAAATGGTCTTTGTATCGATCGATATATTCTTGGTATCGGTCGATACTCAACAAGCATCGGTCGATACCGGTTAGAACATCGATCAATACCCATTATCACACACGGGTAACCTTTATGCACTCCTTCAGCCACTCTGTTCTTTTGCTTTCTTTTGCCATCTCTGGGATAGATAACATTGGGGACAATGTTGTTTAAGTCTGGGAGAGGTAGTTACTGACATGGTATTCGTTTTTCTTAGAGTCAGTCATTTTTGAGTCAAAATTTGTTTTCTTGAGTCAAAAACATGTTGGAGATTATGAACTTTTGCTTGAATCCATTGCTCTGACTTTGCTTTTAAGTGACCAGTATTACAGAATCAGTCCTAGATCGACTAATGAAAAATCCAAAGACTGATTAGTTGATATCTGGAAAGCTTGGGAACAGGGTTATTGCAACGCTTCAAGAACATGTGAGTCTCCGTGTTTTCAAACCTCTTTCTTTGGTTTTGTTTTATGTTTGCTTGAGGGAAAGCAAAGACCAAGTCTGGGGGAGTTGATATATCATAGTTTTTATCCGTTTTTAACCATGATATAAGTCCTTTTATTGAGTCTTTTGAGTGTTTTTAAAGTCTTTCAGAGTCTTTTCTGGAAT
Organism: Crucihimalaya himalaica; assembly: GCA_004349715.1. NCBI lineage: Eukaryota > Viridiplantae > Streptophyta > Magnoliopsida > Brassicales > Brassicaceae > Crucihimalaya > Crucihimalaya himalaica. Next base: position 1,068,558 of record SMJT01000054.1, on the reverse strand, counting down.
TAGGCACGATTGGAGCTAAATTGGATTTATCGAAGTTTTGAAGCATCTCGGAGCTGAAGCAGTTCGGGAACTGAAGCTCAGTATTGACCGACACCCATACAGTGTCGATCGACACCGACATTTGGAAGAAACGTAAATCAAAAGTTATGCCAGTTTTCGTGAAGACAGTCCAGTTTGGCGAGCACAAAGTCCTGGTATCGACCGACACAAACCTAGTATCGATCGACACCGACTGCAGGAAAAGAAAACACGCGATTTTACTAGTTTGAAGATTCCGCAACTTGGCCTAGAAGATTTTATTATTTACAATTAAGCCCAGAACGTGTTTTAGCATTATATTTAGGGTTTTAGCCACTTTTAGGGGGAGAGACTTGATATTATTCATTGTTCGGGTTTTGAGAGAGGGAGAAGATTTCGAACCCTTGTTACTCTTTACTCTACTATTTTATGCAATCTATTTAATTCATGATGTTTGGTTTAGGGTTTAGGGTTATTCAAACGTGTTTGATGAATTGTTAGGTTTATCTGAATTGATAGGAGAATTCGATAGAGTTCTTCATCTAGACTTGTGATTACTGCTTATTCTAGCTTCATGACCTAGAATCTGATCTTAGGTTGTTTGATTGGCACGAAAGTGTGATTGATTGCCTGAACTAGTGTTAGATAAGATTTTGTGAACAATTGAACCTGATCATTAATGCTTGTTTGAATTCATAGGATTTGCAAATAAATTTGGAATTCTAGTTTTAGACATAGATAATCTTCGCTGCGACGGTTGGTTGATTTTACATTTGTGTTTCAAAATCAAGAACAGTGCTTAATATCTTCCTGACATTCTATTTGATTGACATTCTATTTGATTGACAATTCTGATTTGCCATAGAATTTCCCTAAGCCTAGCGTTTTCCTCACTGATCTTACTACTTGATTTTAATTGTTTTGTTATTTTTGATTACATTTATTTTGCATGGCTTAATTCACATTCTGGAATTTATTGAGTGACAATCTTGAGTCTTTGTGGTTCGACTCCTAGAATACTACAGCTACTGCTTAGATACTTTAGGGTATTATATTTGAGCATATCATTAGCCCTAGACGTATTTTTAGCTTTATAATTAGGTTTTTCAGCCTCCTGGAGGCAGACAACCATACTTGGAGATAGAGATTTTGCAATAGAGTTTTCGGAGAAGAACCTTGAACCCTCTTTGTATTCTTACTCTATTTTACTTTGTAAAATCTATTTTATTCATGATGTTTGTTGCATTCACCATGTCTGAGTAGATTCCTTGTTAGGTTTAGGGTTGTTCAAAGGTATTTGATGGATTGTTAAATTGATTTTAATTGTTAGGAAAATCTATAGAGTTCTTCACCTAGACTTGAGATTACTGCTCATTCTAGCTTCACGACATAGAATCTGATATTAGGTTGATTAATTGGCACGAAAGTGTGATTAGTTTCCTGAACTAGTGTTTGGTGAGCAAAAGACTTATTCGCAAAGAAATTTGGTTTAGGATTTTGTGAACAATTGAACCTGAACATTAATGCTTGTTTAAATTCATAGGATTTGCAAAGAAATTTGGAATTCTAGGTTTAGAGATAGATAATCTTTGCAGCGACGGTTGGTTGATTTTATATATGTGTTTCAAGTTCAAGAACGGTGCTTACTTTACTCTTGACATTTTATTTGATTTACAATTCTGATTTACCTGCGAATTTCCCTAGGCTTAGTGTTTTTCTCATTGATCTCACTACTTATTTTTAATTACACTTATTTTACTTAGCTTAATTCATATTTTGAAATTTTATTGAGTGATAATCTTGAGTCTTTGTGGTTCAACCCCTAATTTACTACAACTATTGCTTAGGTACTTTTAGTGTATTATATTTGAGCATATCACATTTGCATGGAGTAACTGCTGGTTGTTGCATATTTTAGTGGAGATTTCAAGAAGATGCATCGGGCATCTGCATGGAGTAAATGCTGGCCAATGCAGCCTTCAAACAATTCACATATTATGAGTCAAAACCTGGTTTGTTCCCAGTTGACCCGGTTCACCCCTCTTACTATTCATACTCTTTTTGCCAAATTTGTAGACATATATTCTTTACTTTGAACCATTTTTCCCCATTTATATCTTGTTTGAATCCTAAATTTTTATGCAACTTAAACTAGTTTTCTTTATATTTTTTGTTTACTATCTTCTATTGTTATGATTATGCAAAGAATCAACATGGATCTTTGTGTTTTCATGATATCTAGTGAGTAGTCTCTTTAGGACCTTTGGATTTACTAGATTTGGGTGATTAGGAGTTGATTCAAGATGTTAAGCGCTTAATATCCATAAATCCTTACTCTCTAGGTGGTTTTAAAGCTAGATTAGCTTTGATCAAATTAAGACTAGATGTTAGGAATTTTCATGCACGGAAGGTGTTCGATGAAATTTCCGAGAGAACTTAGAGAGGGCTTAGTGTACCTAGCCTATGGAAATAGATGATTAGGGTGCTAAGTGGTTAGTTAGGCTTAGAACTAATGCATATTAGTCTTGTGATTACGGGGGGGGGGGGGAATCTTTGTTAATTACTTGATTAATTTAGGATTAGGACCATGGAAGTGGCCTAGTTTACATAAGTGACCTATGACTAAAGGATTAGCATTGTTAGATTAGTATAACATCTTGGATTGATTAGTAATCACCCTTACCGAATCTAAACTAGACTCGCTATTTTTATTATTGCTTAAGAATCGTTTAGTTCTTGTTTAATATGTTCCCGCTTCTTTTGAGTTCGAGTTTGATTAGTCTTTAGTATTGCTTACGTATTGCTTTCATTAGTCTCATTTTTTAGTTTTCTTTTGGTCCTTGCTTAGTTATAGTTTGGTTTCCTTTGCTTCTTGTTTTCTTTGTTTGAATTTGAGTAGTTTGTTAGTGAATCAAAACCTCAAACCGAATTTAGCTTAGATTAAGTTAATTCGTGTATTCGTAATGAGTTAATGGTTTGTTCCTTGTGGATTCGATCCTAAAGTTCTATAATGATATTCCATTTGATCATGGTATAATGCACATTATGTTTAATTAGTTGATGTATTTATCAACATTGCGGGGACATGTGGTTTTATTGTCAATGTTGCAAGCAACCACGGTTGAAATGCTTAAAGGTAGGTGAAGAAAAGGAACTAGAAAAGACATTAGATGGAGAGCAATAGGAACAAGCTGATGAAAGGGAACAAGGAGAGAAGCAAGAGTTGGTGACTCTGACTCAGGGTTCTATGGCTGAAATGACTACTGAGAGGTCAATGAAAATGATGGGACACATTGGTGGTAAGAAGTGGTGGTGTTGATTGATTCAGGAGAAACAACCAACTTTTTTTCTAAAAGCTGGTGAAGGAAATGAAATGGGATGTTACTGATACTCGTGGTTTTAGGGTGAGAGTAGGTGGAGGCTGAGTCATCAAAGGAAAAGGGAGATGCCAAGATGTTTTGTTGGAGATTCAGGGTATAAAAATCTTAGAGTAGTTTCTCTAATTTGAGTTAGGATTAGTTGATGTGGTTCTTGGTTTCTCTTGGCTGGCTACATTAGGTGACACACGAATTAACTAGGGGTGCCTAACTCTCGGCTGGAAGATTGGTGCATACTAGGTGACTTTTGTAGGTGATCTTGCACTGGGCAAGGAACATGTTTCATTACACTCCCTGTAAAGGGTAATGAAACACACTGAAGTAGCCTTAAAGACATTTAAAAGGCTGTCTAAAGGAGTGCAGTGGAAGGGCATGAAAATAGACGTGGTGAGAAGGGCTGAGCAAGGAAGTGGAGCTGAAGTGTTAGTCAATTGGTCAGGCCTACCTTCTTCAGTTTCAACCTGGGAATCACTCTCCACCTTGGTAAATCAGTTCCCAAAATTTAACATTGAGGACAAGGCTAGTTTACTTCGGGGGAGTACTGATAGGTTAAAGATCCCTATAGCAAGGAAGAAGTTGGGGAATAAATGTAGAAAGGCTTGAGCATTGGGGAAGTTTCTGAGAAAGAAATAAGAAATCAACCAAGTGTGGCGAAGACTCAAGCTCAAAGGGAAGGTTTGCGTTTTTTAAGAACAATTTTGTGTAGATTATTATGCTTATGTTATGTCGTTTAGTCTTATGTATTTCGGGAACTATGAATATAAAGGAATTATCTGATTAGGGTTCATTACCTTATGAAAAATCAATAGTAACATCTGAATCTCTCTTATCTTATCCCTCTTATTCTCTTATCTCACATTTCTTCATTTTTATCCCTTCAAATCTCTTTCTCCTCTCGACATCTCACTCTCTTATTCTTCTTCTCCCTCCTCTCTATCCTTCATTTGTAAATCATACTTATCAGAATCACAACCCTAAGGTTTAGGTTCAGATTTTGAAGATTTATGTAACTTACAAACATGTCAGCAGGCTTCAAATCTTTCATCACCTTAAGCGTCTCGATTTCCACCTCCTCTGTCATCTTCTAGAGAGGAGCACAACACAACAATCTAAAAGGGTCTTCTTTTTGAATTCAACAAACGAAATCAGACCGTTGCGTCTTCGATTTCTCTCTAAGTAAGTGATGATTTCTGGGTTTTAGAGACCAAACTGTCACGGACCATTTTCTTTGGACGGTTCGTGACAGCCGCGTAGCTTCTGCAGGGCCATTCCGACAGGGGCATGTTTCGTGCTTAAGTGAGGGGCGTGCAGGATTCAGGTTGGGGAGTCCCTCGAGAGTTAGGCAGACCTACTCGGATAAGTTCGTTGAGTCTGTCGCTGATCGAGGATCTGACTTAGAAGAAGAGATTCGGCCATCCCTGCACAAACTGGTCGTGATCTGGAGCCGATCACCTGATGAGCCCAAGGCAGGGCAAAACAAGTCGAAGATGGTTCGTGATACGGAGGCCGGGTCGACAACTATGGACATTGTCGACCGCCGCACGGTCTTCCCGAAAAAGATCGTGATAAGTGGTATCAGAGCCAAGAACGTTGTGTATTATCTGCGCTTAGCGCCCGAGCCGAGTCGGGTAGGCGAGGAGCCTTGTTCGGTGGCGACAAGGTGTCGAGGGCGAAATGTTAAGTGCTGAACCCAGGCCAATCGTCAAGAGGAGGAAAAGTAAGCGCTTTGGGATGAGCCAGTTTTACCTGAAGACTAAGGCAAGTGGCCGAGTCATCGAATCAAGTGGGGATACGAGATATCCCACAATGACACAACGTACGATCTTGAGGATTCTCCCCATGCACGAAGGCGTGGACATTGATGGGTGGGGGAGAATGTCACAGACCATTTTCTTGGGACGGTTCGTGACAGTCTCGTTGCTTCTGTGGGGCCATTCCGACTGGGGCAGGTTTCGTGCTTCAGTGAGGGGCGTGCAGGATTCAGGTTGGGGAGTCCTTCGAGAGTTAGGCAGACCTACTCGAATGAGTTTGTTGAGTCTGTCGCTGATCGAAGATCTGACTTAGAAGAAAGGATTCGGCCATCCCTGCACAAACTGGTCGTGATCTGGAGCCGATCACCTTATGAGCCCAAGGCAGGGCGAAACCAGTCGAAGATGGTCCATGATACGAAGGCTGGGTCGACAACTGTGGATATTGTCGACCGCTGCACGGTCTTCCAGGAAAAGCCCGTGACAAGTGGTATTAGAGCCAAGAACCTTGTGTATTGTCTGCGCTTAGCGCCCGAGCTGAGTCGGGTAGGCGAGAAGCCTTGATCGATGGCGGCAAGGAGTCGAGGGCGAAATGGTAAGTGCTGAACCCAGGCCAGTCATCAAGAGGACGAAGAGTAAGCGCTTTGGGATGAGCCAGTTTTGCGTGAAGACTAAGGCAAGTGGCCGAGTCACGAATCAAGTGGGGGTACGAGATATCCCACAATGACACAACGTACGATCTTGAGGATTCTCCCCGTGCACGAGGGCGTGCACATTGATGGGTGGGAGAGAATGTCACAGACCGTTTTCTTGGGATGGTTCGTGACAGCCGCGTTGCTTCTGCGGGGCTATTTCCGACTGGAGCAGGTTTGGTGCTTCAGTGAGGGGCGTGCAGGATTCAGGTTGGGGAGTCCCTCGAGAGTTAGGCAGACCTACTCGGATGAGTTCGTTGAGTCTGTCGCTTATCGAGGATCCGACTTAGAAGAAGGGATTCAGCCATCCCAGCACAAACTGGTCGTGATTTGGAGCCAATCAGCTAATAAGCTCAAGGCAGGGCGAAACCAGTCGAAGATGGTCCGTGATACGGAACGGAGGCTGGGTCGGCAACTGTGGACATTGTTGACCGCCGCACGGTCTTCCGAGAAAAGCCCGTGACAAAACGGTCAAAAAGATCGTAACTGAAAGATGAAAGATCCTTTTTTAGTTTTAATTAAGGTTTGGCATCCACGATTTTTTTTTTGTCAAAATATGATTTTATTTAACTTATAAACAACTTGTTATAAATAACTTGTCCATATACATTGTTGAGCAAGCCAAGGTGGCGGATTAATTACATCTGAATTGAAATAAGAAGAAGTGCAATCATATCTAGCTAGTCTATGAGAGCACTCATTACAACTTTATCAAACATAGTTAAACCTAATATTACAAAATTTCTTCGCCGAAACAGCAATATCCAAACACAAATTTGAAATGGAAAATTAGGATATGAACCATTAATTGAGTTTATTAGAATCTCGCTATCTCCATCAAAAATTACTAAAGTGTATCCTTTTATCCAGACTTGTTGCATAGCCTCCAATAAGGACATCGCCTCTGCCTCTAAAGGAGATTGCGCCGAAGACAATTTTATTGATCCCCAACATGTAGGCAAACTCTGAAAATCCCTAACCATCCACCCACTAGTCACGTGATATGTAGAAGCATTGAAGCCATCATCAAAATTGCATTTCACCATTGGAGCTATGGGAGGCTCCCAACGCTGTCCCAGGTTAATAAGTTTTCTTGTCCCCATCGTAGTTGGGGCTGGTAGATCACACGCACGAATCCAATCTGATACTTCCGCTTGAGCTTGTTGTATTATCTTTGATGAAATCTCGATAATGTTGTGAAAAATAAGCTTGTTTTTTTATTTGCACATTCTCTATAGTAGCCAAAATGGCATTAAATATTAAATAGCCAAAACGATTTTGTAAGTCAAGGATGTTGTTAATCGTGTCTTCCATTTACCAGATGGTTGGTATAAAACCATTAAAAGAGTATTAGATAGACGCCAAACCAGTAAAGCATAAGGACATTAAAAAAATATGTGGTTTATTGTCTCATCAGAAGACTCACAATGCTTACATATTGGATCAGGTTGCATATCGCGCATATTTAAGCGAGTAATTGTACCTAACTCGAGATATAATATTCCATAAAAAAAATGTTTTATCTTAGGTAAAATGGATAGTTTCCATAATCGAGCTTTAAGATCTAAAGATCCACATGGAGCAACTGGACGGTTAATCTGGTAAGAAGAATCATGGGTAAAAAACCAATATCTAGTTTTAACCGTATATTCACCCGTTTTATCATAGCTCCAAATTCATTTATCCGATGGTATTTTTTGTGGGAGGTAAACTTCATGGAGAGGTTGACGATCTTAAGGGATAATGTAAGTCGGGATCTTCTCTTCTTTCCAATATCTATAGTTTCCGTTTGAAAATATAAGATCTTGTAAAGTAAATGTTGATGTTGATAAAAAGGTAGTAACTGGTCTAGGCGGGTGAGTGTTCAGAAAATTATCAACTCCCACTTTAATTGTTTTACCATCACCGATTAAAAACCGAGATCCCTTTTTTATAACATCCAAACCCTCAAGAAGAGATGACCATACAAAAGATTGGCAACGACGTTTTGCTTCTAACATTGAACCATCGTCAAAATAGCGAGCTTTTAAAACTCTCGCCAAAAGAGAGTTCGGATATTGTATGAGACGCCATACTTGCTTTACAAGCAATGCATCATTAAATTTAGCTAGATCTCGGAAACCCAAACCACCCTCACACTTTGAATATTGTAATTTCCTCCGAGCTATCCAAGGTATACCTCATTTATTTGTACTTTTGGCCCACCAAAACTTCATGAGAAGTGTTTTAATTTTCGAAATAACTCTTTGAGGTAATTTGAAACATGACATAGCAAAAAACCGGCATGGCTAAGGCTACTGGTTTTAATAAGATTTCCTTTCCGGCTGGAGATAAAAATTTGTACTCCAAGCCGACGTTCTCTTTTTTACTTTATCATTTATAAAATCAAATAATCCTTGTTTTTCCGACCAAAACAATCTGGAAGCCCAAGGTATTTACCTCCACCTCCTTGCTTTAGAATATCCTAAATATTTTTTAATCTATTGTGTGTGTCCGAAAATGCGACTACCAAAGGTAATTCATCGATTTCGAAGTATTGATCTTTTGGCAAAAATAATATTCATAGACATCAAAAGTTTCTTTAAGAGCATAAAAATTGCGAGAGTTAGCTTGACAAAAAAATAAAGCATCATCAGCAAACTGTAAATGTGATATACCCGGCACTCCATTACCAAGTCTTACACCACGAATTTCCCCAGAAATTACTTTTGATTTTATAATATGACTAAAGATATCCGCACGAAGTATAAAGAGATAAGGAGAAAGTGGGTCCCTTTGGCGGATTCCTCGTTGTGGTGTAAGGGCATCTTCAGTTGTGAGAACCCCTCTAAGTATCTTATTTATAGTATTTTAATAATTTTAATAAAATTTAATTATTTATTTAAATTTTAAATGATAAATGAAGACTTTGTTCAATTATGTGTGACCATGTGTCAAATGGGGTCTACCTAAGATATCAAAGGTTCTTAAATAAGAACCCCATCTCATTCTCTCTCCTACTTTTCTATTATTTTATATTATTTAAAGCTAAGAACTCCTCTTAGATACTACCATTGTATATGCTCTAACATGACCAAAAAGAGAGCTATTTATCAATATTGAATAACGTACCGATTTTATAGACGCCATTATCCAACTAATCCATTTATCAGAAAAGCCAAACAAATGCATTGTCGTCGCTAAGAAATTCTACTCTACTCGATCATATGCCTTACTAACATCGGTTTTAACTGCCATAAAGTTTTGGGAGACTCGTTTACGGGTCTTTAAGGAATGCATAACCTCAAGGGCCATCACAATATTATCCGTATAAATAGGTCTCCCAGAAATTAAAGTGGCTTGAGTGTCACTCGATCGAATCAAGATGGCATTTGAGTATCATTACTAAGCAATTGGAAATTATTTTATAAAGAACGTTACATAGAGCTATTGGGCAAAAATCAGAGAGGATTACCAGGTTATCATGGTTGACGTTGAGAAAAAATGTTGAACCTCCTTAACGACGTCTTTACCAACAATGCCCTAGCATTCCTTGTAGAAACAAGCCGTTAGACCATCGGGACCCAGCACTTTATCATCAACCAGACCAAATTCAGAACATTGATACTTTAATTATATTTATACATCATCCCTATTTTGATTGAAATAATACATCACGCATTACGAGATTATTTTGATTTTTTTCTTTCAATAATTCAACCGCTATGATATTAGAACGTTAATAAGTGATTTTATGATTTTGAAAGGAAAATGCAATTTCGTGATTTTTGGTTTTCGTTGAAAAACGGTACTCTGTAATTTTTCCACCAAAATCTTGATTTCACGGTTTCGTCTGCAATTGTTTTGAAACGATGTTTTGCAATTTTCTTATAAAAATATATTACAGTTTGGTGGAAAACACAATTTGGCAAAAAGATTTTATTTCGATGGAAAAATATTTTGCTGTTTTTGTTGAAAAATGCAACTCCGCGACTTCACAATTATGACGATTCATGATCCAATTGAAAAAAAAAAAGCGTACAAGAAAAGAAACCATCTTCACCCTGACAATAGAAATGTGGAATAACTATAATGTGATGATCATTAAAATAGTAATGTGGAATAACTATAATGTTTACAGAGATTTGTAGGATTTGTCATTCCACTTCTCTTGTTCTCTTCTCAATGTTCCCTAACAATTCCGACGAGTTTTCTCAACTCCGATGTTCCCTAACAGTTCCGACGAATTTTTCTCACCTCCAATGTTCCCTAATAGTACCGTGGAGTTCAATTTTGACGAGTGGTCAAACGAGCCGGTTGTTATGCTCCGGAAATATTTCACGATGGTGATCATCAAGAGAACCAAGATAAACATGTTTGATATGAACAATAATTTCCGTTTGTCAACATTTTTTAGTTATTGCTTTAATAATTCTTTCTTATGAAATCGTTAGGTCAAATCAACCATAAAACTGACTCACAGTAATTTCCTTCCATAGTCGTTGGATTTATTTCCTCCCATTTTCCGTTTTAAGTTTTGGGAAATTCTCATAAATACCACTAAAATAAATTTGTTTTCCAAAAATATCATTATTAGTTTTATTTTCAAAAATAACCACAAATTAAAACTTAATTTAAACCTCCAAAACTAAACCCTAATGCCTCAAAAATAAACTCTAAACCTAAAATATTAAACACTAAATCCTAAATATTAAACTCAAACCCAAATATTTAAATTACAAACCCTTATAATTTATTTTTTAGTTTTTGTGGTATTTAAGAAACAAAAAAAATTATGCTAATTTTGGAAAATAAAACTAATAATGGTATTTTTAAAAAACAAACCTATTTTAGTGGTATTCTAAATAGTTTCTCTTAAGTTTTTCTATTTCTCATTTCGGTTCTCAGTTATTTTTGTTTATTTCAATGTTTTTCTTTGCTTTTTTTGTAGTGTTATGTGTTTAAGCTTTCTTTGTAGCTCATTTTACACTTGAATAAATTTAATTCCATATCTCCAAATAGATAGGTACTATAAATGTTTGGTTAAGTAGTTATCATTACAACCTAAAGAGAGCACAAATCTAACAACTAATAATTTCCATCAAAAGAAGCATTACTAACTTATACATGTAATGCTTCTTTTGATGAAAATTATTAGTTAATTATTAGATTTGTGCTCTCTTTAGGTTGTTGGATTATTAATTATTTGTCTTTCTATATCTTTTAGAATATGAACTTTCAAAAACTTTGTACGAGGTTCAAATCAGTTTTAACTGGATTGAACAAAGCAACAATAATGGTTCGAGTCCACATAATATAATAATTTTCAAGTCGATCTAAAATTGTTGTACAACAAAGAAAAAATGAAATGCTTAACCGGTATGTTTCTCTCCCAAATAACTCCGATTCAAGATGTAAACCAAACCCTTTTAAAATCGCTTCGGCTGATGGCATGTATCGGCTTGAAAACCTTCACTGTATGTTGTATTCTTGTACATAATCTGAAGTAAATTTACCCAAAACCAACATTGGTACTAACGGTTTAGTCTAAACAAATGTTAACCATGTATTTCTAATGTACTTACAGCGAGATGGGTCAATTCTGAGGCAAGACGCTTTCTGAGTGTTTCTGCCAAAGCCTCCACACTCTCTCCCTTAGCCTGTACGTAAAACCGGTTCAGAATTGACCTCAAATTGTTACGAAATTGACATTAAATGTATAATGAGTTTATTACCTCAGACAATAATAGAGCCGATGTTTTGTCCAAAATCTCCTCCACAAATTTCTCGGGATTCTTGTAAGCAAATGGGACTGAATTTTCCGCGACACTCTTCCCTTGACTGGCTGGCTTGCTCGGTTTGGCTGCACCGTTTGATAAAACCGAGTTATATAAACCAACCCTTCAGAGTTTAGCAAGAATTGGAGCGAATGGTTTAAACCTGATAATCAGCCATACCTGAAGCAACAGGCTTAACGTCTGCTGACACACTTTTTGGAGGAGGGTTTTGTATAGAAGATGTTTGATTATAAATCTCGGGAACAACTACTGAATTAGACGGAACATAAACAGCTAGATCTGGAGGCTGATCTTTACCAACTGCAGGGTTAGTGTAACGCCCATCTCCGAAAGTTCCCAAAAATTAGCCTAAGGAAGCTTGCGGGAACAAGACTTTTTGGGAAAAACAGATGTTGAGATAGTCCACGGAATATCCTAGTTCGGACCAAACTAAATGTTTGGGCAAGGAATCCGAATGTATCCGATGGTTTTGGTCGAGAATCATCAAGGATGGTCGAGAATCATCATTGTTGCGAAGAAACTGGTGGAGTTTGGCCGTGAGAAAACCTTAGAGTTCGAGAAAAATGAGTCGGGAGCTCATTGCCGAGTAATCCGGGTAATATCGCCAACTCGGGCGATGCTCAGTCAGCTCGGGTAATGTTCGGGAATGTTCGGATGTTCGGACATTTTTGTTGAGCAGCTCGGGAAAGTCAGAAAAGTAAGTTCGGGGCATGTTTGGATTATGTGGGTAAACATTGGGAACTTTAACCCAGCGCGCGGATTTAAAGACCCATAGTCCAGCCCAAGTTGGCTAGTTCGTGGATTAAGTTTAGGGGCCGAAAGAACTATGAAAGTTGGCCGAAGAGAATTCAAGAGTTGGGCCGAAGAACTCATAAAGAAATGGCCTTGTACGCGGAAGCCCAGTCGCAATGGCATTTTCGTAATAAAGCCGAGTTNTTCCCAAAAATTAGCCTAAGGAAGCTTGCGGGAACAAGACTTTTTGGGAAAAACAGATGTTGAGATATTCCACGGAATATCCTAGTTCGGACCAAACTAAGTGTTTGGGCAAGGAATCCGAATGTATCCGATGGTTTTGATCGAGAATCATCGTTGTTGCGAAGAAACTGGTGGAGTTTGGCCGTGAGAAAACCTGAGCGTTCAAGAAAAATGAGTCGGGAGCTCATTGCCGAGTAATCCGTGTAATATCGCCAGCTCGGGCGACGCTCAGTCAGCTCGGGTAATGTTCGGGTGTTCGGACATTTTTGTTGAGCAGCTCGGGAAAGTCAGCAAAGTAAGTTCGGGGCATGTTTGGATTATGTGGGTAAACGTTGGGAACTTTAACCCAGCGCGCAGATTTAAAGACCCTTAGTCCATCCCAAGTTGGCTAGTTCGTGGACTAAGTTTAGGGGCCGAAAGAACTATGAAAGTTGGCCGAAGAGAATTCTAGAGTTGGGCCGAAGAACTCATAAAGAAATGGCCTTGTACGCGGAAGCCCAGTCGCAATGGCATTTTCGTAATAAAGCCGAGTTTGTGAGGGCACGCTCGTAAAACTTGATCGAACTCTGAAGGGGCAAGTTTTCGAAAGGGCACTTGATCAAACTCTGAAGGGTCGCTTAGTCCGTTGGCTTGCCGAAAGGGCACAAATTATTAAGAAAAGGGCGACTCTTCCTCTCCCATTTCGCCAAGAACTCCGAAAGAATATTTAGAAGAAACGAGGGAGAGTTTCTGGCATCCATCGTCGAAGAACTGCGAATATCGTGGGTGATTATCGTGGTTAGGCGAGGATCGTAAGAGTTTTTGCGAGAGACTAACGTTCGGGATCGTGGATAGGCGTTGTTTAGCGAGGATCCACCGTCGGAAGTTCAAGATTTTCAGTAAGTATCGAATAACTTAGTGTTTATCGATATTTTGTTAAGTATCATCGAAGGGAACGATGATCTGATCGAATACGGTTGTTTCTTGCGAGTTATCGCGACAGTTGCGAGAACTGAAGGAACCGGTCGCAGAGGGTAGAAAGTTTGGACGAATTCGGTAAAGGGTTCAAAGTTTTAAGCAGCAAGAGGTGTCAGAACCTAAGTCCGAGTAACCAAGTGAGTGCGTGACCGTGGCTAAGTCTAGGGTCGAGCCTTGCATGATTTACTTTGTCTTTGATGTTGCGAATGTATGCTTGTCATGTGTGAATGTTTATAGCGCTATATTAGAATGTTTGGCGGTTATTCTATGTGAATAATCGCTAAGGGAATGTAAAGAATGTTCATGACTTGCATTATAGACTTAGTGATTGATTGCTTGATTTCACATCTATGACTTAAAGCCTAGTGTGACGGGACGACCGCTCCACTAAGCAACTTGTTTGCTTATGCCTCCATTTATGGATGCAGGAAAGGAAAGTTGTGGTGAGTTTAACCACCGCGACTGAATCAGCTCGTGAAGACCAAGGCAAGGAAGGGAAAGATGGTGTAATGGGTAGTTATGTTGGTCTAGTTTTAACAACATGTGAATCAGCTTATTAGCAACTTACTGTTGATATCTAGATTTGATTTAAACCCGAACTAACTAAGTTTATGCATGCTTCTGTTGTTCAACGAACCAACGCTAAAAATGTTAAGTAAAAAGTTTGAAAAATCTGCTAAACGCCTAAGTCTAACCTCAGAAAATGAGTTAGGGGTTTTCAGTTAGCCTGAAATAGGTAAACCATAGTTCAAAAGGTTAATCCTGAAGAAAGGAACTGTGGAACATGAGGTCAAAGTTAAAGGTTTAGAATATTTGCCTCAAGGTCAACGTAAACGGTATCTCTCCCAATCGACGTGAAGAGAACTTGTCCAGACCCAATGTGTTAAGAGCTGGAAATGATATGGACAAGCCAAAATAGTATATAAGCTAAATATATTAGGTAACTAACGTAGAAAGGCTGACCATTAAAACAAAAAATTATGTTTCTTAAGCTGGCATACTATAAGTTATAACTATTTCGATATAGCTTGAACTTGAACCATAAAAGAAAAGTCTGTAATGAAGAACTCACAGAGTGAGACGTCGTTAGGCAATGGTGAAATGCAGCGTGATTGATTCTTGAATATTTGGTCTAACAAGAGCGACACATCCTTTAACAAGGAAAGGTTTATAAGAATGTTAGTCAACGGAAATAATTAAAAAATCATTGAGACATATGAAACCAATGTATAGCAACAATACTCTGCTATTCATTTACAACTGCAAACGGGTTAACACATCCACAGGACACCTTTGAAGAAAAAGAAAGTGGCACGACTGTAAAAATTGTATACATGAATGACACATAAGTTAAATATAATTCATGTGGGTTGTAAACTATGATAAGCAAAAAACTTATTACCATGAACAAATAGATAATTTTAAGCAAGCATTCTTGTCAATTGTCAAAGAAACCATCACTACCACGGTTCAATGTTACAGCACGATCATTTATTAAAATTCGTTCCAGATAATATAACAAACAACAGTAGCAGAGAAAGAGACAATGAACAAATACCTGCAAAAGCTCACCAAGTGCTTCTTCAGGAGCCATTCTTATTCCCCTTTTCCTAGTCCAAGTCTCTGAGATAAAACTGTTGATTCGAAATCACAAGGAACACCCATTACATCAAAATAAAGATAAAAAGAAAACATGTCCATTTCACAAGCCCAGTGACTTCTTTGAAACAAAAATGTATACCAATACACACAAACGAAATAGAAAAAGAAAACATCTCTTACCTTTCATGTCAACTTTTGTATCAACCATTGCTGAAACGATGTAATATCGGTGTTTCTTGTCCTGCCAAAAAATATAAACATATATAAGCATAAGAACCAGTTATACTAGGTCTATCGTCAATTCTAAAGGAAATAATAGCGCAATGCAGTATCACTTATGAAGATTACCTTCAAGAAAAGATTCTTACTCAGAGCTCCCTCACTACTGCTTACATACTTGGCCTAGAGATTTGGAGAGACAACCTTTATAAATCCATCCTAAAGTTATGTACACAAATCTAAAACTATTTTTCGGTATTGTCACCTGTTCTTCCACTGTTAAAACAGGCGGATGTTCATACTTGGAATAGTCAATCTGAAGTTCCTGGAAACATAGATACAAATTCTCAATTATCAATTACATTAACATTAACAAAACGTGTAACACCAAGATTCTTGACCAAAGAATTAGATTCCTATCTCCCGAATTCCAACTAAGGCAATGAGAAATCAAAACGATGAATTGAGTTTAAGATGAAGATGAAACATGAAGTCGATCAAACAACTGATCTTTGGTTAAACCCATTGAATCAAAATTAACGAATTTGGAAATCAGAAAGAGCAAAGAACTGCAGATATTGTTGAGAAGACGAAGATAGGTTTTTCTGATTTTGCCGAATTGTTCCTTAATATTATTGGATTAGAAAAACTTAACCTTCTTAGCGAACTAGAGGGTTTCAGATTGGGCTTATTAATCCAAGACTATAACTTCACTCGTAAAAGCCTAAAAGGCCCAACATATAAAATCACAGTCCATAAGAACATACAATTTATAATTAAGAACAAGTGTTTACCGTTACCTTCATTGGACCTCTGATATGCCCTAAAGGAACAATCCATTCATCCATCTAATCCACCTAATGCCCAAAAAATCAGAAAACCTAAAATCTCAAAAAAAAAAAAAAAAATCGATCTCGCCCAATTGATAATGCTACAAATTCACATATTTAGATAAAGCTACCCAATTGATGTCAAAAACAATAAAAGATAGTGCTACATAATCCGCAAAAAGCTTATTAACAATATCCTCAACTCCTTTTACGGTGAGTCCCAATTTCTTTTTACGGTCATTATGTAGATTGTGATTTGTGTTAAAATTGCGGTTTTGATTTGGTATTTAATTGTCCTCTCTGCTTTCCTTTATTTGTTTTGGTATTTTAAGGTTGTTTGAATCGGTTAAAATAGCGTAGATGTGTGCTGATTTAAATAGCCTAGGTGGGTGGATTTCGTGATATACGTCTTCGTGCGTAAGTCAAATTGTTCTTAGTCCTTGACTATTTCTTTCATTTCCTACTACAGGTTTTGTGTTAATCCATTGAATTTGTTTTGTCGTTGTGTCTTTAAAATCTATTTGAATGGCTCTCTTTGTGAATGTCGGATCAACAACTGAATTTTCTTGTGTAGTGACCAGGTCTAGTTTTATGAAATTTCGTTTGTTTCTTTGAGTAAGGCTTATCTATTGATCATGTCTTTTGTGTTTAAGTTTTTGTTCGGTCATTACCAAATTGAACTGATATTTACCGTCTCATGATTGTATTTTCTCATTACCAAATTGATTATGTTTTGTTGTTACAGGTATTAATCACAATGCCTAAGACTAGAGGAAGAGGATCTTTTGGGAGTTGGAAAAGATTGAAGCCGACTATGGAGGATCTAGTGAATGAATCGACTTCATCTCTTTACACTTAAGGAAAGAAGAAGGAAGAAAACAAGAAGTAATATTTATGTTTCTGATTTTGATGTATGTTTTAATGGTTTGGTACTTTTATGTATGTTTTAATGGTTTGGTACTTTGATGTATGCAACTAATAACGTATGTACTTTGGAACTTAAGAGAAACTTAGTTTTTTTTGGTACAACATGTACATTTATGTACAACTATGTTATCTGGGTTATGCAAGAAACTAAGGTTTTTTGTACAATTGGTACATTTATGTATAATTATTTTTTTGAATTAAAAATAACTCGAAAAATTGAATTAAAAAATATATTGACTCATTTGACTATTTGATGTAGACATTTAAAAATTCTTTTTTTTTTTGACTCATTTGACTATTTAATTTGATTGATTTGCCCATCTAGTGCCGTCAATAAAAAAGAACTAAATTAAATAATTACGAATTTTTACTCATAGTTGTCCACTTGTACTCATAGTTGTACAAAAATGAACATAGTTGTACGTTTCTTGATTAGGGAGTTTAATTAGTTGTTATCAAATTTAACACAATTTCTTTTAGTTGCATTTGTGATATTAAGTAATTAAAGTACATTTACTATGTACATATGTATTTATATGTGTTAAATTACAAGTATTGAGCGTTTATAATAATTTGTTGTTCAAATCTACAAAGTAACCATAGAAGTATATGGTTCTTGATGGAACATTTTTGTTTCTATGATATTTATTTGTAAAAATATTCATATTATATGTTGTTTAAAATGCATTGTTGTATTCTCTCAAATTTTTAAACTTATATGATTTGTTTTAAACTTACAAAATTTTAAACTTATATGGTCTAGGCGGGTGAGTGTTCAGAAAATTATCAACTCCCACTTTAATTGTTTTACCATCACCGATTAAAAACCGAGATCCCTTTTTTATAACATCCAAACCCTCAAGAAGAGATGACCATACAAAAGATTGGCAACGACGTTTTGCTTCTAACATTGAACCATCGTCAAAATAGCGAGCTTTTAAAACTCTCGCCAAAAGAGAGTTCGGATATTGTATGAGACGCCATACTTGCTTTACAAGCAATGCATCATTAAATTTAGCTAGATCTCGGAAACCCAAACCACCCTCACACTTTGAATATTGTAATTTCCTCCGAGCTATCCAAGGTATACCTCATTTATTTGTACTTTTGGCCCACCAAAACTTCATGAGAAGTGTTTTAATTTTCGAAATAACTCTTTGAGGTAATTTGAAACATGACATAGCAAAAAACCGGCATGGCTAAGGCTACTGGTTTTAATAAGATTTCCTTTCCGGCTGGAGATAAAAATTTGTACTCCAAGCCGACGTTCTCTTTTTTACTTTATCATTTATAAAATCAAATAATCCTTGTTTTTCCGACCAAAACAATCTGGAAGCCCAAGGTATTTACCTCCACCTCCTTGCTTTAGAATATCCTAAATATTTTTTAATCTATTGTGTGTGTCCGAAAATGCGACTACCAAAGGTAATTCATCGATTTCGAAGTATTGATCTTTTGGCAAAAATAATATTCATAGACATCAAAAGTTTCTTTAAGAGCATAAAAATTGCGAGAGTTAGCTTGACAAAAAAATAAAGCATCATCAGCAAACTGTAAATGTGATATACCCGGCACTCCATTACCAAGTCTTACACCACGAATTTCCCCAGAAATTACTTTTGATTTTATAATATGACTAAAGATATCCGCACGAAGTATAAAGAGATAAGGAGAAAGTGGGTCCCTTTGGCGGATTCCTCGTTGTGGTGTAAGGGCATCTTCAGTTGTGAGAACCCCTCTAAGTATCTTATTTATAGTATTTTAATAATTTTAATAAAATTTAATTATTTATTTAAATTTTAAATGATAAATGAAGACTTTGTTCAATTATGTGTGACCATGTGTCAAATGGGGTCTACCTAAGATATCAAAGGTTCTTAAATAAGAACCCCATCTCATTCTCTCTCCTACTTTTCTATTATTTTATATTATTTAAAGCTAAGAACTCCTCTTAGATACTACCATTGTATATGCTCTAACATGACCAAAAAGAGAGCTATTTATCAATATTGAATAACGTACCGATTTTATAGACGCCATTATCCAACTAATCCATTTATCAGAAAAGCCAAACAAATGCATTGTCGTCGCTAAGAAATTCTACTCTACTCGATCATATGCCTTACTAACATCGGTTTTAACTGCCATAAAGTTTTGGGAGACTCGTTTACGGGTCTTTAAGGAATGCATAACCTCAAGGGCCATCACAATATTATCCGTATAAATAGGTCTCCCAGAAATTAAAGTGGCTTGAGTGTCACTCGATCGAATCAAGATGGCATTTGAGTATCATTACTAAGCAATTGGAAATTATTTTATAAAGAACGTTACATAGAGCTATTGGGCAAAAATCAGAGAGGATTACCAGGTTATCATGGTTGACGTTGAGAAAAAATGTTGAACCTCCTTAACGACGTCTTTACCAACAATGCCCTAGCATTCCTTGTAGAAACAAGCCGTTAGACCATCGGGACCCAGCACTTTATCATCAACCAGACCAAATTCAGAACATTGATACTTTAATTATATTTATACATCATCCCTATTTTGATTGAAATAATACATCACGCATTACGAGATTATTTTGATTTTTTTCTTTCAATAATTCAACCGCTATGATATTAGAACGTTAATAAGTGATTTTATGATTTTGAAAGGAAAATGCAATTTCGTGATTTTTGGTTTTCGTTGAAAAACGGTACTCTGTAATTTTTCCACCAAAATCTTGATTTCACGGTTTCGTCTGCAATTGTTTTGAAACGATGTTTTGCAATTTTCTTATAAAAATATATTACAGTTTGGTGGAAAACACAATTTGGCAAAAAGATTTTATTTCGATGGAAAAATATTTTGCTGTTTTTGTTGAAAAATGCAACTCCGCGACTTCACAATTATGACGATTCATGATCCAATTGAAAAAAAAAAAGCGTACAAGAAAAGAAACCATCTTCACCCTGACAATAGAAATGTGGAATAACTATAATGTGATGATCATTAAAATAGTAATGTGGAATAACTATAATGTTTACAGAGATTTGTAGGATTTGTCATTCCACTTCTCTTGTTCTCTTCTCAATGTTCCCTAACAATTCCGACGAGTTTTCTCAACTCCGATGTTCCCTAACAGTTCCGACGAATTTTTCTCACCTCCAATGTTCCCTAATAGTACCGTGGAGTTCAATTTTGACGAGTGGTCAAACGAGCCGGTTGTTATGCTCCGGAAATATTTCACGATGGTGATCATCAAGAGAACCAAGATAAACATGTTTGATATGAACAATAATTTCCGTTTGTCAACATTTTTTAGTTATTGCTTTAATAATTCTTTCTTATGAAATCGTTAGGTCAAATCAACCATAAAACTGACTCACAGTAATTTCCTTCCATAGTCGTTGGATTTATTTCCTCCCATTTTCCGTTTTAAGTTTTGGGAAATTCTCATAAATACCACTAAAATAAATTTGTTTTCCAAAAATATCATTATTAGTTTTATTTTCAAAAATAACCACAAATTAAAACTTAATTNGATTCACAAATATGCTTAGAATATTATCGTTTAACTTCGGATATCCACAACCAAGTACAATGCTGCAACTAACATCTAACAAGAAAACATATGAGTGTTGCATTAATAACTTGTAATAATATCTCTACACAGATCAGGCCATGGTTCTGGAATTCTAGAAAGTCAAGCACATACCTTCTCAATATAATCAAGAGCTCCGCTAATGATTGTGGTCTCATCATTCGTAAGTTCACCTCCTTTGCTAGCCTAAAACCATTTTTACAGTAACAAGGTAACCAAATTAGTAATCCAAAATTCCAAAAAGTTGTGAGGAAGGAAACAAAGACCCATCAATTGCTCACAGATGACAGAACCAAAGGAAAGATAAATAAATTTCCACTTGATCATCCTTAGACAGACAGAAACAGGTCATACAAGACTTCAGATCGAAAACAAAGGAGAAATTGCAGAAGACTCAAGACATGATCACTCATAGACACATAGAATCCAAGTAACCCACATAGAAGTCATCTAAAGTGATCAAAATCGATTATTTTCAAAGCCAAACCCAGAATCAAAACATGCTTATCATAGACGACAAGGGTTAATCCCACAAAGCATCAACAAAGACAAGGGTACTCTCTCAACGATCCAGTTCTTAGAGATAAACCCACGTAAAGGATAAGACGAAACAAGACGAGTCGTACCACACTGAAAGCAAAGGAGAAACACGAATTCTACGAATGGTGGGCTTGTAATCGGCGAGAACTAGCAGAGATGCTCATCGGGATTCTCGGCGGCGAAGCAAAAGGATGCTTTTGTTACAAAATCATCAGTGCGAGAGAGAGAGAGTCCCCAATTCGCTGTCGAAATCTCGCCGATTACTCATCACGTCGACCAAGAAGAAGAAGACGATGATGAGGAGAATTGGAAAAGACACGTGTTGGAACATCCCCGTAACAATGAAGACAAAATACAGATAGAGAAAAAGAGAGAGTGGCACATTCTTATCTACCTAAATCTCACGTTTTGAGATCTGAAAATTTTCTTCACATTTCACACTAACATTTCTATTGAATACCTGCTAAATCATGTTGACATCTGAAATTACATAATATTGAATAACACTTGAATTTAACAGAGTTAGAAAATTTATAATTTGAATAACACTAGAATTTAGAGTATTTTAAAAGAATGATTAAAATGCTTAATCCAATAACACCTGAATTTAAAAGAATTCATAAAATGTCTAATTGAATAACATTAGAATTCAACATTCTATTAAATTCTATCATTTTCCTTAATTCAATAACCCCCCCCTAAAAAACTTTGTAAGAGGTTCAAATCAGTTTAACTGGATTGAACAAAGCAACAATAATGGTTCGAGTCCACATAATATAATAATTTTCAAGTCGATCTAAAATTGTTGTACAACGAAGAAAAATTGAAATGCTTAACCGGTATGTTTCTCTCCCAAATAACTCCGGTTCAAGATGTAAACCAAACCCTCTTATAATCGCTTCGGCTGATGGCATGTACCGGCTTGAAAACCTTCACTGTATGCTGTATTCTTGTACATAATCTGAAGTAAATTTACCCAAAACCAACATTGGTACTAACGGTTTAGTCTAAACAAATGTTAACCATGTATTTCTAATGTACTTACAGCGAGATGGGTCAATTCTGAGGCAAGACGCTTTCTGAGTGTTTCTGCCAAAGCCTCCACACTCTCTCCCTTAGCCTGTACGTAAAACCGGTTCCGAATTGACCTCAAATTGTTACGAAATTGACTTTAAAATGTATGATGAGTTTATTACCTCAGACAACAATAGAGCCGATGTTTTGTCCAAAACCTCCTCCACAAATTTCTCGGGATTCTTGTAAGCTAATGGGACTGAATATTCCGCGACACTCTTCCCTTGACCGGCTGGCTTGCTCGGTTTGGCTGCACCGTTTGATAAAACCGAGTTATATAAACCAACCCTTCAGAGTTTAGCAAGAATTGGAGCGAATGGTTTAAACCTGATAATCAGCCATACCTGAAGCAACAGGCTTAACGTCTGCTGACACACTTTTTGGAGGAGGGTTTTGTATAGAAGATGTTTGATTATGAATCTCAGGAACAACTACTGAATTAGACGGAACGTAAACAGCTAGATCTGGAGGCTGATCTTTACCAACTGCAGGGTTAGCCTGAAATAAGCAAACCATAGTTCAAAAGGTTAATCCTGAAGAAAGGAACTGTGGAACATGAGGTCAAAGTTAAAGGTTTAGAATATTTGCCTCAAGGTCAACGTAAACGGTATCTCTCCCAATCGACTGGAGGAACTTGTCCAGACCCAATGTGTTAAGAGCTGGAAATGATATGGACAAGCCAAAATAGTATATAAGCTAAAATATATAGGTAACTAACGTAGAAAGGACTGACCATTAAAACAAAAAATTATGTTTCTTAAGCTGGCATACTATAAGTTATAACTATTTCGATATAGCTTGAACTTGAACCATAAAAGAAAAGTCTGTAATGAAAGAACTCACAGAGTGAGACGTCGTTAGTCAATGGGTGGAAGATGCAGCGTGATTGATTCTTGAATTTTTGGTCTAACAAGAGCGACACATCTCTTTAACAAGGAAAGTGTTTATAAGAATGTTAGTCAACGGAAATAATTAAAAACTTGGAAGGGGCAAACATATGAACCAATGTTAAGGCAAACAATACCTGGCTGATTCATTTACAACTGCAAACGGGTTAACACATCCAAGGGACACCTTTGAAGAAAAAGAAAGTGGCACGACTGTCAAAAATTGTATACATGTTGTAAACTATGATAAGCAAAAAAATTTATTACCATGAACAAATAGATAATTTTAAGCAAGTATTCTTGTCAATTGTCAAAGAAACCATCACTACCACGGTTCAATGTTACAGCACGATCATTTATTAAAATTCGTTCCAGTTATATATAACAAAACACAGTAGCAGAGTAAGAGACAATGAACAAATACCTGCAAAAGCTCACCAAGTGCTTCTTCAGGAGCCATTCTTATTCCTCCTTTTCCTAGTCCAAGTCTCTGAGATAAAACTGTTGGATTCGAATTCACAAGGAACACCCATTAACATCAAAATAAATATAAAATAATACATGTCCATTTCACAAGCCCAGTGACTTCTTTGAAACAAAAATGTATACCAATACACACAAACGAAATAGAAAAAGAAAACATCTCTTACCTTTCATGTCAACTTTTGTATCAACCATTGCTGAAACGATGTAATATCGGTGTTTCTTGTCCTGCCAAAAAATATAAACATATATAAGCATAAGAACCAGTTATATTAGGTCTATCGTCAATTCTAAAGGAAATAATAGCGCAATGCAGTATCACTTATGAAGATTACCTTCAAGAAAAGATTCTTACTCAGAGCTCCCTCACTACTGCTTACATACTTGGCCTAGAGATTTGGAGAGACAACCTTTATAAATCCATCCTAAAGTTATGTACACAAATCTAAAACTATTTTTCGGTATTGTCACCTGTTCTTCCACTGTTAAAACAGGCGGATGTTCATACTTGGAATAGTCAATCTGAAGTTCCTGGAAACATAGATACAAATTCTCAACTATCAATTACATTAACATTAACAAAACGTGTAACACCAAGATTCTTGACCAAAGAATTAGATTCCTATCTCCCGAATTCCAACTAAGGCAATGAGAAATCAAAACGATGAATTGAGTTTAAGATGAAGATGAAACCTGAAGTCGATCAAACAACTGATCTTTGGTTAAACCCATTGAAACAAAATTAACGAATTTGGAAATCAGAAAGAGCAAAGAACTGCAGATATTGTTGAGAAGACGAAGTTAGGTTTTTCTGATTTTGCCGAATTGTTCCTTAATATTATTGGATTAGAAAAACTTAATCTTCTTAGCGAAATAGAGGGTTTCAGATTGGGCTTATTAATCCAAGACTATAACTTCACTCGTAAAAGCCTAAAAGGCCCAACATATAAAATCACAGTCCATAAGAAAATACAATTTAAAATTAAGAACAAGTGTTAACCGTTACCTCCATTGGACCAACTTCTGATATGCCTAAAAGGAACAAAGCCAAAACCGCATTGCTCCTGTTTAAATTTTTTTAAAAATTTTTTTAAAATCAAAAAAATTGCAAATAACTATTAACCCTTAAAAATATCAGTTATTTACAATCCAACCATCCATCTAATCTACCTAATGCCCAAAAACCAGAAAACCTAAAGTCTCAAAACAAAAAAAATCGATCCCACCCAATTGAAAATGCTACAAATTCACATATTTAGATAATGCTACCCAATTGATGTCAAAAACAATAAAAGATAGTGCTACACAATCCACAAAAGGCTTATTAACAATATCCTCAGCTCCTTTCACGGTGAGTCCCAATTTCTTTTTATGGTCATTATGTAGATTGTGATTTGTGTTAAAATTGCGGCTTTGATTTGGTATTTAGTTGTCCTCTCTTCTTTCCTTTATTTGTTTTGGTATTTTAAGGTTATTTGAATCGGTTAAAATAGCGTAGATGTGTGCTGATTTAAATAGCCTAGGTGGGTGGATTTCGTGATATACGTCTTCGTGCGTAAGTCAAATTGTTCTTAGTCCTTGACTATTTCTTTCATTTCCTACTACAGGTTTTGTGTTAATCCATTGAATTTGTTTTGTCGTTGTGTCTTTAAAATCTATTTGAATGGCTCTCTTTGTGAATGTCGGATCAACAACTGAATTTTTCTGTGTAGTGATCAGGTCTAGTTTTATGAAATTTCGTTAGTTCCTTTGAGTAAGGCTTATCTGTTGATCATGTCTTTTGTGTTTAAGTTTTTGTTCGGTCATTACCAAATTGAACTGATATTTACCGTCTCATGATTGTATTTTCTCATTACCAAATTGATTATGTTTTGTTGTTACAGGTATTAATCACAATGCCTAAGACTAGAGGAAGAGGATCTTTTGGGAGTTGGAAAAGCTTGAAGCCGACTATGGAGGATCTAGTGAATGAATCGACTTCATCTCTTTACACTTAAGGAAAGAAGAAGGAAGAAAACAAGAAGTAATATTTATGTTTCTGATTTTGATGTATGTTTTAATGGTTTGGTACTTTTATGTATGTTTTAATGGTTTGGTACTTTGATGTATGCAACTAATAACGTATGTACTTTGGGTCTTAAGAGAAACTAAGGTTTTTTTGGTACAACTTGTACATTTATGTATGCAAGAAACTAAGGTTTTTTGTACAACTGGTACAATTATCTATAACTATTTTTTGAATTAAAAATAACTCGAAAAATCGAATTAAAAAATATATGGACTCATTTGACTATTTGATGTAGACATTTAGAATTTTTTTTTATACATTTGACTATTTAATTTGATTGATTTGCCCATCTAGTGCCATCAATAAAAAAGAACTAAATTGAATAATTACGAATTTTTACTCATAGTTGTCCACTTGTACTCAGTTGTACAAAAATAAACATAGTTGTACGTTTCTTGATTAGGGAGTTTAATTAGTTGTTATCAAATTTAACACAATTTCTTTTAGTTGTACCTGTGATATTAAGTAATTAAAGTACATTTACTA
>SMJT01000054.1:968674-1040520 GCA_004349715.1 Crucihimalaya himalaica | reverse complement strand
TTTAATTCTATTTTGTTTTGATATTTTTGTGTTGTTATTCTATGGTTAGTTATAAATATTTTCATAATTTTTAGAAGTTTTGAAAGAAAAAAAAATTAGTGGGTTAATTTTTAAGTTCTATAAATAAAATGTATTATTTAGCAATTAATAACAAACTTGAAAATAAGAATATACTTAGAATATTTTTTTTAGAGTGAAAAATAGAGTAATACATTGGAGAGAAATCCAACTCTATTTTAGAGTTACTCTATTATAGAGTAAAAAATAGTGCAATACATTGGAGATGCTCTCAGTGACTTAAAAAATACAAATATTTAAGGACGCACAACGCACATCGCACGCCGGCATCAACGATGGTGGCTCTCTACTTCTCAAAAGACACGGTCCATTGACAAGGCGGTTTGAAACATGATCTTCTCTTTACACTACACCGGTTCACACAAGCTCAAAGCTCACTACGGCGATGGTTTGAAGTTCAAGCATCCCAATCACGATAGCTATTCCCAATCTTTCTCTGTTGAGGACTGCTCAAAGCACACAAGATACGACATGCATCTTCACTAATTACAGTTCTCTTTTAGTTTTATGATTCATCTAATGTACGTCCATCTTGTAATCCCACTTATGGATGAATTATTCGTATATATGTAGAATGCTTTTTTGTTTGTAATGCAATTTCTATAGTATATTAGACCATATAACGACCATTTTTCCAATATTAGACAAAAAAAGGTACCAAAAACCTATTAGAATAATGCAAATTCTCCATATAAAAATAAGAGAAATTATAGACTGTTGACAACAACAAAAAAAAAGAGAAATACATGGACTTAAATATCCGATGACTGGAAATAACCATCCAAATTGAATCCTACATCGCTCTCATCACACATTATCTTATAAAATCTCATTTTTCATTTCACTTTTATTTTTTTCTGTCTAATAACTATACATTTGTTTTATTGATTTATCATAAGAGTTTCCGAACTAGAGAAACAGAAGAGAATCCAAATTTTTGTACCAAGTCATCATCTATCATTTTTGATCAAATAAATGGCAAATTGCAGAAGCCGATCACCGTGGGTTGGCTCGCTCATCTGCGGCGAGGTTTTGGAAAACTCTGGTTTGCGGTCTAAGCCGCCCGGTTCGTGGGGATGTCCGAAGTAAATAAGACACAATCACGTGTCTTCTTCGACTAAGCAACAACGACGAAGCTGGACCAAAGTTAACAGTGGAGAAACAAAGAGCCATTCCAATGTTGAAGACTCCGGGGAGGTTGTTGCAGCGGAGGAAGCAGAGTTAGTGGCGGTGCTCAGGGAGGCTCATCCGTACGTGAAACTACATAGAGACAGTGCCGGCGTTGAGGGTGTGTGTAATGCCCGTCTCCGTAAGTCCCCAAAAATTAGCCTAAGGAAGTTGCGGGAACAAGACATCTTTGGGAAAAATCAGATGTTGAGATATTCCACGGAGTATCCTAGTTTCGAACCAAACTAAGTGTTTGGCAGGGAATCCGGATGTATCCGATAATTTGGTCGAGGATCATCGAGGATGGTCGAGGATCATTGTTGATCGCGATGAATTGACAAAGTTAGTCCAAGGAAATGAGATCGAGAGTTCATTACCGAGTAGTCTGCGTCGGATGGTCGAGCTCGGATAATATTCAGTCAGCTCGGGAATGTTCGGGTGAGCTCAGGAATGTTCGGGTGTTCGGACAATTTGTGTTCGGGCAGCTCGGGAATGTTCGGGTGAGCTCAGGATGTTCGGGTGTTCGGACATTTTTGTGTTCGGGCAGCTCGGGAAGGTCAGAAGAATAAGTTCGGGGTAATGATCGGATTATGTGGGTAACCGTTGGGAAACTTTAGCCCAGCGGACAGAATTAAGGATCCACCAAGGCCTGTTCGTCCAGCCCAAGTTGGCTAGTTCGTGGGTTAAGTTTTTGGGCCAAAGAACTATGAAAGTTGGCCGAAGTGAATTCAAAAGTTGGGCCGAAGAACTCAAAAAGAAATGGCCTTGTTCGCGGAAGCCCAGTCACAATGGCATTTTCGTAATAAAGCCTAATTTGTAAGGGCACGCTCGTAAAACTTCTACGAACTCTGAAGGGGCAAGTCGCGAAAGGGCACTTGGTCGAGTCTCTGAAAGGTCACTTGAGCCTTTGACCTTGCTGAAAGGGCACGTTTTATTAAGGAAAGGGCGACTTTTCTCGATCATTTCTCGCCCAAGAACTCCGAAATAACACTCAGAGAAATCGGGAGAGATTCTATCGCCCATCGTCGAAGACTTGCGATTATCGTGAGAGATTGTCGTGGATAGGCGTTATTTAGCGAGGATCCACCGTCAGAAGTTCGAGATTTTCAGTAAGTATCGAATAACTTAGTGTTTATCGATATTTTGTTAAGTATCATCGAAGGGAACGATGATCTGATCGAATATGGTTGTTTCTTGCGAGTTATTGCGACAGTCTGCGAGAAACTGAAGGAACCGGTTGCAGAGGGTCGAAAGTCTGGGCGAATTCGGTAAAGTGTTCGAAGTATTAAGCAACAAGAGGTGTCATAACCTAAGTCCGAGTAACCAAGGTGAGTGCGTGACCGTGGCTAAGTCTAGGGTCGAGTCTTGCATGATTTCCTTTGTCTTTGATGTTGCGAATGTCTGCTTGTCATGTGTGAATGTTTATAGCGCTATATTAGAATGTTTGGCGGTTGTTCTATGTGAATAATCGCTAAGGGAATGTAAAGAATGTTCATGACTTGCGTTATAGACTTAGGAATTGATTGCTTGATTTCGTATCTATGACTTAAAGCCTAGTGAGACAGGACGACCGCTCCACTAAGCAACTTGTTTGCTTATGCCTCCGTTTTATGGATGCAGGAAAAGAAAGTCGTGGTGAGTTTAACCACTGTGATTTAACCAGCTCGTGAAGACCAAGGCAAGGAAGGGAAATATGGTGTAATGGGTAGTTTATGTTGGTAGTAATAAAAACGATGTAATAGCTTAATAGCGAACTTACCGTTGTACTAGAACCTGATTTTAAAACCCGAACTAACTAAGTTTATGCATGTTTCTGCTTGTTCAATGAACCAACGCTAAAAATGTTAAGTAAAAAGTTCAAAAATGTGGTAAAACGCCTAAGTCTAACCTCAGAAAATGAGTTAGGGTGTTTCAGTGTGTCCCGTGTTTTTGCACTGGGTCCTGATATTAAAACAATTTTTTTTTGTCTTTTAGGTTCAAATGTTTTGATAATTTAGTACAAATAGTCCTAAATTTTTTTAAGCTTTCTAAACATGACACTAAACTTTAAATTGGGTTCAGAGTCCAAAATTTTGTTGAGCAGGACCTGCATAGAGACAGCATATTTGTCGTTATGTTGTAGGCTGAACTACTTGACTCCAGTTCGATCCTCGACGGCATTCTCAAGGTCCATTACTATTTACTCTTTTATCTTTTTCACATTACTACTAGATTCCAAAACCACAAAACGCGTGACCAATGAAATGAACAATTGAAATAATCGGCAATTTCATAAAAGTAATATCATAGTGACCAATGTTTTCTATATAGAATGATTTGGTAGAAAACCCGGCGAAACGTGGAGAATTTTGTTTTTACATAAACTACTAGAAATTGACCCGCGCGTTGCTCGGAGTTAATACTATATACAGATTTAGTTATTTGTTTGGCTTTTAATTTTGAAATGATTGTTTTATTGGAAATTTTTAGAAATTAAATAAATAGAATCCTTCATTTTTATACAAAATAATAGATATATGAGTCTTTTCATTGACAACAAATGGTAGTTTTTTTTAGATATCAATTTTGTATTCCAACCTCCAATATTATTCCGAAACTTCACTTGTTTTAAATTTGCTGTTTCTCCGAATCTTTTGGACTAAAAGCATTTGAGTCAAATGATAAATGTTCAAGCGTGTCAATCTTTATATTAAGTCATGGTACAATGTTTCATTTTTACTTGAGATATGTATTACATACAATTTTTTATATGTTTTATCATATAACCCATAAAACAAATGACCATAAATTATTTGTTTCTCATGTGCTGCAAAATTTTGAAATTTCTAATTAATAACGATTTAAAATTTTAAGATTTGTTTATTTTAGGAAAACTCAAGCACGATATTTTGAATGCCATTGTCTTTTTAAAATTTTTGTTTTCTTATTTTTTGTTAGATTACTTATATTATTTAGTGAATTTTGTATACAATTCATGTCAAAAAGTTGGTTTGATTTTCAAAAAGCAAAAAGTGTTTGTCATGAGTTTTCTTTGACCGTGTTTTGATGCCGCTAAAATTGTTTAATAGAGAATAAATCTCATATATAGACTTATTTATATCCACATGCATCAGATTTTAACGTCAAATGTTTCACTTTATCTTGAATGTTTGAAAAATGCAAAATTCTTTTTTCACATATATAATGTGACATATAATATGATTCTAGATAGCATTCTTAATTTTGATTTTCCTAAAATATGTAACTTACGAACAAATATCAATTATTCTAAATTTAATATATGTTTATTTTTCCAAAAACAAAATCCTTCTATTTTCTGTTTAAAAACTCTTCAACATACCATTAATATTAGTATTCTAATTTCCAAATAGTATTCTCAAATATTATTATTACACAGTGTTCATTATTCGATTAGATTATTTTAGTTTTATTTGTGATGTTTAGGATAGTTTTTTGTATTATTTCAAATCACCGTCATTTTTATTCAATCATTGTTAATTTTCTAAACACTGATTAATATTTAGTTCTTCATTTTTAGGCATTCTTTTGTTTATTAAAAATCACCATTTTCAATTTAGAAAACAATTAATAATATAGAAATTTTTCTTAATTAAATTATTAATATTATATTATAGTTATAAATAATAATTTGTACAAATTCTTCTTTAAATCTATATCATGAATTGATACTTTAACATTAACAAATATACTTTCAAATTTTAAAATGTGTATTTTTCTTTAGAAATGAATTACGTTTAATTTTGAGTTGATCTTTCAGATTTAAGCCTTTTTATAAAAAAAAAAACCTTAATTTTTCTTCTTCTTAAAACCGATTATTGTACCATTAAATATATGATAAGTTTTTTCTCTTACAAATATTTACAGATTATATGTTAAGATAGAATTGTCTCATTTTATATTTATCTAATCTCTATTCACATTTTTTATAGTTTTGTGCTGTATATTCATAATTTTGTATTTTAATATTTAAGTTATTTTTGTCAACTTTTAATATTTAAGTTATTATTTTGTAAATTAGTGTATTCGTTTAATTAAAAATTTAATAATATAACGTATGAGTTGATTATAGTTTAATGTTTTTTTTTTTTTGTTTTAATATTTAACTAAATGGAGAGACCTACAATATTAACTAATCGTAGGATGTAAACAACCAAAAGTACGTATTGAGTGTTGCATGCATACTTGGAAATGAGTCATGGATGTAATTGAAAAAAAAAGAGTAAATGGTTCGGTTTAGTTAACTACGGTTCCGGTTCGTTTAGCCCGATTAAGAGAAAGTACCGAAGATATATTTCTATAAGATTCAGTTTAATTTCACTTTCGTCTTCACGTCCATCCACTCATCATCTGCTCTCTGGCGAGAAAACACTCAGCCACATTCGGGATCCTATTTTAAAGAAGATCAAACGTATCATTTAAAGAACATGATTCAAGGCTTTTTTAATTATGGACAAAGAGACAGTCAACGAACCTTGTTGCTGGTTGAAGAGCTTCGAAGCTGGAAACACGTTTAAGAGTTGCTACACCAAACAAAAGGGAACAAAACAGAGGAAACAGATGAGAAGAGTCTTTGAAGATGGATGCTACGACAAAATATTTTGTTAGATCTTTGTTACTGCTTTACCTCTATCTTTCCGCTGAGTAGAAACATCTCCTATGGCGTTAAAAAATTTCAGGTGTAAATACATAAACACCGCAGTTAATACGATCATTGGCATGTGTTTCCAATATAAAACATCAGAATCAAATCTTGAAGATGCTATAAAGATTGAGTCATCTCAGTGATATATGTACATACAAAAGTTTCGGGTTTCTCAGTGTAATGAAGCAGCTCATTAGTAACTGGATCTGCAAGACCTAAAAACCACAACGCAGAAGCCAATTTGATAAATAAACCCGCCAAAAACAAAAATCAGTCTAATCATATGCAATCACAAAACCTTGATCAGAAGAAGAGTTCCAATTCCACCAGATCCCCTGTGAGCCTCTGCATGTTGATTAAAAGTAGCAAGAGTAAGCAGGACCTTCAAAACCAAAGATGAGTCCAATCAAGATTCGGACTAAAAAAAAAAGTATATACCAAGCATATCCGGCAACGAGAAACTGCAGCAAACATCACAAATAAGATCGTAAACCTCAGCCTATAATCTTTTCTTGTAAAATTTCATCAAAGAATAATCAGTGAATATAAGCTCAAACATTAGCCAGAGAAACCAATGCTTTCTCCTCAAGCTCGTATTTAGGAACAGTCTTTCGAGCAGCTTCTTGACGGACTGGATCTTCATACTAAACAAACAAAAATTGCAATCATACATCAACACATAAACCAATACACAAAAAAGCAATCATACATCAACACATAAACCAATACACAAAAATTGCAATCATACATCAAAGAATCTAGTCTATCACCATGAGAACTTGGCTGACATAAGGCCTTATTCTCCCCTCGAGTACACCGCTATCTCGTGCAGCAACAAACTGTTGTAACATCTTTTCATCTTCTTCTGCCTGTAAACCAGGAAACGCAACATAAAAAAACAGCAACCAAAATTATTTCAACATCATCATCAGCAAATCAGTTCATAAATTCCCATTAAGAACAAAACAAAGGGATAAGTAATCAAAACCTGCAACATTCTAGCCAATTCTTCGTCTGATCTCACCATTTCCGCATCTGAAATCTCTAATGAATCTCCTCCCATTGAGAGCAATCGAAGTCTATTGGATATAGAAGCGAGATCAGACTCATCTGATACCAATCGACAAAGCCATCTTCAGTGTCGTAGTCGACATCGAAGCTCGAATCTTCTTGGCGTACAACAAACCTTCGAGCCACAAAAGTGAGACTTTGATTGCTCCTGCAAGAGAGAGTAATATATAGAGTGCCGTGAAGAAACGTTACCGGAATTTGGAACAGAATCGGGCGTAGTGGGTAGCTTAGAGTACTTATTGATGAATCATAAACGTAGCTGTGATTGAGGAGGAGGAGAGTGGGACTTTATCGATAGGGAAAACAACGCACAACTACGACGCAGCGGACTAGAGTTACGGGACTAGAGTTTCCCGTAACTCGTGTGAGACTGTGAGAAAAATACAATAATCTTAGCAGCAACAAAAATCAACTTCTGAATGTTAATGAGACAACATGATTTTTACGTGGAAAACCTTCTCGATGTGAGAAGGAAAAACTACGGGACCGTAGTCCACTCAAAATCTACTATATCAAATGTATGAGTGTTACAACCACGTACTCCCTGTTCCACAAGAACAGATACAGAGACTAAAACTCCACAAGAGCAATCAACCACACAAGAACTTAACAATAGAGAGCAATAAGAGCTTAGAATATGCAGTTCTAAACGACCCTAGGTTCGCTAAGATTCCGGTCACTAAATCAAGATCCAACCGTACAAATCATAGACAAACAGGTCAAGAACAATGCTGCAAAGTTTCATCTCAATCCGAGAAAATCTCACCGTCGGATTTCTGAAACACTGAAGACATCACAATCTGAAAAACCACTTGCGAACCGTTCCACTAAAACTCTGATCTACGACGAACCAACCGTTGTAATGCAAAACCCACCGTTGAATCTCAATAACACTGACTCAAGAAGCTCTACACAAAATTTCAGCCAAATCGGAGATCGTTAAGATGTCCGATCGTCGCCTTGAACAAATCCGGCGAAAACTCTCTTCTTCTCTCTTTTCTTTCCTCTCTCTTCTTTTTGGTTTCTCTTTCTTCTTTTCGACACACTCCTCTCTTCTCTCTATTATTCTTGTTTTATTACTTATTTTGTACCCCACATGGTTTCCCACTAAAGAGGATAAGTCAACAAACTCCCCCTCCGACTAGGTGGAAGAAACAGCCATCCCGAGTATCCTTTGGCAAACTTCAAGCTTCCCCCTCGACAATGATTTTGTCATCATATCAGCTTCATTATCATCCGTATGAACTTTTACAAGTTCCACTTCCTTAGAAGCCACCACATCACGTATCCAATGATACCTTCTATCAATGTGTTTCGAACGCGAATGAAATGTAGAGTTCTTCCCGAGATGAATTGCGCTTTGATTATCACAAAGCAGCACATACTTATCTTGCTTGAAACCGAGCTCCTCAAGATAACTCTTCATCCACAACAACTCCTTACAAGCTTCCGTTGCGGCTATAAACTCAGCTTCAGTGGTAGAAAGTGCAACACACTTTTGTAACCTTGACTGCTATGCCACAGCTCCCCCTGCAAATGTTACCAAGTAACCCGAAGTAGACTTCCTGGAATCAATATCCCCAGCCAAATCAGAATCAGTATAACTGATAAGCAATGTCTTATCACCTCCAAAGGTAAGTTTCAAATTAGAAGTCCTTCGAAGATATCTCAAAATCCACTTTACATCATTCTAGTGTTCTCTTCTAGGATTGGAGAGAAAACGACTAACTGTACCAACAGCGTGAGCTATATCTAGTCTTGTACAAACCATAGCATATATCAAGCTACCAATTGCAGAAGCATATGGAACCCACGCCATATCTTCCTTCTCTGCATTCGTACTTGGACTCTGTTGACTGCTCAATCTAAAGTGTGTAGTAAGAGGAGTCCTAACAACTTTAGACTTATCCATGCGAAACCTCTGAAGTACTTTTTCAATGTACTTCACCTGAGACAAGTGAATCAACTTCTCACCTCTATCTCGAACAATTCTCATACCAAGAATCTGTTTCGCTGGACCCAAATCTTTCATGGCAAATGACTTTCCAAGCTGATTCTTTAACCCTTGAATCTTGCTCAAGTTCTTGCCTACAATCAACTTATCATCAACATACATCAATAAGACGATAAAATCATCTTCACCAAACATCTGCACAAACACACAATGATCAGAAGTAGTCTTCTTATAACCATGCTCCCCCATAACTGACTCAAACTTCTTATACCACTGTCTTGGTGCTTGTTTCAAACCATAAAGACTTTTCTTCAAACGACAAACTAAATCTTCGTTGACCTTTTGAACAAAGCCTTCCGGTTGTACCATGTAAATCTCTTCCTCCAAATCATCATGAAGAAAAGCAGTCTTCACATCCATTTGCTCAACCTCTAGATCAAGACTCGCTGCCAATCCAAGTACAACCCGAATGGATGACATCTTCACAATAGGAGCAAAGATTTCATCAAAATCAACTCCTTTCTTTTGGCCGAATCCTTTCACAACCAACCTAGCCTTGTATCGAGGTTGCAAACTGGTCTCATCATGCTTAATCTTGTACACCCACTTATTAAGCAACACCTTTTTACCCTTAGGCAACTTCACCAACTCAAACGTCTGATTCTCTTCAAAAGAATCCATCTCGTCACCCATGGCATCATGCCATTCATCCTTGTGTTCATCCTCCAAAGCTTCACTATAGCTTTCAGGCTCTCCCCCATCAGTAAGTAACACATACTCACTAGGATTATACCTTGTTGACGGTATAAAACCTCTCGCAGATCTTTTAACAGGTAGGTTCTCGGTAGTTGGCGTCTCATCATGATCGTCACCATGATCAAGTACCTCGGGTTTCCTAGAAGGTGCAGAAGACTTGAACGAGACCTTGTGTTGTTCACAGTCCCTTCTCACTCATATGACCGAGTCTCATATGCCACAACTCCATGGCATTATCATTCTCCATAGCATTAATCATATCTTTGGAGACCTTAGCCTGCATCCAATAGAATGATGAAGACTCAACACCTCGAGCCACAACCATAGAACCACGTGAAAGCTTCCATTTACCCCCACCGAATAAACTATAGAAACCTTCATCATCAAGCTTCCCTGTAGATATCAAGTTCAACCGAACATCTGGGACATGCTTAACACCCTTAAGCAACAACTTAGTACCAAGACTAGTCTCCAAGCAAATTTTACCAATGCCAACAACTTGAGACACACCATCATTACCCATCTTCACAGAACCATAATCACTTGGAGTATAGGTAGAAAACAAATCCCGCTGCGATGTAGCATGAGTAGTAGCCCCAGAAACAACAACCCAACTGGCTAGCAACATTAATGACATCACCCTCAAGAAGAATAAGAAACTGATCCTCGGTGACAGTCACCCAATCTTCACCATCTTCTTGCCTTTTCCCTTGCTGCTTGTTATCTCTCTTCAACTTCCAGCAATCTTTCTTCATGTGCCCTTTCTTATCACAGTAATGGCACTCCATATTCGCAAATTTGTTAGATTTGCTCCTGCTCCTGTTCTTGTCATTCTTGGGCTCTCTAAATGTACTCCTCCCCCTTGACTCAGTAACCAACATATCTGAACGCGAGGAACTAGCATTTGATTGCCTTCTAGTTTCCTCATTCAAGACACTGTTCTTCACTATATCCATCGAAAGAACACCATCCGACGCGGAGTTACAAAGAGACATCCTAAACACCTCCCAAGAATCTGGTAATGTACCAAGAAGCCACAAACCGTGAATCTCATCCTCAAACTTGATTCCCATATCAGACAGTTTATTAAGCAGTCACTGAAACACATTTAAGTGATCCGTCATTGGAGTTCCCTCCTGATACCTCAACTCAATCAACTTCTTGATCATGTACATCTTGTTATTACCAGTCTTCCGAGCAAACAGTTGCTCCAACTTCAACCACAAAGAACGAGCATTAGTCTCATTTTCAATATGATTCAACACATTATCATCTACCCATTGCCTTATCAAACCACACACTTGGCGATGTTGCAACTTCCACTAATCATCAATCTTATCATCAGGCTTCGTTTCCTGAAAAACTGGAACATGAAATTCTTTCACAAAAAGCAAATCTTCCATCTTGCCTTTCCATAGATGATAATTTGAACCATTCAAACTTATCATTCTGCCCATATTTTTCATCGCTCACAAAAGCAACCAATAACCCAAAGTTCTGATACCACTCTGTTAGGGAAAACAACGCACAACTACGGCGCAGTGGACTAGAGTTTCCCCGTAAATCCTGTGAACCTGTGAGGAAAATACAATAATCTTGGCAGCAACAAAAATCAAGTTCTGAATGTTAATGAGACAACACGCTTTTTACGTGGAAAACCTTCTCAATGTGAGAAGGAAAAACCACGGGACCGTAGTCCACTCAAAATCCACTACATCAAATGTATGAGTGTTACAACCACGTCCTC
Source organism: Crucihimalaya himalaica (assembly GCA_004349715.1). Lineage (NCBI taxonomy): Eukaryota > Viridiplantae > Streptophyta > Magnoliopsida > Brassicales > Brassicaceae > Crucihimalaya > Crucihimalaya himalaica. Next base: position 1,029,084 of record SMJT01000054.1, on the reverse strand, counting down.
CCTGTTCCACAAGAACAGATACAGAGACTAAGACTTCACAAGAGCAATCAACCACACAAAAAACTCAACAATAGAGAGCAATAATAGCCTAGAATATGCAGTTCTAAACGACCCTAGGTTCGCTAAGATTCCGGTCACCAAATCAAGATCCAACCGTAAAAATCCTAGACAAACGGGTCAGCTGCAAAGTTTCAGCTCAATCCGAGAAGATCTCACCGTCGGATTTCTGAAACACTGAAGACATCACAATCTGAAAACCACTTGCGAACCGCTCCGCTAAAACTCCGATCTACGACGAACCAACTATTGGAATGCCAAATCCACCGTTAAATCTCAAGAACACTAAGTCAGGAAGCTCTACACAAAATTTCAGCCAAATCGGAGATCGTTAAGACGTCCGATCGTCGCCTTGAACAAATCCGGCGAAAACTATCTTCTTCTCTCTTTTTTTGCTCTCTCTTCTTTTTGGTTTCTCTTTTTTCTTTTCAACACACTCCTCTCTTCTCTCTATTATTCTTGTTTTATTACTTATTTTGTGCCCCCACATGGTTTCCCACTAAGAAGGATAAGTCAACAAACTCCCCCTCCGACTAGGTGGAGGAAACAACCATCCCGGCTATCCTTCGGCAAACTTCAAGCTTCCCCCTCGACAATGACTTTGTCATCATATCAGCTCCATTATCATCCGTATGAACTTTTACAAGTTCCACTTCCTTAGAAGCCACCACATCAAGTATCCAATGATACCTTCTATCAATGTGTTTCGAACGCGAATGAACGGGAAACAATCTCGATTATTAATTTTTATTAGTTTTAGTAAACTCATGAGGGTCCCACATCATACTAAACGTGGAGAAGAGAGAAAAGATATTTATTATATATGATATGATGTGTTAGCCAAAGAGAACCCTCAAAATGCTGAGGTGGATGGCTTTAAGAGCCAAAATTAACAGGTTTTATTGTAGAATATATTATGTAATATCTAACTAAAAATAACCGTACCAATAATATTAAAACACTTTAGAAAAATGATCATAAAAAGTCAAATACCATTGAATATAAACTTAAAAATAAAACATCGAAATTACAAAAAAAAATTCTAAATATTTTATAAAATGGAAAAAAATTCTAAATATTTTATAAAATGGAAAAGAGTAACAAATATTTTATATGTTTGATCAATATTTTAAGGGGGTACTTGCAAAACTAGACCCTTATTTGAAGTCAAATGCAAAATTAACCCCTTCTCCTCCTTCTTTCAAAATGCCTTAAAATACTCTTCCCACCCTCTTTTTTCACAAAAATACCTATCTCAGACTTCACATGTGAAGTCTGTGATATGAGTTTGAAACATAATAACCCAAATATTATCACGTAATTACGAAAATGTCATCGTCTTCAATAGTTCCCAACAACCATTACCAACCAAAATTGAGCTCTAAATGCTTCAAACAACCGAATTTATAGATGTTAAAGCTCTATAATGGAGCTAAAACCTCCATTTTGGTCGAACTCCTCTCTCATTCTCTCTCATTTCAACCATTAATCTCAAAAATCTCGTTTTCAAAATCCACCATCTTTAGATCTTGCGATTTACTAAGCTTCGTGCATAATAACTATTGGGTTTATTGGGTATTGGTGGCGTGAACAGTTCTTGGCCATCAACGAAGCTAAAAACAAGCTTAAATCGAATCTCGGTAATAATTTCTTGTTTTTCATGGATTTTCTAGAAGCCAGACTTCTCAGGTGAAATCTCAAAAGTAAACTGGGAGTTATTTTTGCAATTGACTTTTTGGTTCTCAGACTGCTTAGACTTCACGATGAAAGTCTCAAGTACTCCTTTGAAAACAAAAAAAATGATCTTCAGACTTCACCTATGAAGTCTGCGATACAAGAGGTTAGTTTTGCAATTGACCGTAAGTTTGACTTTTGTATGAGACTTCACCTGTGAAGTCTCCAAAAAAAGGGCAGTTGGTTTTGCAATTGACCGGAACGAAGACTTTTTCGTGAGACTTCACCAGAGAAGTCTCCGTGAAAAAGGGTCTAGTTTTGCATTTGATCGAAATTTTGAAACTTTGACTATTGAGGAGACTTCTCTGATGAAGTCTGGTACCATCAGAAACTTTGGAATTAAAAAATGAATTTTTTTAGTTAATTGCAAAACTAGACCCTTTTGTACTCAGACTTCTCAAATGAAGTCTCATGAAAAAAGTCAAACGTGGTCAATTGCAAAACTAGACCCTACTTTATGGTTAGACTTCACTGGAGAAGTCTCAAAAGGCACAGAGACTTCAACATTGAAGTCTCACTACGTGTGAGACTTCAACATTGAAGTCTCACTACGTATGAGACTTCAACAACGAAGTCTCATACCAATGAGACTTCCCACATAAAGTCTCATGAAAAAGTCAAAGTTGTGGTCAATTGTAAAACTAGACCCCAAACTGAAGAAGACTTCACAGGTGAAGCCTCANGAACTAGAAGCTAGGCTCTTATAGGCTTGTTGACTACCGTCTAATGGAGATAATACAAGAAAAGAATCAGAAATTTTGAAGAACAAGAACACAAAGACAATCCTTTGTTAAAAAACTAAACATTTATTGAATCAACGATAAATGGTGTTTTCCAATGAACTAGAAGCTAGGCTCTTATAGGCTTGTTGACAACCGTCTAATGGAGATAATACAAGAAAAGAATCAGAAACTTTGAAGAACCAGAACACAAAGACAATCCTTTGTTGAAAAACTGAACATTTATTAAATCAACGATAAATGGGGTTTTACAATGAACTAGAAGCTAGGCTCTTATAAGCTTGTTGACTACCGTCTAATGGAGATAATACAAGAAAAGAATCAGAAATTTTGAAGAACAAGAACACAAAGACAATCCTTTGTTAAAAAACTAAACATTTATTGAATCAACGATAAATGGTGTTTTACAATGAACTAGAAGCTAGGCTCTTATAGGCTTGTACGCCTTTGTGTCTCGAGTCGCTTTGGTATGGCTAGTGGGAATAACAATGAGGGTTCTGATGTAAATGTTGATTAATACCTCGAGGAAGATGCAGAAGACTTTGAAGACGAAGATATGGATATCTCTGATGGTGGTGAGGGTAACGTCAAGGATGAGGATGGTGAGGTTAAAGAAGAATACCTTCAGGATTATACTGTGTATGGGAAAGTTAAGGATGAGGATGGTAGTGAAAATGATGATGATAACACGTTTCTTGGTGCTAAAGGAAGCTTTGTTTGTGATGGCCGAAGATCCAACATGACATGGTCAGACGGTATCTATATGAATGTGAGTTTTCCTAACAAGGATGCGCTTGTATCCGAGCTGCGCTTGACGGCGATAATGTCGAAATTCACGTTCAAAGTGCATAAGTCTACAAAAAAACTGTTTGTAGCTACATGCCGTGTGAAAGGATGCAATTGGAGGGTTAGAGCTGCTGTGAAAAATGAACCAAATACGTTTTGGGTGACCTTGTACAAAAAAAACCATACTTGCAATGTCGCAGACCGAATTTCTCTGCGCAAACGTCATGCTCCGAAGTATATTGGTAAGCTATTTTATGATGAATGGAGAACAATTGATGGAGTAACCCCGAAGATGATTAGATCTGCAATGAAGAAGAAATATGGTCTGAGAATGAATTATACCACTTCCTACAGAGTTTTGATATTTGCACAACAATTGGTGAGGGGACAGCGGAGGATGGATATGAGCAGCTGCCTTCGTATCTCTATCGCATCGGGCTAGCCAATCCCGGAACCGTCACTGATCTTGTGGTTGATGATCAAAACAGATTCAAATATTTGTTTATGGCTCTTGTAGCCTCGATTGCCGGTTTTTAGTATCTCAAACGAGTTATGGTGGTGGATGGGTGTCATCTACCGGGGAAGTATGGTGGTGTTATGCTTGTGGCTTGCGGCCAGGACGGGAATTTCCAGATATTCCCGCTAGCATTTGCTATTGTAGACTCTAAGAATGATGAATCATGGCAATTGTTTTTCACCAAGTTGAGTGGATGTGTCTCGGATCAATTTCCTTTGGTCATAGTGTCCGACAGGCACACCTCGATTAAGAAGGCCATTGAAACGGTTATGCCTTGGGCAACAAGAGAAATATGTTATTATCACCTACGGAATAACATAGTCACTAAGTTCAAGGGAAAGCATCATTGAAACATTAAATTACTAACTAGCTACACTGAATCACGTTGGGTTTTGAGTGGTTACATCCATTCATAGTCGTCTTTTCCGTTTCCCATCTATTAATTCACTTCACCTACTCGATTGAACAGACGTAATGATTTAGATAGAAAGTGAAGTCTCAAAGTGAAGTCTTCTAAAGGGAAGATTTGGTTTTTCACAACTTAACACATTGAAATTATTCCTCCGATAACGACTACAAATCCAATTGATGAAGTTACAAGCACAACAACCCTAAATCGATTTTCCCAAATTATTATAATATTACAAAATAATAAATTAAAATAATTTTATTACAAAACTAAGATTTAAGTGTGCTTATGAAGTCTCAGGGAGAAGTCTCCTCCGGAAGTATTCTGATAGAAGATGAGTGTCCTCCGGAAGTCTTCTGATTGAAGATGAGTGTCGTGTCGTCGGTAGCGAATACCAGATCTGCGAATCAAATAAAGATGGAATTAGAACCGAAAAGGAAGAATTTGTGATTACCTTCGACGGTGACGGAACGGAGAAAGAGTGTACGGAGAGTCTTCGTTTTATGATTTCCGGTGAGAGTAGCAAACCCTAGTCGACGGCGACGGTTCGGAGAAAGAGAGAGAGTCGTTTAGGGTTTTCCGACGGGGAGGAATAACAATTACCTTCGACGACGACAATTCAGAGAGAGAGTCGGCGTTTCCTGATTTCTGACGAGAATAGCAAACCCTAAAAATAAAGATGGAATTAGAACCAAAAAGGATGAATTTGTGATTACCTTCCACGGTGACACTTCGGAGAAAGAGTGAGACGGAGAGTCGTCGTTTTGTGATTTCTGGCGATAGTAGCAACCCTAGTCGACAGCGATAGTTCAGAGAGAGAGTCGGCGTTTCATGATTTCCGTCATTTGGTGTTTTTAATTTTTACCCAAATTATCTATTATAATCTGTTTTATATCTAGGTTTAGTAAGTGTAAATTTTCGAAATTTTTGGAATGTTTGAAAATTTTGTGTTTCCGAAATTGTTAGAATTTTTCGAAATTTTTTAAATTTTTTTGAAATGTTTTGAATTTCAGACTTCACCGAAGTCTCTCTTTACTCTAAACTCTAAAATCGATTTTTTTTAGCATTTTCTTAACAATCAGTAACAACTATACGAAGAATCTTCAATTTATATCAAAAAGTATCAACCTAAGTCTAACCCTAAAGATTATATACATATGTTCTTACCCATTGCAAACCCTAAACCTATTATGCCTCACATGGTTTACCTCACATAGGTTTAGTTTAACGAAATTTTATGAAATTTTATTTTTAAACCTTTAGATTTGATATAAACTAATTTATCTAGCAAAATTTTTGATCAAAATAGTCTTAATTATTTTTTTTAATTTAAATTTAAAGTTTAATTGCGGTTTAGACTTCGCATGTGAAGTCTGAAACGATTACGGTTTCAGACTTCGCATGAGAAGTTTGAAACAATTACGGTTTGAGTCTTCGCATGTGAAGTCTGCGATTGTATTTGGGTTTTCTACAACATAATCAACCTTACATGCTTTATTTTTTACGAAATTTTATAAAATTTTAATTTATAAAGTTTTTTCGATAAACTTAATTTATGTTTAAGAAATTGCAATGAAATTATTTTTATTATTTTTCTAATTAAATTTAATATTTAATTACATTTTCAGACTTTGCTTATGAAGTCTCCAACGGGTTTTGGGGTTTAGAACATAATCAACCTTACATGCTTTATATTTTATGAATTTTTTTGAAAAATTAATTAAAAAGGTTCATATTTGAATAAACTTAATTTTTGTGTAAGAAATTTCATTGAAATTATTATTATTTTTTCCTAATTTAAATCTAAGATTTAATTACTAAATGAGACTTCGTTTTCGTCCATGAAGTCTCATATGAGACTTCGTCCATGAAGTCTCAGTAGCGCGAAGGCTAAAACTGTAATTGCGATTTCTGTTTTTTTGTTTGCAAATAAGGGGTTAAAGTAATTTCTCTACCCAAAAGGTCTAGTTTTGCATTTGTTTCAATTTAGGGTCTAGTTTTGCGTTCAAACTCAAATAAGGGTCTAGTTTCTGTAATTCCCCCTTAAACCAGATACAATCTTTTAAATTGGGTGCTTGTCAAATCAAGTTTTCTGCTCTTGTGATTTGGATTAATTTGGATCTTATGTATAATGTCACTCTGAGTCATTGTCCTAAAATTTTAGCCAATGTGGGACATTGTATATAAATTTTTTTTTCTTCATCGATTGAGAAGTATATGTCTGTTTTAAAAAAATCGAATCAAAACATATACGAAAAAATATATATTTTTATCAATGTTATGTACCAGAGATACTTTAGAAATATAAGTTATTTACGAAAATAAAAAGTGAAATTAATGTTGATAGCATTTAATGCTTTTGCCAAACATCACTTAAACATCCTTAATGAATTCGAATTATATGACTAACCTGAATGACATTTTCAGTGATTAAAAGCAAAACTATGGTTTTTTAAAAAAGATTTATAAAATGTACTCAAAAACTAATTGTATAGATTCGAAGTCTCACAAAAAGTTTGTATTTATTGTGTAAAAAGGCGTTATTGCTTATTTCATAACAAAATACTTAATATTCGACTTTTGGAGATTTTAGATTGGCCTTAACAACTAACAATAACAATGACAATTAAGAAACTCACTAATACATAAGCCCAATAGATCAAATCACAGCCAAAAGCATTCACAATTGCAAATAATTGAAACGCCTTATTAGAACAACAACAAATTTGTTTACTAGGTTTTAGATTCCTTTTTTAATCATCTATTCTACTATTAAAACCTGTTATTTTTGGCTCCTAAAGCTATCCAAGTTCTTTAGACCATGCCAGATAACTAAAAAGAAATTAAAATCATTTAACAATTTAATGGAAATCATATTTTTTTCTCAATTAAATATCTTCCTAAATGGTATTTTCCAGTAGACAGAAACTGAATCGATTCCAATAGTCATCTTCTTCGATTCTCTTTACAATATGAATCGATTCGATTTTCTTTACAAGCAATTTCGCCGCCGTTAACAAACCTAAAAGCCTTCCCACTTCGTCTTCTTCAATCCTCTATTGACTCACGCCACGTCAAACTGAATCGATTTATATATTTAGCGAGCTTGGAGACATCGATGGTCTTAGTCTCATTGATGTCTCCACCGAGGATGATAACCTCCTCTTCTCATCGTTTCTCGATCCCACCAGCTATTCATTTTCAGGTGATTTAATCGATCTCTTGCCCATTAGATTTCTTTTCTTTTTTTGAAATCGTTTAATCGCATTTCATAATTGTATTAATTTAACAAGTTATCTGAATATTTTTTAGGAAAAGCCTGTGAATTGTAATTTGGTTCATGATTTTTTCAAAGCTTGATTACTGATAAGGAAGAGAGAGGTCTTTTTTTTTAAGATGTATTAAGATACTCAGATGAAACCTGATTGCATTCGTAAAAGACCAAGTATTAAGGCACACAGATCAGTGAAGGCGACAAAGCAGGTATGTTTAGCCCTGGAATTATTATCCAGGATCCGAGATCCGATCCGAAATCCGCTCCGATCCGATCCAAAATATAGGATATCCGGAGGGGTCGGATCCGGATCCGGATAACAAAACTAAGAATCCGGCGGATCCGGATCCGGATAATACATATATTTTCAATCGGATATCCGATCCGGGTGATAAATTAGAAGGCCTTAAGTTCAGTTTCAACTTTGAAGCCCAATACTTTAACAATTAAGCCCAGTTTTTAGATGAATAAAACAAAGACAATTCCTCTTCGTCGAAGTCTTCGACGGTTCGACAATCGACCTATTCTAAATCCCTAAATCCCTTTTTCGACTTCCCAATCTCCGACACTCCTTAGTCTCCTTAGTCTCCTTAGTCTCCTTTCACCGCCAGACCACCTTAACCAACAACGAGTATCTCTATCTACTTCAACAGCAACACATCCCAAAGGTTAGATTTTGAAAATCTCGTCTCAAGTTTTAGTTGATTTGTGTAGATTTTGTGTTAGTAGTGAATTAGATGTTGTGTTAGTGGTGAATTAAGTGTTATTGTGTATATAGTGTTTCTTCTTTAGCTCAGATTTGAGGTGAAGTCAGTAGCTAACTTTCCGTTGCAGAAGCGTCCGGTGGATTTATGGGTTGTGAAATCTCTTCCATAAAGAGGAAAAATAGCTTTAACGATTGTGTAGATATCATTGTTGTTTCCCACATCAACCACCGAATCACCAAATATGAACATCGATGGAAGGAGTGGCTGTGCCTCCATCTCCACCATTACCTCAAGAACCATTAAAGACCCAACCATTACATATAGATTTAACAAAACTCCCACTCCCGACAACCCATAATTTTTTTGTTCGAAAAGATGAAACGTTATAATTATAATATTTGATGTATATGAGTAGCATGAGTGTTATGTAGTTTGGTATGCAAAGGTTATTATATATATAGAACAAACGAACATTTGGAGGATAGTATTAAATGTGATAGAGTTAGGTGGACTCAAATGTTTATATATATAATGATGGTAAAATTGTAACGTTTATATGTATGTTTCTGTCTCTGATATTCGCATAACACATTGATGTGCCTCTGTTGGCCTGAAAGTAAAAACACTAAGCAGAGAGAGAGAGACATTGAAAGAAAGTAGTTGCCCATCAACTCATCCAGTGTTATTTTTTCATTATTTAAATATTTTTGATCTGTGTAAAGATGTTCCTTGTGTGACATTACTTATTTTATTTTACTTATTTTATGTGGTGATGAAGGTGTAAGTTCTAAATCAAAAACTCAAGGAAAAACTCTAGATGTTGAATCTTCTACAACTTTGGAGGCAAAACAAATCTAAGGTCTGGTTGCATTTTGTGAAAGGTAAAATTGATGATGAGAAGGCTAGATGTCTTCATTGTTCTGGGTTTATTAGTTGTAGAACTAAGCATGGTGCCACAACTAGTGCAATGTTAAAACACCTAAAAATATGCAAAGTTTTACGTCTAGAAGATCGTGATGCTGAAGAAGTAGATGGTAAGAAGTTGAAACAGTCAACTTTATATAACCAGAATGAAATAAATAGGACTTTAGGGAGTAAAGTACCTTCTTTCGTAGCTTTTAGTCAACTTGCAACTCGTAAGGCTTTAGTGGAAATGATTATAATGGATGAGCTGCCCTTTAGGTTTGTTGAACACAAGGGATTTCAACGATTCATGAGCATTGCTCAACCTCGTTTTAAAATCCCTTGTCGTAAAACAGTGGCTAAAGATTGTTTGGAGATTTATGAGGATGAAAGGAGCAGACTTATGAAATTTTTTAGGAACTACAAAGGTAGTGTTTCTTTGACTACGGATTGTTGGACATCCATACAGAATATGAACTATATGTGTTTAACAGCTCATTACATCGATGAGAATTGGAAACTACACAAGAGTCATCAATTTTTGCATAGTTGATAATCATGCTGGTGAAACAATTGGAAAAATGGTCTAAAAGTGCTTAGTCTTTTGGGGAATCAGTAAAGTGTTTACAGTTACGGTAGATAATGCAAGCTCTAATGATCTTGCATTAAAGTACTTGAAAAAAAAGTTGACTTCATGGGGAACAACTGTCTTGAATGCTGATTATCTTCATATGCGTTGTGGTGCTCATATTTTGGGTTTAATTGTGAGAGATGGTCTTCATGATATGAATGATTCAGTTTTAAAGATTAGATCAGCTGTTAGGTATGTTCGATCTTCTCCTAGTAGGCTTAAAAGGTTTAAAGAGTGTTTAGAGGTTCAAAAGGTTGAGAGTAAAGCTGGTCTTTGCTTAGATGTTGAAACAAGATGGAACTCAGCTTTCTTGATGTTACAATCAGCTGTTGCACTGAAAAAAGGATTTGATATGCTTGAGTTGGAAGATGACAAGTATGTCTCAGAACTTGCCAGAATTTGTGGGTCTACACCAAGTGATGCTGATTGGTCTACTGCTAGTGGATTATCTCATATTTTACAGCATTTTTATGATGCTACATTGAATATTTCTGGTTCTAAATATGTGACTGGGAACACATATATGAAAGAGATATTCGGAGTGGGTTGGATGATAATGAAGATGGACATGATGGAAGACGAACACAAGAGAGAGATGGTTAAGAAAATGAAGGTAAAGTTTTATAAGTATTGGGGAAACTTTGACAACACAAATATGATGATTTATGTTGTTGCAGTTCTTGATCCCCGGTACAAAATGAGATGGGTTAAGTGGATGATTGAAGGAACCTACCCTAGATCTGAGGCTACTTGTTTGATTCACAAGATCACAGAAACTTTGGACAGATTATATGCCTGTTATAAATCAGTGGTAGATTCACATGATCCATTGAAATCTGCCCAAGTGAAAGAAAATGCAGTAAGTTCTAAGGAAAAAGAAAAGAAAATGTCACTGATAGATTCAATGTTTGATGATCCTGAGGAGAGTGAAGAGGCTGATTCTGGAAGGACAGAGCTGGAGTCTTATCTAGATGATATTCGGGAGGACAGAAAGAATCCAAGTTTTAACATATTAAATTGGTGGAGGGTAGCAGGTTCTAAATATAAGGTTTTGTCACTGATTGCAAGAGATGTGCTTGCTATACTTGTTTCAACTGTTGCTTCAGAATCTGCATTTAGTACACGAGGTCGAGTACTAGATCGTTTCCGCAGTTCTTTGACACCAAGAACAGTCGAAGCTCTTATTTGCACTCAAGATTGGTACCGTGATGATGATGAAGATTTAAAAGTAGAAGAACTAGTAGCTGAGCTTGAGAATGTCGAAAAAGGTATTGCTGACTTGCTGTTGTAATTCATATATTGTAGTCATGAATTTTGAAGGTAAAAGTCCTAATTATTTTTAATTTGTTTTTGTTATATGCTACATAAGTGAAATCTCTGCAGATTTAGCCATAGGATCAGATTGAATCACAGTTCACAAGTACTTTTATACTTCCAAATTTGAGTTTATACTGAATCACAACCTTGTTAATAGAATGTAGAATGTAAGGTTCTTTAAGCTAAGACAAGTGGGGAGATTTGAGATCACTGAACTGGTTTTGTTTTGTGATTAAAACAAGTGAACATCTATATACCTCAAGGTTAATATCATTTGATCTGATGATCATTATTGACGATTGATTCATTTAAATTGCAGATGTATGCAGTATGCACTATGCAGGAAGCTTTATGAAGATGAATATTCATAGATTTAAATGTTTCAGACTGTTGCTACTTGACAATTGTTTGGGTACTTTTGGGTCAAAAACAATGTATTAAACGTTGTGTACTTGTTTACATGTTATTTTGTGTTTTGTTTTGGTAGTTCTTTGATTTTAACTTGTGTTTGCTTAATTTTACTGGTAGTTCTCTGATTTTAACTTGTGTTTGCTTAGACAATGCATTGTATCTGGAAATGATTCGAGAACCTGTGTTGAGGTGCTTTTGGACGATGGTAAAACAGACAGGGTGTTTTGGCTAGTGTTAGGCAACTACGGATCCGGATCGGATCCGGATATCCGCGGGTATTCAAATTTCCGCACGGATATCCGAAATTCAGGATATCCGGGATTTTCGGATCCGGAGTCAACATGCCAAGAAATTGTTCTGAATAAAGCAGGGTCAACTCCATATTACTCTTCATCTTCTTCAGCCTCTAAGCAAAAAAAGAAGAAGAGAAAAACGACATCTCAGAAATCCTCGGTTTCCCGTGGCGGTATCCCTCTAAGTTTAGAGGATCGCACCAAAATTAAATCTCATATGTGTGATACTTTTTTTGGAACGTGCGCGGTATCAATGAACCTTCAAAACATCGTCCTCTTACGAATTGGATCAATTCTAAGTCGATTACGTTTGGAGCTCTTCTTGAAACGCATGTTAAGGAATATAATAAGAACCAGATTTTGTCAACTATTTGTCCGGGTTGGTCTTGTATCTCTAACTATCAGCACTCTACTCTGGGGAAGATATGGATTGTATTCAAGCAGCCTACAGTTATAATCCCTCTTTTTTTGGATTTACAGTCAAGTACTTGTGAAATGAAGTTGGAAGAAGGCTAGTCCTTTATATACACAGCAGTTTATGCCTCAAACGAGGCTAAAGAGAGAAAGGACCTCTGGATCTCACTGCGTGATTCTCATATATCTTTCAACCTAGCTGCAAAGCTATGGATAGTCCATGGTGATTTTAATGAGATATTGAGTCCACCTGAAACTTCTAGTTCCAATATCATCTCTTCCACTTCAGGCATGAGAAGCTTTAGTGATTGTTTGGCAGAGGTAGGGCTTTTTTATTTACCTTCTCAGGGACCATTGTTTACTTGGTCAAATAAACATACGTCTGATCTAATTGCAAAACGGTTAGATAGATGCGTGGTAAATGATTAGTGGCTTCTACTGTTTCCCTCTAGTCACTGTACTTTTGAGCCTCCAGAGTTTTCTGATCACACGCCGTGTCATATTTAGCTGATCACTCCCAAGCCAGGTTTTGGAACTCGTCCATTCAAATTCTTCAATTTCTTGTCGAAGCATCCTTTGTTCATGCAGACCCATAAGAACAACTTGGGATCAAGGTGGTTCTAGAGCTGAAACTTTGAAAGATCTTTGCTACAAACTAAAGAGTCTGAAAAGACCTCTGAAGTCTCTTAGTAAGGATTTAGTGGCATAGAACAGAGAGTACTGGATGCGTTCTCAACACTCAAAGCTATACAGCTTCAAGCATTAAATGACCCTTCATCATCTAATCTGCAGTGTGAGCAGTCTTCTCGGGACAATTGGTTAATTCTAAGGCTGGCAGAAGAGAGTTTCTTTAGACAAAGATCGCGCATTAAATGGCTTCAGTAAGATTATTTAAATACATGTTTCTTTTTTTTAGTAACAAAAGCTAGGAATGCTTCAAATGCCATTAAGTACTTGTTAAAAGGAGATGGTTCCAAGACAAACTCCTTGTGGAGGGCTCAAGCAAGTCAGTCGCTGGAGTATTCACGGTACTCTCACAATTCGAAAAAATGTCAGGACTTGCAGTTAATATTGACAAGAAGTCTTTGTTTTGTTCTGTTGTTTCGGATGTGGAGCTATATCAGATTCGCAGAATGTTTTCTTTGGTCTCAGGCTCTCTGCTAGTTCGTTATTTGGGTCTCCCGTTATGCTCTAAAAAGCTTTCAATTTCTGATTGTGATTCTCTTCTTCAGAAGATTCGAACTAAGATGAACGGATGGATGCATAGACACTTAAGTCTTGCTGGTCGCCTTAGGCTAATTGCCACGGTTATCTTAGATATTATTGGCTTCTGGACTTCGGCCTTCTTTCTCCCAAAGCAGGTTATTCGAAAAATCAAATCTCTATGCAGCTCACTCCTATGGCATGGCTCGTTGAATAATCCTTCTGGAGCGCGTGTCTATTAGGCAGGTGTATCTTACCCTAAGACAGAAGGTGGACTCGGTTTGCGTTCTATTGCAAGCTGGAATGATACTTGTGGGTTAAAATTGATTTGGATGCTATACTTTAGATCTGGTTCAATATGGGTGGCTTGGATTAGAAGGAGATATTTATCGCGTGCTACATTCTGGTCACTAAAAGAGGATAACTACTCTTACTCTTGCATGTTTCGAAAGATTTTGAAATTGCGTCGTAAAGTTGTTTCCTTTCTCAGAATCAGTATTGGTAATGGGGAAGAAACATTCTTTTGGTGGGATCCGTGGACACCGTTTGGCCCATTGATTCACTTTTTTGGACCGCAAGGCCCATCACATCTAGGCATCCCTCTGTATTTGCTTGTTAAGGATTCTCACTCAACTGTAGGGTGGTCGCTTCCTCCAGCTCGCTCGGATCTTCAACTTCAGTTTCTAGCCTTCATTACAACAGTTAACATCTGCAAATGATCTCCCAATTTGGCAAGTTGGAGATAGTGCGTGCAGACTATTCTCCTCTAAAGACATTTGGAACAATATTAGACTTCTCAAACCCATTGTGTGGTTTGGCACAAGGCTGCGGTTCCAAAACACTCTACCACTACTTGGCTCTTTATGCTGGACAGAAATCCAACCCTTTTACGTATCGTCTCTTGGGGATTAAATGTGGAAAGTACTTGTCTTCTATGTGGGCAAGGTGGTGAATCTTGGAATCATCTTTTTTTTTTAATGCATTTTCTCCCAAGAGGTTTGGAATGGAATCACTTCTAGGTTGAATCTATTGAATGCTCCTACTTCTTGGCAACAAATTCTCGTGTGGCTGCCTATTGCGTCTTCTTCTCATCACTTATCTCTAGCGTTGCTTCAGGGTTGGCAGGCCTGCATATATGAGATTTGGAAGGAAAGAAATCGACGCTTTCATGATGGTGTCAATGTGTCACCTCATGTTCTTCTTGTTAGGATACTTGCGGTGGTGGTAAATGGAAAATCTAGGGCATTGCAAAACGTAGGATTAAACCTTGGTTCGAAACTTCTTAGGATTTGGACTCCCAGATAAGTTTTTCTTCTCTTCTTCGGATTTGGCTTTTTCTTCTCTTTTTCGGATACTCGCGGGATTGAATCGATCTTCTCTTTTTTTTTTCTTTTTTCTCTGTTATCTCATTTTTTGTTGTGTTATGTTTATAATGGTTTGTTGCTGTTTTTTTTCTTCTATGTACTTTAATTTTTAATGAATGAAAGCCCTTTAAAAAAAAACAATTAGTATTCTCATGTTTTTCTCTTGTCTTTAACCTCTAAACACCGGTACGTATGCTCTTTGGTGCAGTCAACGAATGCTGCGAGCGGTTGGCTTATTATGGGATTGCCAAGAATCACATCACTTCACAAATGAATTGGACGAGACCAATATTAGCTGTGTCCGAATTTTTAAAAGTTAATTTAAATCTAGAAAATTCTTCACCAATTTCCAGAGAGATGCACAAGTACACTCCATCGAGGCAGATGGGAGAAGGTGGGTTTAGCTGGTCTCATCAATATTGGGGGAATAGTGGTTCGGTCTGGACGGATAATAATCGCCGAACCGAGATTAATGTCTCCGAATATCTTTAAATTATTAACTTAAATCTATTGACTATCTTATTCAGGGTTTTGACTTTTGACCTAAACACAAGGCGACTATTTTATACTTGTCCTTCGGCGCGGCGCTCTCAAACTCTCCATTCATCCCAACGCAAAAGCCAATCTCGCTTTCGCATCCATCTCTGTAGATTTCGCTTCTAAGTTTGCTCATCATGGCGACTCGTGCTGATTCTCGGGCTGTCAAGTCACTCAACAATTCTGAGGGAAGGAAGAGATTTGTGGTTCGTCTTCTTGTTTAACTGACATGAGTTTTGTTATCTTTGGTGCTCTCTAATTATGGTTTCGTACTTATGGATGCAGTTCAAGAATTTCGCCGAGAGAATTGATGACATTGAAAAAAAGGTCCTCAAAGTCTTTAGGAGCCTCCATAAGGTGAAGGATGAGCCTTCACAGGGTTCCACATATCTCAAGGATCGCCTCGTGGAATTGAGGGTATATTTGATCATGTTACCTTACTGTTTCCTTCTCAAGTTCTAATTTTCTTCTTCTAAGAATTCAGTTTGTGTACGATGGTTGAATGATGATAGTTCATGGAAATTTTAATGATTGTTTGGAACTGAAATTTCACATATCACAAGAGATTGCCTCTGCAATATGATTTTTTTTTTCCTTCTTCTGCTTGTTTAGATAAATATTTCAGAGGATGTATCAAATTTCGTTCATTTGGTTGGTTAAATGCAGGAATTGAATACAGCAGCGGATTTTATTCTATTCTATGAAGAAATGTTGCCCTTTGTTCAAACTCTGCCGTTGGTTATCTTGCATCAAGATTTAATCTTCTCTAAACTTGTCTTTGGTTTACATATGAAAGCAAGATTCTCTCTGGAAGCCTTTCTCTGGTATTGCTATCTTCCCACTCTAACTTCTTATTCAGTCATTTTGATAAAGAATTATAATCTCTTTCTTTTTTCTTTTTCTTCTTTCTGTGTACGAGTATAAAGAACCTTTCTTGTCTTTTTTTTTGCCCAGGTTGATTTATGCTTTATCGAGGGATCTCTTGGACGGCTTTCTTCCGTGAGTATTTTTTATTCTTTTCAACTGCACAATCCTCTTTTATGGTTTTTGGAAGTTCTCAGGATAATATATAAGATTTTCCAGTGTGCCTGCACACTCTGAAAAGTGATAATGTAATGATCTAACTTTGTGGAAGTCAGTGCTTTGGAAATTCCATTGAATTGTTTTGAGATGCATACAAAGTACTCATGGAACACTGGACAATCTAGTTTTTCACTTCTGTGAACTGATTTAGTTACCGCCCTTAATGCATTTCTTACAAACTGCTATTGAAATTTTGTTGTCTCCCTTCCTTCTCTTTGCATTTGCGTACATTGATCTTATATCTTCTTACCAACTGCTTTTGTATTTATCTTGTCTTACCAATTACTTTTGTATTTATCTTGTCTAGCTTCTTTCCACGGCTTGTTAACTCCATAGTGACTCTCCTGAGAAATGGTGGACAGAAAGAGCCAGAGATTCTTGAGCAGGTTTTTGCTGTTGTCTAACATATTCTCCGCTCAGGACAATGCTTAATATTATCTATTTTTTAATTTTTTTTTTGCAGATCTTCTTATCATGGTCGTACATAGTGAGGGATCTGCAGAAGTATCTCATATGCGACATCGAAGGTATTCTCAGGTAAGTACAAAATTATATTGTTCTTCTGGATAGAATGATGAGGTAATCTGTTACTAGCATCCTGACATAGCCCAATATTGTTTGACTAGTTTCTTTTCTTTTCTGGTTAGAGTTGCCGTTGGCCGGATTTATGATTGCAAATAAATATTTCTTGTACTTATTGGGTCGTATACATTTCTGCTACGGACTAATATTGTAGTTTTCTTCCGTTAAGGGAAAAATACTTAAACACACATATTATAGGGGTTTCTTAAATCTTGCGCAATAGGGTTTTCTTTATTTTCTAAAAGAATCTTCTTTTGATGTAGGGATACATTGGAGCTGAGGTATTACCCCGGCGTATATATCAACAAATTAATGTCACCTTCGATATCATTTTTGTTGAGGACTGCACGGGATGAGCAACTCGAAATAGGTGATGAATTGCTTTTCATTTCTCTTTTTTTTTCATGTCTATGTTAGGGACAGTCCAGTTGACTCTTATCCCATGAACATTGCAGGGATCAAAAGGATCCTCTCTGAAGTTGCGGATCCACTGAAAAAACGTGGAGGAGTTAGCGTACTATATCATGTTATGAGGGGTCCCTCCAAGCATTTCCATTCCAAAGCTGGGCAGGTTTTGAGGTTCTTGCTGAAAGATTCAACATTGTCCTTTTGTGATCATTTTCCTCAGGGCAAGTCCTCTTTTCTAAACATACTTTTGAATATTTCATAAAGTCTAGTGATCTTTCTCTCTAATACTTAGCTTCCTCTTGGTTAAATCTTAATGGAGAGGTTGGAGAGTAGGAAGAGTTTTCTTATTTTACATATTCGTTTCTATTAACTTTGCATGTGATTAGTTTAGGAATTAAGTTTAGAGAATGGGAAGTTCGTATTGTATAATCTTGAATTTATACTCCTAAGCTGTTTTACATGGTTCCCTTCCTTCTGATCTTGGTTGGACCTTGTACTTCATTTTCCAGGTTCTGGTAGTATAGTAGAAGCTTTGAGTTCAACTTTGCAAAGAATATGGGAGGATTTTAGAGCAGAAGGTTTATGTGTTATGTGGAACTGCCTGTATGAAGTAACAAAAGAATCAATCAAAAACAAAGAAACAGCTCATATAAGCCGACTCTTGACTCTGCTTACTTCAATTGTTAGGGTTGATCAGAAAGGTCTCAAGGTTTATGGTGTGTTATAAATTAATCCAATTTTTCGACTTGCTGTTGTTCTTTCTTATGTGCACACATGAAAACATACATTTGCATGATCGTATTGCCAATAAAAGTCGTTGTCAATGTGTAACAGATTACCCATATTTGGTTGGACTTGTGAACGAGATAGTGCCAACTTTTATGGATTCCTCTGCTGTTCTCGATAAAGTTTTGGGACTAATGTTATGCACCATTGACAGACCCAGTGCTGCCGATGAAATGGAATCCATTGCTTTGCAATGGGCCCCCCTTTTTTCCTTGAAGTGTTCAAGGTATTTTGTATACAATTCATCTATTTATACTTTCTAACGTTAAATTCTATTTCTCTTTATAATTGATCATGCAATCTTTGCAGTTTGCTGAGTTTTTTGTGGGAGTTACTAGCAAAGGATAAATTAATTGTGAAAGCCTTTAGAAGTAATATATTAAGGCAAGACTCACGTCATTTTTTTTTTCCATTACCTCTTTAAGTCTGCCTCTCATTTATTTCTTTAGTGATTAACTTATGTGTTGTAGTGCGATCAACAATATGATTTTGGTGTCTCCGGAGGAGGTTATTCCTCTGTTACTATCACTGTGTGAGAGTGAGCAAATAAGTCATGATAGGGTGAGCATCATAGATGAATCATTTGAGAGCAAATTTGAGAGAATTCATGAGTTCCTGGAAGAGAAGATAAAGAAAATCCAAACGAATATAGAGAATATAGGATTAGCTCAAATTGAAGAGGCTAAGCTGGCTGCTGCTTTGGGAGCTGTCAAATGTTTTCCCTATTTTAAAGTGGATTCATCATTGCTGATTTGCTTTAAGAATACTCTCATACAGCATTTGGCAGCCTCAGTTGGTAAGTTTTTGCCATGCCATTCAGGTCTTATTTCTTAGAAGGTATCATAACTAAACTTTTTCATGCTTTTTCAGGAAACACTTTTAGTGCTCCGGAACTGATGTGGCAGAGCTTACTTGGTGCTGCTTTGAGGTCATGTCACAAATTCTGTTCTAGTGGAAGAATTAACCATTTGAGGCCATGTAACGAATTCCGTTCTACTGGAAGACTCATCCACAGTGATCTAGAGGAAGCTTTGTCTCTTGCTAAATCTTACAAGTCATGTGTACAAGTGCTCTCTCCTGTGGCTGACTATTTGGATTTTGTGTATTGGTGAGTTTATATGTTTTGGTGGTTTATTCAGTGTTATTCTTCTCCATGTTTGATGACTCTGTGATGGTACACTGATTCGTTTTTAATCACAGGCCTCTATTAGCTAAGAATGATATCTCTAAGGCATGTCCAGAGCTCCAAGCAAATAATACTGAAGATGCGTTTAACATATTTTCTGAAAATTTATGTCACTCGAAAAAAGACGTCCGTCTTATGACTTTAAGGATTTTGTGCCATTTTGAAACTTTGTATCCCAACCCTTCTTTTGAAGAGCATCCTTCAATGAAGAAGCTGAAAACTGAAGTGACTCAAAAGTCTTTCCCTGAAAAGAATGTGAGTAGATATCTTTACTTCTGTATTCCAAAAGCTTTATCCTCAAATCCTGATTGTTTTACTAACAGTAGTATCTATAATAACTTATTCCCTCTGCACTCTATAATCATCTTAACTAATTTAAGAAAAAATTACCTTCAAATTATCAGGCTCTTCTGTTATTGAAAGCAATTGAGGAGTCTCATCTCACAGTATCGACTGCAAGGAAGTTGGTCAGTAACATTACCACAATAAAAACGAATCTTGATGCTGGCAGGATACATGACGCATATGTGCCACTTGTATTTAATGGAATGATAGGGTTATCTCATAATCGATTTGATAAAATATGGGAACCAGTATCAGAGTGCCTTGCGGCTCTTATGAAGAGGCACACCGGAGCGGTGTGGAATGATTTTGTTCATTATTTGGGCCAGTGCCAGCTAAAACTTGAAGCACTCGACAATCATTGTGAGAATGAAAACTACTGCATTTCACAGAAGCATACATGTAGGTTTTTTCGTTATTTCAGTAATTTGTATCTCTATATTACAATATTTTGCATCTCCAATAGTATCCTTTTCATCTATCTTTCTTCTCTTCTTTATAGTTATAATGTTTGTCTTTTCAATCTGCAGGTCTGATAGAGCGTTTTAATTCGTTTGTCCTTCCGCCGTCTGATAGCACGACTACTGGAAAAGTAGTATCTCTGTTGCTCAAGACCTTACAAAAAGTTCCCACTGTGGCACAGTCTCGAGCCTCTGATCTTCTCCCTTTGTTATTGAAATTTTTGGGATACAACAGCGAAAACCCTCTGAGGTAATCATTTCTCTATATCTTTTGTTCTTGAAGAGGAAATTCATCTGTTGTCATCAAGTCTTTCTCTCAATGTTGCAGGGTCGGATTATATAATGGCGGAGCTTGTAAAGGAGAGGAGTGGAAGGGGTTGCTGATACAATGGTTGAATTTACTTAAGTTGCTGAAGAATCCGGGGTCTTCTTGTTTTAGTCAGTTTATAAACGATGTTATGCAGAACAGGTTGGTGAGACCAGCTGATTTTGATAATCCACTGTTCTTCTGAATATCTTGGAGTAAGATAATTTCATTGACATCTCTCTGCATGCGTTTTGTGTTCTTTGGATGTTTTACCAGGTTCCTGGACGATAATGATGCTGAAATACAATTGAGTGTCCTAGAGTGCCTTGTGTTGTGGAATGACTATTTACTCCCACACCGCCATCGCTTGGAGAATTTGATCAAACCAAAAGAACTGAGAGAAGAGCTCGCGACCTGGAACTTCTCCAAGGACATCGAAGAAGCTCACAGATGTCATTTTGTTTCTCTTGTAATTAGGATCCTTATGCCTAAAGTTAGGAGTTTGAAGAATTCAGCGTCGCGTAAGGTACATGTATTACATACTATATTCCTTTTTAGTTTACTTCACCTTTGCCAATGCGGGTTTTCATTTAGGTCTCAATAATTTTATTGTTTTTTCTTTTCGCTCTCAGCATACAAGTATTCGTCACCGCGAGGCGGTTCTTGTCGTTATATCTCAGCTAGATGTTAATGAACTTGCTCTGTTCTTCGCATTGTTGATGAAGCCTTTGAACATCATATCAGAGGAAACAACGGACTTGTTTTGGAGCTCAGGCAAAAGCTCTCTGGATTATTTCCAAAAGTCGAATTTCCTCAAATATATCAACGCTGATACTATTTCGACTTTATCCTGGAAGAAGAAATCTGGTTTTCTTCATGTCATACAACATATACTTGAAGTCTTTGATGTATTCCATGTCCGACCATTTCTAGGCTTTCTGATGGGATGTGTTGTCCGGCTATTGATAACCTATGATCCAAATATCGATGAAGAAAAGAGCATTGATAAAGAGAATGGTGCAACAAATCACGACCAGGTAAAATTGTTATCAATGTTTCTTGCTATCGTTCCCTAAAGTGTTTATTCAAACTATCCATTTTTTCCGCTCATTTCATTTCATTTTTTTGGTGTAGGCTGGCACTTCTTTAAAGCAATTTAAAGAGTTGAGATCCTTATGTTTGAAGATTATTGCTCGTGTTCTTGAAAAGTACGAGGATTGTGATCTTGGCTCTGAGTTCTGGGAGCTCTTCTTTTCAGCAGTGAATTCATTAATCAAGAGTTTTAAGCAGGAGGGTTCTAACAGTGAGAAACCAAGCTCATTGTTCTCATGCTTCTTGTCAATGAGTAAAAGCCGCAGTCTCGTCACCTTCTTATGTCGGGAAGAGTCTCTTGTTCCAGACATTTTTTCAATTCTAACAGTGACCACAACTTCAGAAGCTATAAAGTCCTCTGCCTTGAGTTTCATAGAGAATCTGCTCAGTCTTGATAGTGACTTGGATGATTTTGACCATATGATCAAAGGATTCTTAGATCCATATATAGAGGCACTAATTAACAGCTTGCATTCTCTTTTCCGTGGGGATATTTTGAAAAGGTAAGGGTTCTTGTAAATTAACAGACTTTGTTTCTACTTCTTTTATTCTAAAGAAAAAGGTGTTAATTATGATCAGGAAATCAATCAAGTATCATGGAGAAAGAGAGATTAATATACTTAAACTATTGTTGAAGCACATCCAAGATGAATCTAATGTTATAAAGTATTTGGATATCTTGCTGTCTTTCTTGCATAAACGTGTGAAAGATTCTGGTATGGTTACTCATTTCTTTTCTTGTTAGAATTATATAATATACACGTCTCTTGTGTGACCGTCTTATTGTGTATGCAGATATTCATCGTGAGGCTTTGCTAGCCATTCAGGATATCACATCGTTGCTTGGGAGTGAGAGTATTGGCAAAATTATAGATGCAGTCTCTCCTCTGCTTGTTGATGCTGAACTTGCTGTTAGATTATGCATTTGTGATCTTCTTGAATCTCTTGCGAAAATCGACTTTTCTCTACATCTAATGGTAAGTATACAAATCTCTCTTTGAAGCTGAGTAATTTCCTTCTCATTTTGTTTTGAGACTGTAACAAACTACTGGTTGCGTCATCCTACAGGCGAATTGCGTCAGCGATATGAATGCAACCTCACCCATGGAAGTTGATGACCTTGAGTATGAAACAATAATTAAAGCTTATGCAAAGATTGATGCAGATTTCTTTAACAAATCCTCGGAGCAGCACATGATGATCATTCTCTCACAGAGTTTATACAACATATCATCATCAGAAGTTACTTTAAAGGATTGTGCATTCAACCTCTTGTGCACTTTTATTGAATTTTCAGCTTCCATACTTTGCCAAGAGGCTTCAGCTCACTCTGACAATGGCAAAGAGGTTTCAAAATATGATGCAAGCTGGACGGGAGATCGTTTGTTGTGGATTATAAAAAAGTTTATTTTGAAACACATTGGAGATGCACTAAACAGAGGAATTTCTAGTGGAAAGGTACAGTGACCCTTCTAAGTCTGGCATGAATGTATTTTTATTATCAGGATACTGCTTTGTAAGATAGCTGGATATCCTTGGCTCTCTTCTTTGCATTAGAGATTCTTAGAAACGAATAATTCTGCTGCAGGAGGAGATTCTTTTGATATGCAAAATGGTGACGAAACTTCCAGATTCCGGGAATCTTTCTGCATTCGGACTTTTATGCTCTGAAAACGATGACGTTGATTTCTTTAAAAACGTCTTTAGCATTCAGGTAAAATGACTCCTTCACAGTTTGTATCTTTGCAGCTTATAGCTTATGAAAGATGATAGAAACCTTACAGTGACTTCTTATTTCTGTTTAATGTCTTGTAGATACACCGTAGAACAAAGGCGATTAACCGTTTTGCCAAGGAGATCAAAGATAGCAGTCTGCCTGAGGTGATCTCTTTGCATCTCTTAGATTCTTTAAACTCGATTTTTCTAGTGTCAATGGACTTATGACCAATTGCTGTAGGGGTTGCAGGGCGTAGTAAGAAAACTTTTGGTCTCAGTGTTTTTCAACATGTTGCTTGATGGACAAGATAAAAAAGGTCAAAATAGAAAAGGTCAAGATAGAAAAGTTCAAAATCTCCATGACGCATGCGTAGAAGCCCTTGCATCCGTGTCTGCTCATATGAGTTGGTGTTCGTACTACGCTCTACTGAATCGGTGTTTCCATGAGATGAAGATGCATACGGAGAAGAGAAAGCGTCTGGTGAATCTCGTCTGCTCGATTTTGGACAAATTTCATTTTGCAAATGATGGTTACGAACAGGAGGTTAGGACTTGCCTCGAGAAAACCTTGTTCCCCAAGATACAGAAGCTGATGGATTCTGAATCTGATAGTGTTGCTCTGAGCAGCTATGTAGCTGCAGTGAAGGTTCTAAAGCTGCTCCCCAAAGAGATAATGGACTCAAATCTTGATTCTCTAGTTTATAAAATCTCCAAATTTTTGAGGAATCGGGTGGACAGCACACGTGATGAAGCCAGAAAGGTTCTGGCTGATTGTTTGAAGGAACTTGGGCTGGAGGCTTACTTGCAACTTTTCCTTAAAAAATACTTTCATTATTAAAAAAAGGATCGGAGGTGCATGTGCTCGGATACACTGTCAATTCCATCTTGTCGGAGTGCCTGCCAAACCCTACGGGTTGGATGTTGGATCATTGTTTGGAAAATCTCCTTGATGTGGTGGAAGCTGATATCCATGGAGATGTTGATGAACGTAAAGAGGATAGAGAATATTCATTGAAGACAAAGAAAGAAACAAAAACACGCAAGTCACTTGATACTCTGAAATTGATTGCTGAAAATGTAACGTTCAGAAGCCATGCATTGAAGCTCCTTTCTCTGGTAACTAGGCAGCTGCAGAGGCCTTTGACCTCAAATTTAAAATCAAAACTGGAGGATATGTTAAAGCATATTGCTTTTGGTATTGAAGGCAATCCATCTGTCGATGAAGGAGATCTTTTCTGTTTTATATACCACCGTGTTGAGGATGGTATTAACAACATGAGTTGCCTTGGAGATCAAGCGTCTTCTCTACCATCCAAAAAGAAAAGGAAATCAAGACATCTGCAAGAGACTTCTGGTGGTAAGTCATGTCCACATCTCATAACCGTGTTTGCTTTGGAGTTATTGCACAACAGACTGAAGAAAATCCAACCCAGCAATACTAATGAAGAGCTGGTGTCGAAGTTGGATCCATTTGTCAAACTACTTGTTGGGTGCTTGAGCTCTAAGTATGAAGATGTTGTATCTTCATCTGTTAGTTGTTTCACTGCATTGATAAGGTTACCTTTACCCTCCCTCAAGTCAGAAGCAGGTAAAGTGAAAACCCAAGTGTTAACCATCATTGCTGAGTCTGCAGTGAGTTCCAGGAGTCCTCTTGTGCAGTCGGGCAAAAAGCTTTTAAAAGCTCTTCTCGGAAATGAAAATTTCACTTTCTCATCTGGGGAGTTGAATATGCTGATTCAGCTCCCCATGTTTGTTGATCTGGAATCAGATCCATTTGTGGATTCATTGAATGCTTCTCTTTCACTTCTGAAGGCCATTGTGAAAAGGAAAGTTCTGAAGATATATGATGTTGCGGATCAGGTTTCAAAGTTGATGATCACACATGGGAATGATAAATCCGTCTGCAAGAAGTGCAAAGAGTTACTGTTAGATTTTTTGGTCAATTATACACTTTCTAAGAAACGCCTAGAAGGACATTTTAACTTTCTGCTGAAAAATCTGAGGTATGTATGTGCACTAAGCTTTGTGGAAATATGGCCTCTTATTTTGTTTCAAATATTAACTGTATTTTTCTTCCTCCAGCTATGAACATTCAACTGGAAGAAAAGTAGTTCTTGAGGTTCTTCATGATCTTATCGAGAAATTCTCACAACCTAAACTCGGCAAGCAGTCAGTTCTTGACCAGCAGTCTCAAATCTTGTTTGTTGAGCTTACTCGTCGCTTGGCAACTGATGATGCTAAAGAATCGCTGTCCAAGATCTGTGATTTGATAAAACTTCTGATAGGTCGCATTAGCAATTATAATTCCAGTCTTGAGCTCTGTCTGGGTTGGTATAAGCAGGAGAACACACAGGCTATAGCAGCACAGGTAAATTGCTCTGAGGGCCGTGCATGTTCTAATTGACAATAGTTATATATCAGATCAGTAGGAAGTAGGAACTAACTTATAACTTGACATGCTTCTTATTGGAAATTTATGGCTTGTAACATCACAAAGCTTGGTTTTTGTGGGATGTGCGTTGCTTCTTGGGCAGTTCACAACTCTCTCATTCATTTGTTGGATGGCTGTGCAGGTACTGGGATTTTTCATTGAAGTCAGGAAGGGTTCATTTTCAAAGCATATCCACAGTACATTGTTGCAGGAGGCTAAACCAATTTTGGAGTCTGCTGTACAGTTGCAAAATACTGTTGAGGAAGGCAGCATTCCTTTCTGGAAGGAAGCATACTACTCTCTTGTTATGATAGAGAAGATGCTCAAGCAGTTTCCTGATTTATGTTTTGAAAAACAGTTAGAGGTAATGTTCTCAACAAATCTAAGAAGTTGTTGTCTCGTTAGTCATTTCAATATTTCCTTTGACGATTTGATGGTTGATCTTTTTGCTGTTTCTCCTTTGAAAGAAATAACATAAGATTTTTTCTTGATTCTTCAGGATGTATGGAGATGGGTGTTTAAGTTGTTGTTGCGCCCACACGAATGGTTGCAAATTATAACCTGCCGGCTCCTGAATTATTATTTTAAGAAATTAGCCGAGTCTCCGAAAACAGTAGCTGATTCTCTCCTTGGTAAGCCAAGTAGCCTTTTCATGGTAGCAGCTTCTCTTTGCTTCCAGTTAAAGGTGAAGATGCGCCGCAGCAGAGTCAACAAAAACAGTGATGCCATTGCAGAAGAAGGCAACCAAAAGAATGATGCTACTGAAGAAGATATTGTCACACAGAATATTGTTTTTGCGGTCTCTGGTCTTCATTCTAGGATTGGACAATCAGATCATGAGTACTGGTCCAGTCTTGACAACGATGAGCAGGCAGAGTTCCTCGAAGCCTTTCAATTATTTGATTCAGGGAAAGTAAGGTCTACTTTCCTGGCTCTTACTTCAGGCAACTTTAGCAGCGAGAAAAGCCAAGATGACGTAAGAAATGTATTGATTGGAGTTTGCTCAAAAAAATGGGGGAGCTTGCTCTTGATATGGACTTGATTCATTCGAGAATTGTGTTGAGCGTGTATAAAGAATTTGCCTCAAAGTTGAATCAAGAAGAGTGTCGCCTATATGCCTTCAGAATTCTGTTTCCGCTGTACAAAGTTTGCCAAGGTTTTACAGGGAAAGTCATCTCAGCAGAGTTGAAACAGCTAGCGGAAGAGGTAAGAGACAGTATAAGAGACAAGAGCTTAGGCAGCCAAATGTTTGTGCAAGTCTACAGCGAAATCAAAAAGAGTTTGGAAGCCAAGAGGGAGAAGAGGAAGCGAGAGGAGAAGCTAATAGCGGTGATAAACCCTGAGAGAAACGCAAAGAGGAAACTCAAGCTAGCTTCAAAGAACAAGGCTAACAACAAAAGGAGGATTATGAGCAGTAAAATGGAAAGATGGTCTCGCTCTTGAACTCCCATAAAAGATGTGAGAACAAACCTCTGTGAGTGAAGAGGTGAGAATTACAACAATAACACGACAACATTAAGTTGATTCTGTGAAGTGCGCCCTAGATGAAAAAGTTGAAGAGAAGGTAGCTATTCTTCAAATTCTTGAGCTTTAATTTGTTTATTGTATTAATACACTGAACAGAAATATGTTTGGTTATAGGTGACTAGCTTGAAGATGGCAAGACACCAGAAATGGAAGATCGATGAGACACATAGAGGTAAGTAATTGCCAAACTTGTTGAGGTTTAGTGAACTGTGTGAGAGGCTACATTCTAATATTTTTCAATTTTTATATACAGTCATGAAGAGCTCGATGCTGCGAAGTTAATATATAATTTTTGGTTCCGGACGTTAACTTCCACATAAACGTCGTTAAAAACTTTTTTGCTTCTTGTGTATATCTTTAATTGTTTTTATTTGGTTCCGGTTTTCAATTTCTTGGATATAGGAAAAAAAATCCATTTAAACGATATTAAAACATAGTTCGAATTTGAGACCAATTTTTTACGTTCATATTGGATTAGATTGGTTTAATCCGGGTTAAACAATACCCAGATGGAATTAGAGTTAAAAGAATACAGTATATATTTTATTCTATATAATTATAAGCAAAAATGAAATTTCTGATTTAAAAACGGAATTCTTTTGGTTGATACACACAAAAGCATTATAACAAAATTGATTTCATTTACGTTTTGCGTTTGTATCTGAACTATTTTAATAGTGTTTGTAAGGAAAAACCCTTTATCAAAAAAAAAAATACATGAAAAGAAAAAGTCTGTGAGAGACTAAGGGAACTAACAAAAACACGATTTGCTGATAATAATAAACTTTTTTTTGAATTTTTTAGGATTTGACTTTTCTCTGCGTCTCCTCTGACGTCTTTTTAACACCGTTATCTTTTCCATTACTCGTATCGAGCTCGTAAAGAACATTTCAAAGTCGCCGACAAGTCTCAAGGCTAAAGGTTCGAGAGAGATCTTATTGGATCATGACTCGGAGGACAGTGAAGTGTTCAGCATCCGGGGCATCGTGTAGGAACGGGACGGAAATTTAAAAACACAAAAATACGTCTCATTTAAAATATGAGAGAAAAACGGGATAAGACTGGACTAGACCAAAAATTCCTTAAAACGAGTTTGTCTATTTGAAAAAGGAAACGGGACGAGAATTTAGGAACACAAAAAGACCTCTCATTTAAAATATGAGATAGGAACGAGATAAGTCGGGACAAGACCAAAAGTTCTTTAAAATGAGTTTGTCAATTTAAAACGGGACGGGAATTTAGGAACACAAAAAGATGTCTCATTTAATATATAAGATAGGAACGAGATAAGACGGGATAAAACCAAAAGTTCCTTAAAATAAAAACATATTTTGAAGCAAATGGAAAAACACTTCGGTGCTACTTAACATTTATAAATTTAAAAATCAATGACAAACCAATTTATATAATCCATTCAATTCAATGTAAAACACATAATCATAACAACTTCAAAATAAAACAAAGCTGTCAATTCATTTAAGAAAAACTAGAATTTAAATAATATAAGATATAATAATAAGTAACTTCGATAATATTTTGAAAATATAAGAATATGTAATATTAAGTTTTATATTTATAATTTTTACAACAAGAAGATATATACATATAATCTAGTATATTATACGTGATATACAACTTATAGATTTGAGGAATTCATTTTTTTGTTCCTTCATGCCCCGTTCTCAAACGATAATTGAAATTTTTATCATATGTGAAATATGGAACCATAATTCGGGACAAGGAATGCAACGGGACGCATGTTTCAGGATATCTCATTTTAAACATTTACCTAGTCTCTTATAATAAACATTTTCAAACGTGTAGTTATTTTAAAAAGAACGATTACAGGATGAAAAATTTCTGATGGAAACGGATGAGACAGTTTTTCATTCCAAAATAGATATGCATATGTTATATATTGAAATAATCTAAACTAAAACCGACTCCAAATCTGGTTTAATACCCCTAATCAGATTATTTCAAATGTTTTGATTAATTTAGAAAATTTAAATGTAACGACACTTGACTTTTACTATTATATCTTAAATTTATATATCAAATAAGTTTATTTTATAAATATTAATAAATTATTATTCCACGTATTTTTAATCTGGAATCGAAAACATGACAAGGATAAGAGAAATAATAACAAAATAACGTAAAAGGGAAAATAATTTATTTATTTTATTTCAATATAGAATATTAAAAATAAAGTCAAATATGATTGACAAAATAGAACTTCTTCAAATAGAAATACAAAACTAATTGTTTATATTTTTACGTGTTAGCCTGTCAATTATTGATCTCAAAATGATAAGAAAAATGATTTAAAAAATAATTTATTTATATCTTGTTTTGGAAAAAGGAAAATTTAAATATGATTAAGAAATAAATCTTATTGAAATATAAATACCGCGTATACGCAGTATTATTTGTTATTTTTTTACGGGACCTGATTTGTTTGCAAATAATAAATTTGATTAACAAATAATTATACAAATGATTAATTCTACTTTTTATAAGAATAAACTTTCGTAATTATCAAAATTATTTTTTCTTAAAAAGGAAAAACTACAATTATTCAGCAAAAGAAAATATTTTATATACAAATTCATAAATTTTATATAAAAAGAATTACTTCTTTTGAAACAATAAGCTTACATAATTCATATACCTGGTCGTTTATTATAAAAGTCCTAAACTTATACTAATCTTTTGGGCCTGCAAAATGAACAAACACCATAATATTAATTGAAACACATACCTGGTCGTTTTTTCATAAGGGAGAATGGGCCTAGATGGGCTGAATGGTGAAAACCATCTTTACTTCTTCATTGGGCTCCTCCTGGCCTGTTAAACACTTAGTCGAATTTGGAGAATTTTCTTGAATGGGCTTGGACGTTTTTACTTGATCCAGGAAGGCTTGAATGCTCTTGTTGAATAGCTCTCTAAGTCTTCGAGTTCCAGATCTTGTTCTTGGTGGTTCTCTCATGATTGTGATATCTTCAACAACTGGAACATCCTGAAAGGCTTCTGATGGATTGTCTTCCTGTTCAGTCTCTATGTCCTCATCAATCTTCAAAGTCTTCTATAGGAATCTCGTCTTCAGCCTCGATGTCTTTATCATTCAGCCTCGATGTCCTCATCATTCCCTCCCTCTTCAATAGGTTCTGACCTTAGAACTTCATCACCTGCATGATAAGGAAGCAAGTCAGATACATTGAACACTAGGGAAATGGTAACTCACCTGGGAGGTCCAGCTTGTAGGCATTGTTGTTGATCCTCTCCAGAACTCGGAATGGGCCAGCTCCTCTGGGTGATAACTTCTTCTTCCTCTGGTTTGGGAACCTCTCTGGTCGCATGTGAACCCAAACCTAATCTCCGGGATTGAAGATGAGCTCCTTGCGTCCTCTGTCTGCAGACTCCTTGTACTTAGCTGTCTTCTGCTCAATGTTCTCCTTCACTTTCTGGTGCAGTTTCTTAATGATCTCTGCCTTGAATTCTCCATCCTGGTTTGTGACGTCTAATGGTGGCAATGGAACAAGATCTAAAGGCGTATCTGGCTTAAAACCATAAACAATATCAAAAGGGGACAACTTAGTTGCAGAGTGGTTAGCGTGATTAATTATAAGCAAATTCCACAAAAGGAATACAGTCTAACCAGTTCTGAAAGTTCTTACCAACCGTGGCTCTCAATAGAGTTGAGAGTGTTCTGTTGACTACCTCTGTTTGTCCATCTGTCTGAGGATGGCACGTCGTGGAGAAGAGCAGTTTGGTGCCCAACTTCCTCCAAAGAACTCTCCAGAAGTGGCTTAAAAACTTTGTATCGCGGTCTGAAACCATGGTTCTTGGTATCCCATGCAATCGAACTACTTCTTTGAAGAAGAGGGTTGCTATTTGAGTGGCGTCATTAGTCTTGGCACAGGGAAGAGGGTTGCTGTTTGAGGGTTGCTGGATCTTCTTTGTAGGCGTCCTCCAGGTGCTCGAATCCTAGAACCTTAGCCCTCAATGTCGAAATCAGTAGATGCCTCCTGGATAGCGCATCTGCTACAACGTTCTCTTTGCCCTTCTTGTACTTGATGATGTATGGAAACGATTCCACATACTCCATCCACTTGGCATGGCGTTTCTTGAGTGTAGTCTGTCATAATGCTGCCACGTTTCTAACGATCTGACCAAGGCGTACAGCTCCTTGTCGTAGGTTGGGTAGTTCAGGCTAGCTCCACTTAGTTTCTCGCTAAAGTAAGCAACTGGACATCCTCCTTGAGTGAGCACAGCTCCAATACCTAGTCCTGAAGCATCACATTCAACCTCAAAAGTTTTGTCAAAGTTAGGCAAAACTAAAACAGGTGCATTTGTTAAAAGAGTTTTAAGGCTCTTGAAAGCCTTTTCCTGGGCTGGTCCCCATTTGAAGGCAATGTCCTTCTTGATCACGGCTATGAGATGGGCAGCTACTGTGCTGAAGTCTTTAACAAATCGCTTATAGAAGCTTGCTAGTCCGTGGAAGCTCCTCACGTGGCTTATGCTGGTTGGTGTAGGCCAGTCTTGTATAGCTTTGATCTTCTCTAGATCCACCTATAATCCCTGAGAACTTACAACAAAACCTAGGAAAACTACTTCATCAGTGCAGAAGGAACACTTCTTAAGGTCCCCATACAGGCCTTCCTGTCGAAGTGTATCCAAAACAGTCGCAAGATGCAGCAAATGTTCTTCAAATGATCTGCTGTAAATAAGTATATCATCTAAATACACCACTACAGACTTACTGATGTATGCCCTTAAGACATGGTTCATCAGTCTCATAAATATGTTGGGGGCGTTGGTGAGACCAAACAGCATGACCATCCATACGTACAAACCTTGCTTGGTCTTGAAGGCAGTCTTCCATTCATCTCCTTCCTTCATTCTCACTTGATGGTATCCGCTCCTGAGATCAATTTTAGAAAACACGTTAGAACTAGATATTTCATTAAGCATGTCATCTAACCTGGGAATGGGATGTCGGTATTTGATGGTGATGTTGTTGATTGCACGGCAGTCCACACACATCCTCCAAGTCCCATCCTTCTTGGGCACTAGCAGAACTGGGACGGCACATGGACTTAGTCTTTCTCTTATGTAGCCTTTCTCCATTAAGTCCTGAACCTGTTTCTCCAATTCTTGGCCTCTGTTCGATTCACTCTGTAGGCTGGCCTGTTAGGCAATGGTTCGTCGGGGACTAGTTCAATCTGATGTTTGATCCCTCTTATGGGTGGTAATCCAGCTGGTATCTCTTTAGGAAATACATCCTTGAACCTGTCAAGTATGTAAGTGATTTCTGGGGGAAGAATTATTTCCTGTGCTCCTGTAAGACAGACATCTCTAAACACCATTAGTAGCACCGTTTCTTTATGATCCAAAGCTTTATAAATATTACTAGGTGTAATGTAGAGGTTAGTCTTACTTACCTTAGCCTCAGCAGTAAACTTAGACTGCATATCATGTATCTCTTGAGGCGACAATGGGGCAAGCTGAAACTTGCGTTTCTGAAATGTGAGGGAGTGGGTGTTGGTGCGACCATTGTGCAAGACTTCTCTGTCTAACTGCCATGGGCGGCCGAGCATGAGGTGTCCTACTTGCATGGGTACTACATCGCACATAATCTCATCCTCATACTTACCTATTCTGAAAGGTACTTTAACTTGCTCCTGGATTCTGATTTCGGTGTTGGAGTCTAACCATCTTAGTCGATATGGTCGTGGATGGGGGCTTGTCTTCAGTCCTAGCTTATCTACAAGAACTCGACTTGCAGCGTTAGTACAAGAACCTCCATCTATAATTAGACTACATACCTTGTTCTGGACTGAACAGCGAGTAAAGAATAAATTCTCTCTCTTGAGGGTGTCTGGATCGCTCATTTCACTTAGAGCCCTTCAGACTACTAGCATGTCGCCTGTCTCTGGATAGGCAATCTCCTCCTCCAAATCAGCAACATCTAAAGTCTCCTCCTCGTCTTGGGATTCATAACCCTCCCTCTTGTGTAAGGATCATAACTCGCTGGTTAGTTTGGTGGGCTAAATGGACGAGTTGGACCAAGAGACTTCAAGAGTAAGGCTGAGGCTTCAAGGATTGACTAAAGGATTAGTTGGAGGAAAAGCCTTATAAGGCCCATGCGCAATTCAAAGGAAGAAGGAGTAGCGCGTGGATGAGCCTCATGAAAGTGACCGTTGGAGTGGTGTGGACCACTTGGAGTGGTGTGGACCACTTGGAGCGTGTGGCGAGTGAGGACCACAAGCATAGGCGGCACTCCTCTCCTTTGTCCCTCTCATTTTTAGGTCATTCCCTTGTTGTATATATATAACTCAGCCTCCCTTTTGTAACTTTACCTTTTGAAGAGAAATGAAATCGATTTCACCATTGTCCCCATTCTCCATTCTTCTCTTCCTCTTACCTTAATCCGCAAATAATCTAACATGGTATCAAAACTGTTTGATTTTTAAATCTCTTATTCTCACCTTGATTCTCAAGATTCTCTCATTCATTCTCTCATTCATCCTCCATTCATTCAATCTCATTCGTTCCAATCACTCGCTCTTCCATCTCTTTTACTTGTGTGCTTCATTACTCATTATGTTCTCTCCTTCACCATGGATTCCACCAAGTCTTTGTCATTGCAGTTACGTTGCAGGGTGAGAACTACCTTCTCTGGTCCAGAACTACACGGACGGCGCTATGCGGTAGAGGACTTTGGGCTCATGTCGAAGAGGAGTTCAAGCTAAAGGAGGCTACCGGTGTTGAAGACAAGAAAGCTGATGAGAACAAGGCTGAAGAGGCTAAATGGTTCCAACAAGATCAGACTGTTCTTGCAGCTTATTCTTATTGTGAGATGGCAAAGGCGCTTTGGGGAACTCTCAAGCACGTCTATGGGAATGTCTCCAATCTCAGTCGCGTGTTTGAGGTCAAGTGTGCCATCAACAACCTCAGCCAAGAAGATCTTGAGTTCACCAAGCACTTAGGGAGGTTTAGATCTCTATAGGCAGAGCTAGAGATGTTGAGACCAAGCACCATTGATCTGGTCATCCTCAATGAACGGCGAGAGCAAGACAAGGTCTTCGGTCTTCTCTTGACTCTTCATCCCGCGTTCAACGATCTCATTAAGCACATCCTAAGAGCTGACAAGCTCCCAAGCCTTGATGAAGTATGCTCTCAAGTTTAAAGGGAACAAGGTTCACTTGGTCTCTTTAGTGGAAAGGGAGAGCTCATGATGGCCAACAAAGGTGTGTATCGAAATGAAGATAGGAAGATTTGGGTATGTGACTATTGCAAGAAGAAGGGGCATATCAAGGATAAGTGTTGGATCCTTCATCCCCATCTCAAGCCATCCAAATTCAAGGATCATAAGGCAAACCTCTCCATGGAACCTTCAAACGCAAGTGGGCAAAGTGGTTCATCCAAGCAAGAGCAAGCCATGGCAGCATCATTCACAAGGAGACATTGTCATGAAGAAATCAGACTTGGAAGCCATTCTCCAATCCCTCGCATCTTTGAAGGAGTCTGGTACCACTTTCTATACTTATAGACCTAAGGATTCGCTTGTTGTAGACTCGGATGCTTCTCACCATATGATAAGTAACTCTAGTCTTCTTAGCAACATAGAACTAGCCTTAGGACGTGTGACTATAGCTAATGGAGATCAAGTACCGGTTAAAGGAGTAGGGAATCTTAGGTTGTTTGATAGAGAATCTAAGGCATTCTACATGCCAAGTTTTACTTCTAATTTGCTATCCGTTAGGAGAACTACCCAGGATCTAAATTGCCATGCTATTTTTAGTCCTAATGAAGTTTGTTTTCAGGATATTGAAACTGGGAAAGTGCTTGGACAAGGAGGAACAAGAGATGATCTCTATGTTCTTGAAGATCTCTCAAGCTCTCCTAACTCTCTATCTACTTCTGTTTGTTACTCGAATAATGTTGTTGCTCTTAATACAATGTGGCATGCTATATTAGGCCATCCTCATTCTCGTGCTCTTAGTTTGATGTTCCCTAGTATAGCCTTTGATAATTCTGGTTGTGAGGCTTGTATACTTGGTAAACATTGCAAAACAGTTTTTCCTAAGTCTTCTACTATATATGAGAAATGTTTTGATCTGGTTCATTCTGATGTTTGGACTTCTCCATGTGCATCTAGGGACAATAACAAATACTTTGTGCCATTCATAGATGAAAAGTCGAAGTATACTTGGATTACTCTCTTATTATCTAAGGATCGTGTATATGATGCATTTCTGAACTTCCAAAACAATGTAACTAACCAATTCAAAGCTACTATTAAGGTACTTTGGTCAGATAACGGAGGAGAGTATACAAGTTATAGATTCAAAGAGCATCTAGCCAAACATGGGATAATGCATCAAACAAGCTGTCCTTATAATCCACAACAGAATGGAGTAGCTGAGAGGAAGAATAGACATCTAATGGAGGTGGCATGGTCGATGATGTTTCACATGAACGTGCCTAAGAGATTCTGGGGAGATGCAGTGATGGCAGCATGCTACCTAATCAACCGCATCCCAACCCGAGTTTTAAAAGACCTCTCTCCCTTTGAAGTCCTAAACAATATTAAACCGTCTCTCACCCACTTACGTGTATTTGGTTGTGTGTGTTTTGTATTGCTTCCAGGTGAACAAAGAAGCAAACTAGACCCTAAGAGCGTCAAGTGCATGTTTCTTGGATATTCACCTACTCAAAAGGGCTACAAATGTTATGATCCGGCAAACAACCGTACATATGTGTCCATAGATGTCAAGTTCATTGAAGAAAGAGGCTACTATGACAAGAAAGATTGGGATGGTCTCAAATATATATCTCAATCTCCATCAGACAGAGTTGCTAGTCTCAAGTTCCTTTTAGGGCATCTCGGGTGTAAGATACCATGGGAACAAGGGGGAGGAAAGGGAAGAGAGAATTCAACTGCTTCTACTGAAAATCATGATGAGCCTAGTAGGAGTGAAGAAGGATTGGAGAGTGAGCAAAATCAACCGGTTGAACTGGATTCGGATGAGGAGATACAGTAACAAGATCAAGACCATAACCAAGAGGTGGGTCAAAATGATCAAGGAATGGAAGAGGATAGTCAAGTCTTGGAAAGTGGAGATCAACCTCAACCAAACACAAGTCAACCGTTAAGGAGGAGTACTCGGATTCGGCATGATCCATCAAACTAGATTAATACTCGAGTTTACTACAACAACCAAGCAGTAGCACATCTGATACAAGCAACGTGTTCTCTTGCCCTTTTGCCATCTGATCATCAAGCATTCATAGGAAATATTGAGGAACATGAGATTGCTAAGACATATGAGGAAGCCAAGGACAAAGAGGTATGGGTGAACGCGGTTGATGATGAGGTGGGAGCTATGAAAAGAAACAACACTTGGGAAGAAGCTGATCTCCCACTTGGAAAGAAGCCGATCAGTTCTTAATGGGTCTTCACCATCAAGTACTTGAGGAATGGGGATATTGAGAGATACAAGGCCAGGTTGGTGGATTGAGGATTTACCCAAACTTAAGGGGAAGACTACACGGACACGTTTGCACCCGTAGCCAAGCTCCACACAGTTCGAGTTGTTCTCTCTTTAGCAACCAATCTCACATGGGAACTGTGGCAAATGGATGTCAAGAATGCATTCTTACAAGGGGAGCTTGAAGAAGAGGTATACATGACTCCGCCTCCGGGACTTGAGGATACAGTGACCCCAGGTAAAGTGTTGAGACTTAAGAAAGCTATTGATATGATCCAAGGAGGAGGATCAACGTCCCTTGATGCTACTTCGTGGGTTGTAGAATGATTCACAAGAAACGAACGGTCACTTTGGCCAAACGAACGAACAAGTGAGTAAACGAAGTCGAACGAACGAACACGAATGGATGTATGATGAGAACGAACGAGTGAATGATTGGAATAAACACGAACGAACGAGATCGAATGGATGAATGATGAGAACGAACAAGTGAATGATTGAAATGAACACGAACGAACTTGTGGATTGAGAGAAACTTCTATGAGTTGCGGAATGACTCTTAGACTTTCGAAAGCTTGAAATGTAAGGATGTTGAATCCGAATACACTTAACAAGCAAGATGATCAAACACTTAGAAAAAGGATTTTTTTAAAAATAAGAAGTTTGATAAAAAATGAAAGAGAGAACAAGGAAGAATACATATAGAGTTTGAACATGCATGGGAAATAACAAAAACATAAATAACAAAGACCAAATTCGAAATAGCCTGGACTTGCTTCTCCTTCCTTGTTTTCGAAATGGTAGAATAATAAGAAGTGGGCTGGATTCTTCAAGAGGCTATGGTAAAGTGTTATGGGCTTGCCTCATTAAAAACCTCTCTTAGAAAACCCATTGGGACAAAACTAAGAGGAGGGAAAAAGAGTGCAAACCATAACACCTCTCTTGACGAAGACTTAAGTAGCTTGAATCACAACCAGAGTAGTTGGATAAGCATACTCATGTTTGCCCGGAATGGTGTGTTGGATTTTGCTGAAAGCGTTCTTAAACTTGAGTGACTTGGACCGAGTGATTGGACCGAGGGGAATGTGTAAAGTATCTTCTCCTTCTTCCTTAGTCTTCTCAGCTTCAATCGGTTCCTTTGCTCCTTCTTTGTTTCCTTCAAGTTCTGGTTCTAGCTATCCTTCCTTGTCCATAGTTTCTCTAGCTCCTTCTTCAGCCATGATCATATCATCCTCTCCCACTTGGAAAAGGATTTGTCCTCAAATCTGGTTCATTTGCAAGAAAAGGAACTAAATCAGTAATATTGAAACTAGAACTCACATTATACTTACCTTGAAGATCTATTTGGTAGGTATTGTCATTTATTTTCTTGATGATTTCTAAAGGACCATCAATCCGTGGCATTAGCTTGGATTTTCTTTCATTAGGAAACCTCTCCTTTCTTAGATGAATCCAAACTAAGTCTCCTTCTTTAAAGACCACATCCTTTCGTCCTTTGTTGGCATGTTTTGCGTACAACTCAGTTTTGCTTTGTATATTGCTCCTTGCCTTCTCATGGATCTGTTTTACAAGTTCAGCCTTCTTTCTTCCATCTAGGCTAACTCTTTCACTCAAAGGTAAAGGCATTAGATCCAAAGGTGATATGGGATTGAACCCATATACAATCTCAAAAGGAGAATACTTAGAAGCAGAATGTTTAGCATGATTATAAGCAAATTCCACATGAGGCAAACATTCTTCCCAAGTTTTAAGGTTCTTTTTAATCAACGCACGCAACAAAGTAGACAAGGTTCTATTAACAACTTCGGTTTGACCATCAGATTGCGGATGACAAGTAGTAGAGAACATCAACTTAGTTCCTAGCTTAGACCAAAGAGTTTTCCAAAAGAAACTAAGAAACTTAGTATCTCTATCAGAAACTATAGTCCTAGGCATGCCATGTATCCTCACAATCTCTTTAAAGAACAACCTAGAAACGTTCATAGCATCATCAGTTTTATTGCAAGGTATGAAATGTGCCATTTTCGAGAATCTATCAACAACCACAAAAATAGAATCCTTTCCAGTCCTAGTCCTAGGCAACCCAACAATAAAGTCCATAGAAATATCATGCCATGGATGCAAAGGAATAGGTAAAGGATTATACAAACCGTGGGGTTGTACTTTAGATTTTGCTTGTTTACAAGTAGCACATCTTTCACACGCTTTCTCCACATCTTTCTTCATATGAGGCCAATAGAAATGTTCTTGCATCACATTCAGTGTCTTAGCCACACCAAAATTTCCCATTAAACCTCCTGCATGAGCTTCCTTGACAAACAAATCTCTTAAAGAAGAATTAGGTACACACAACCTATTCTCAAAGAATAGAAATCCATCTGCTCTATAAAATTTACCCCTTCCAAACTTCTCACAAGAAGCATAGATATTTTTAAAATCAATATCAGTGGCATATAGATCTTTAATATGCTCAAAGCCCAGCAGCTTAGTCTCTAGAGAGTTTAAGAGAACATATCTTCTAGACAATGCGTCGGCTATAACATTGTCTTTACCTTTTTTGTACTTTATCACATAAGGAAATGTCTCAATGAACTCTATCCATCTAGCATGTCTTTTGTTGAAATTTTGCTGACCCTTGAGATACTTGAGAGATTCATGGTCAGTATGTATAACAAACTCTTTAGGCCAGAGGTAGTGTTGCCATGTTTGTAATGCTCTAACAAGCGCATAGAGTTCTTTGTCATAAGTAGGATAGTTCAGCGTAGCTCCTCCAAGCTTCTCACTAAAGAATGCAATTGGTCTTTTCTCCTGCATAAGAACAGCACCAATACCAATTCCTGAAGCATCACATTCAATCTCAAAAGTTTTATTAAAGTCAGGGAGAGATAGGACCGGTGAATGGGTGAGTTTTTCTTTCAGCGTTTGGAATGCATTCTCCTGAGCTTGTTCCCACTTGAATCCGACACTCTTCTTGATTACTTCCGTGAGTGGGGCTGCTAGAGTGCTGAAATCTTTGACAAATCTTCGGTAGAAACCGGCTAGACCATGGAAGCTTCTTACTTCTCCAACAGTTTGTGGACTTGGCCATTCTTTGATCGCTTTTATCTTTTCCTCATCAACCTTTATGCCATCTGTACTCACAACAAAACCTAAGAAGACAAGGTTATCTGTTCGAAAAGTACATTTCTTAAGATTGGCATACAAGGTCTCCTTCCTAAGCACTTCTAAAACCATTCTCAAATGCTTAACATGCTCATCAAGTCCTTTGTTATATACTAAGATGTCATCAAAGTATACCACAAAAAAATGTCCTATGAAAGCTCTAAGAATATGATTCATTAACCTCATGAAAGTGCTAGGAGCATTAGTTAATCCAAATGGCATAACTAACCATTCATATAGTCCTTGTTTAGTTTTAAATGCGGTTTTCCATTCATCACCTTCCTTCATCCTAATTTGGTGATAGCCGCTCTTGAGATCTATCTTAGAAAAGATACTAGAACCATGCAACTCATCAAGCATATCATCAAGTCTAGGAATAGGATGGCGATACTTTACAGTGATATTATTGATGGCTCGACAATCAACACACATCCTCCAGCTTTCGTCCTTCTTTGAAACGAGCAAAACTGGAACAGCACATGGACTCATGCTCTCTCGAATATGCCCTTTCTCCATCAGCTCACTAACTTGTTGTTGAAGTTCCTTAGTCTCCAACGGATTGGTTCTATAGGCTGGTTTGTTTGGTAAAGAGGCTCCGGGTATAAAATTGATTTGGTGTTCAATGCCTCTGATCGGTGGTAAGCCTTGTGGATTCTCCTCAGGAAATACATCTTTAAATTCCTGCAAAAGAATTCTGATCTTGCTAGGTATGTCCTGCATTGGCTTAGTTAGATGAAAACATTCTTTAAAAACAAACAGCAAATGAGGAGTATCACTTCCCTTTGATTGCTTGACCAGAAGTTTAGTTGATGAACTTGTAATGACTTCGGCTTTCTCTTTATTCTTTTTCATGCTTAGCTGATCTTGGTGAACTTCTGGAGGTGTTAGAGGAACAAGCACGGTTTTTCTGCCCTTGAACTCAAACGAGTACCTATTGGTAAAACCATCATGTGTAGTCCTACGATCAGATTGCCATGGCCTTCCAAGTAGAATATGTCCAGCATCCATTGTTAGCACATCACATAATATCTCATCTTCATATTTTCCAATAGATATGGGAATTAAAACCTGTTTCTCCACTTCTAGTTCTCCGACATCATTAAGCCATTGAAGCTTGTATGGTGTTGTCCTCTTGG
Organism: Crucihimalaya himalaica; assembly: GCA_004349715.1. Classification (NCBI taxonomy): domain Eukaryota; kingdom Viridiplantae; phylum Streptophyta; class Magnoliopsida; order Brassicales; family Brassicaceae; genus Crucihimalaya; species Crucihimalaya himalaica. Next base: position 988,068 of record SMJT01000054.1, on the reverse strand, counting down.
TTACTTTCAGCCCAAGCTTTCTGACCATTGATTCACTTGCTACATTGGTACAACTTCCTCCATCTTTAACAAGGCTGCATACTTTGCCGTAAACAATGCACCTAGTGTGGAATAGATTTTCTCTTTGTTCATCACCCGTAGCTTTGGACTTAAGGTTCAGATTTCGTCTTGTGACTAACAGCTCTCCTTTGGGTGGCATCTCCACGTCTATCTCTTCTACTTCTGAATGTTCATCCTCAGATTCGATCTCTCCATTATCTCGGATGACCATAACTCTTTTGTTAGAACACTCATTGGAATAATGCCCAAATCCTTTGCATTTGAAGCATTGTATGTCACGGGTTTTGGATGTTGATGGCTTGTCTTTACCCTTAGTATTCTGCTCTTCGGTCCTTGTCTTAAGATACGGCTTAGGATCCTTATAAGAATCGAATCTATCATCCCTTTGATAGTTAGGCTTACTTGACCCAGAATGAGACTTGTAGCTTCTTCTCTTGGTTTGTTTTTCGAACATGATAGCCTTGTGGAGAAGCTCATCTATTTCAACATAGTGATGAACCTCTAATCGGTCAATGATTTCCCTGTTCAGCCCGCCCATAAACCTTGCCATTGTAGCTTCACTATCCTCTTGAATATCCGCTCTAATCATAAGAGTTTCCATCTCTTTGTAGTACTCTTCCACGGAACGGTTTCCTTGTGACAAAGTTCTGAGTTTAAAGTGCAACTCTCTATGGTAATGGCTTGGTACAAACCTCTTCCTCATCAGAATCTTCATTTGGTTCCATGTCTCAATGGGAAAGTCTCCAGCACGTCTTCTTGCCGTAACCAATTGATCCCACCAGCTTAGAGCATAATCTTTAAATTGTATGGGAGCAATCTTTAGCTTGTACTCTTCCGCGTACTCTCTACAATTGAACACAAGTTCAATCTTCTTTTCCCACTCCAAATACTCTTCCGGATTGCTAGTGCCTTGAAATGAAGGAACTGTGATTTTAAGGCCAGCAAGTTGATCAACATTACGTGATTGCCTTTCTTCTCCATAGCGTCTCCCTCTCCTCGACCTTCTTGGCATTGAAGTGTGCAAATTCGATGATGGATTATTTCTAACTCAAAGGAAGTATGCATTGGATCTCTTGGAAGAAACAGGAAAGTTAGGGTCTAAATCAGCCATAACTCCTATTAAAGAGAACTCTAAGGATGAACCTGAGGGGGAGATTGTTGTGGATGTGAAACAATATCAAAGGCTGGTTGGTAAGTTAATCTATTTGACACTTACTAGACCAGACATTTGCTTTGTAGTTAACCAAGTGGGTCAACACATGAAAGCTTATACTCAACACCATTGGAGAATGGCGGAGAGGATCCTAAAATATATCAAAGGTGCACCTGGAAAAGGTATATGGATGGGTTGCAATGGTAACACATAAATTGTAGGATATTGTAATGCAGATTGGGCTGGGGACAATCTTGATAGAAAGAGCACAACTGGTTATTGTACATTGGTTGGGGGTAACCTAGTGACTTGGAAGAGTAAGAAACAAAAGGTTGTCTCAAGATCAAGTGCAGAGGCTGAATATAGAGCCATGGCGAACATTACTAGTGAGCTAATGTGGCTTAAGAGTTTTTTAAAAGATCTTGGAGTGGAACAGCTTGAGCCTATTGTGCTACATTGTGACAATCAAGCAGCAATGCATATTGCCACTAATTCTGTGTTTCATGAAAGGACTAAACACATAGAAGTAGATTGCCATTACATTAGGGAGAAGGTTCAAGAAGGAGTAATACTTCTCTCATATGTGAAGATTTTGGATCAGATTGGAGATATTTTTACTAAGGTAACAACTTCTAAAGTATGCAATGAGCTTCATGGCAAGATGGGCTTAGTGGATTTCCATAAGCCATCCATCTTGAGGGGGAGTGTTGAATTGAAGCAAGAAAAGAGTGTGGTCAACGGTTAACAAGAAGATGGAATGCAAGAAGAGGGCGTGGTCAAAGAAGAGAGTGTGGGCTCCAAATGAAGATATTTCTCTAAGTTAACTTCTCCACTAAGTTTAGTTGTGTGTTTATCTTTAAGTTGACTAAGTCTTATTGTATTTTTCGTTGGTTTTATCATATATGTGTGTGTGGTTGTAAACATTTGACTAATTCAACATAATAAGAAAAAGAACTATTTAGCAAAATATCTTCATCCCTTGTTCTTCAAAAATCGCCCATCTCCTAAGGCTGATTGTTCTTGATTCTTAAGCTTGATTACTCAGAAATCTACATTTAGCCTCTTCGGCCTTGTTCTCATCAGCTTTCTTGTCTTCAACACCGGTAGCCTCCTTTGGTTTGAACTCTTCTTCGACATGAGCCCAAAGTCCTCTACCGCATAGCGCCATCCGTGTGGTTCTGGACCAGAGAAGGTAGTTCTCTCCTTTCAGCCTGACTGGAATGACCAAAGACTTGGTGGAATCCATGGTGAAGGAGAGGACAGAATGAGTAATGAAGCAAACGAATGGGAGAGATGGAAGAACGAGTGAGTGGAGCGAATGCAAGTGAATGAATGGAGGATGAACAAGAGAATGAATGAGAGAATCTTGAGAATAAAGGTAAGAATGTGATATTTAAAGATCGAACAGCTCTGATACCATGTTAGATTATTTGCGGATTAAGGTAAGAAGAAGAGAAGAATGGAGAATGGAGAGAAAGGAGAAATCGATTTCATTTTCTCTTAAGTGTACAAAAGTTACAAATGGAGGCTAAGATCTATTTATACAAAAGGCTAAACAAATGACCTAAACCCTAAGGAAGAGAGGAGAAAGCGCCGCCTCTCCATGTGGTCCACACCGTTGTAACCACACGCGCCCAAGTGGTTCACACCACACGCCAACAGTCGCTTTCTACTCCTTATCCACATGTGCTCCTTCTCTTTGTTTAAAGCGCATGGGCCTTAAGAGGCCTTAGCTTCCAATCACACATTCAGCCTTCTATAGAAGCCTTACCCTTTTCCTTGAAACCTCTTAGTCCATCTCGTCCGCTTAGTCCATCGACCTCATGAACGTCCGTACGGACGGTACAGATGCTGTACGGACAATGAACAACTTATTCATCTTGATCAATAACCTAGGTTTAATTAGACTAAGTGAGGTCGTTTTGGTATTAGCTATATATACTCTCTCCTCTCATTTTGTAAAACTTACTCTTTTCTAATCAATGAAAGGATTCTTATTCTTCTCTAATCTATATTCTCCTTCCCAATTCCGCTCATGAACTCTCTATTCTAACATGGTATCAGAGCCATTTAGGCTATAATCTCTCTTCCTAATCTCTATTCTTAATCTTCCTCCATCCTATTCTACTCTTCCACCTCGTTTCTCCATCCGTCTGCCGTACTCGCCGTTCGTTAGCAAGTTCATCTTCCGTTCTGCCCATTTCCATTTTCTCTCGTCAGAATCGAATACTCTCCTTTCTCCATGGACACAAGCAAGTCTGTGATTCCCATAGTCACTCTCAAGGGAGAAAACTACCTCCTTTGGTCAAGAACAACCAAGACAGCTCTTTGTGGGAGAGGATTGTGGAACCATGTGGAGAAAGGGCTTGAAATCAAGGATGTCACCAAAGAAGATGGAAAGAAGGCGGCTGAAGAAGCTATGGCTGAAGAGGCCAAGTGGTTCCAAGAGGATCAGACCGTGCTTGCCATCATTCAAGGGTCACTTGAAGCCTCCATTCTAGAGGTTTATTCTTATTGTGAAACGGCAAAGGAGCTTTGGGGAACTCTCAAGCATGTCTATGGGAATGTCTCCAACCACAGCCGAGTTTTTGAAGTCAAACGTGCCATCAACAACCTCAGCCAAGAAGATCTCGAGTTCACTAAGTGTTAGATTATATGCGGATTAAGGTAAGAAGAAGAGAAGAATGGAGAATGGTGAAATCGATTTCATTTTTCTTAAGAGCTAAAAGGATACAGTGGAGGCTAAAATCTATTTATACGAAGGCTAAACAAATGACCTAAAAGCAAAGGAAGAGAGAAGAGAGGCGCCCCCTCTCAAAGTGGTCCACACCATTGAACCATACGCGCTCAAGTGGTCCAAACCACTCCAACGGTCGCTTTTCCTTCTTATCCACATGCGCTCCTTCTCTTGTTTAAAAGCGCACGAGCCTTAAGAGGCCTTAGCTTCCAATCACACATTCAGCCTTCTCTTAAAACCTTAGCCTTCCTCTTGATGCTTCATAGTCCACCTTGTCTATTCAGCCCATCGAACTTATGAACGTCCGTACGGACAGTGAGCCTCTTATTCATCTTGATCAATACTCCCCCTCAAGCTTAGCCTCAAATGGTATTGGAGACTAAGCTTGGAATGCCTACAACCATCACCTCATTAAAAACCTTAGTCGGAAAACCTAGTGGGACAAAACCGAGCTAAGGGAAAAAGAGTATGACAGTTGCGGACGAGGTGACTTGATCAAGGTCTTGTGAGGTCAACAAGCCTAAGTTTGCGGTTGATGTGATCACAAACCTTGAGACTTGCAGCCTTGGGAAAGATATCTGCCAATTGGTCCTCACTCTTCGTGTAGCATGGAAGAATGACACCTTCCTCAATCTTTTCTCGAACCTTGTGGCAATCAATCTCTATGTGCTTAGTCCTCTCATGGAAGATTGAATTGGTAGCTATGTGTATTGCCGCTTGGTTGTCACAGTGCAGAGTAATCGGTCTAGTGATCTTGTTGCCTAGATCTTCAAGAAGAGCTTTGAGCCATGTCAACTCATTGGTGATGTTCCTCATAGCTCTATACTCTGCTTCTGCGCTTGAGCATGACACAACCTTTTGTTTCTTGGTCTTCCAAGTCACCAGATTGCCTCCCACAAATGTACAGTATCCAGTTGTTGATCTTCTATCCGTTCTATCTCCTCCCCAATCAGCATCACAGTACCCAATGATCTCGTTGCTCTCGTTCTTCCCCATCCATATGCCTTGTCCCGGGCTGGCTTTGAGATACCTCAAGATTCTCTCCACCATGCTCCAATGATATGTTGTGGGCTTTTGCATATTCTGGCTCACCTGATTCACTACAAAGAAAATATCAGGCCTCATAATTGTTAGATAGATAAGCTTACCCACTAGGCACCGGTATTGCTCCACATCCGTGTATAGCTCATCTTCCTTTTCCCCCTTTTGATTGACCTTGTAGCCATCTTCAAGTGGAGTCTTGGCCGGTTTTGCTCCAAGTTTCCCTGTCTCTGTCAACAAATAAAGAGTGTATTTCCTTTGTGAAAGGAAGAGGTCTTCCGGAGAACGACACACTTTGTGTAGATTTTGAGTAATCAAGCTTAGATTTTGAGTAATCAAGCTTAGAAATCAAGAACACTTAGATTGATAGGTTGGGCGATTTTGAAGAACAAGAGGAAGATATTTTTGTTGAATAGTTCTTTTTCTTTGTTATGTTGAATTAGTCAAAACATTTTTACAACCACACACATATATCGATCAACTCAAGGACTTAGTCAACTTAAAGATAAACACACAACTAAACTTAGTGGAGAAGTTAACTTAGAGAAATATCTTCATTTGGAGCCCACACTCTCTTCTTTGACCATGCCCTCTTCTTGCATTCTATCTTCTTGTGAATCGTTGACCACACTCTTTTCTTGCTTCAATTCAACACTCCCCCTCAAGATGGTTGGCTTATGTATATCCATTAAGCCCATCTTGCCATGAAGCTCATTGCATACTTTAGAAGTTGTTGCCTTAGTAAAAATATCTCCAATCTGATCCGAACTCTTCACATATGAGAGAAGTATTACTCCTTCTTGAACCTTCTCCCTAATGTAATGGCAATCTACTTCTATGTGTTTAGTCCTTTCATGAAACACATAATTAGTGGCAATATGCATTGCTGCTTGATTGTCACAATGTATCACAATAGGCTTAAGCTGTTCCACTCCAAGATCTTTTAAATAACTCTTAAGCCACATTAGCTCACTAGTAATGTTCGCCATGGCTCTATATTCAGCCTCTGCACTTGATCTTGAGACAACCTTTTGTTTCTTACTCTTCCAAGTTACTAGGTTTCCCCCAACAAATGTACAATAACCAGTTGTGCTCTTTCTATCAAGATTGTCCCCAGCCCAATCTGCATTACAATATCCTACAATTTATGTGTTACCATTGCAACCCATCCATATACCTTTTCCAGGTGCACCTTTGATATATTTTAGGATCCTCTCCGCCATTCTCCAATGGTGTTGAGTAGGAGCTTTCATGTGTTGACTCACTTGGTTAACTGCAAAGCAAATATATGGTCTAGTAAGTGTCAAATAGATTAACTTACCAACCAGCCTTTGATATTGTTTCACATCCACAACAATATCCCCCTCAGGTTCATCCTTATAGTTCTCTTCAATAGGAGTTATGGCTGATTTAGACCCTAACTTTCCTGTTTCTTCCAAGAGATCCAATGCATACTTCCTTTGAGTAAGAAATAATCCATCATCGAATTTGCACACTTCAATGCCAAGAAAGTATTTAATTTCTCCCAAGTCTTTAATATTAAATGATGCTTTAAGGAGGTCTTTGATCCGCTTAACACCATCACAATCATCACCAGTGATGATTATATCATCAACGTAGATGAGAATCACCACCATGCCTTTCTCTCCTTTCGTTGTGAATAATGTATGATCAACTTCTGATATTTTAAATCCATCTTCAAGGAGGCAAGTGCTTAACGTTTGGTACCAAGCTCTTGGTGATTGTTTGAGACCATAGATTGCCTTTTTAAGTTTACACACTTTGCCGCTTTGATCAAATCCTTTAGGAGGCATCATATACACTTCTTCTTCTAAGGTGCCTTGGAGAAAAGCATTCTTAACATCCATTTGCCAAAGATCCCAAGACAGATTTGTAGCAATAGATAAGAGAACTCATACTGAATGGAGCTTAGCCACCGGAGCAAAAGTTTCAGTATAGTCCACTCCATATTTCTGTGTATATCCTTTGGCCACAAGTCTAGCTTTATATCTCTCTATATCTCCTGAACTTGTGTATTTTATGGTATACACCCATCTACAGCCAACGAGCTTCTTCTTGTTTGGTTTCTCCACGCAATCCCAAGTTCCATTTCTCTTCATAGATTCCAATTCTTCTATCATAGCCTTTACCCAAACTTCACTCAAACACGCTTCCTCATATGAGTTTGGTATTTTGTGCTGATCTATCTTAGATAAGAAGGCTTGATGCTTACTAGAAAGTGGAGCAATAGAACATACATCATGAATTGGATGATCAACCGCTTTGTTGTTGTAGTAGACTCTTGTATTTTTCCAATTTTTAGGACCATATCTTATTCTTTCACTTCTCCTTAGAGGTGGGGCAACATTAGATTCTTCGCATTCAAGATCAGTTTCTTCTTACTCATCTAAGGTTGTTTCCTCCTCTTCACTATCTTCAACATATTCTAGAGATACCTCTTCATCATTGGTATCACTTTCAACAATTTGTTCTTCATTCAACACTTCATTTTCTCCATTATCCGGAGGTGTGCTTTCTCTAGTGGAAATTGGTGATTCTTTTGGACCAGCAAGAATAGTTAGTCCGTCCATCAAGGCTCTTAATACTGATGCTCTATCCACCGAAGATGTGAGATCCTTTAAACTGTCCCAATTTTTCTTCTCAAAGAATCCCTTTTCTTCATCAAATCTGACCTCTCTAGATACATACATCCTCTTAGCTTCAGGATCATAGCACTTATAACCTTTCTGAGTGATAGAATAACCAATAAACATGCATCTTATGCTCTTTGCCTCAAGTTTGTTCCTCACACTATCTGGTACAAATGTTAGAATTAAGAGGGTGAGAGTTAAAAGAGATCGAATGAGAGAGATATGGAGCGAACTAAAGAGAGTGAGAGAGAATACATTTCTTGAAGTTGAATTAGGTAAAATACAAACAATGTTTACAAGCCTTTAAATAGGTAGACAAAGAAGGAGACCTCAAGACCTAAACCTAGTTCGCAACACGGGATCCAAGAGAGGAGAGCGACGTCCATGCGCTTTGTCCCATGGTGATAGTGACCGGTCATGGTGGACAAAGCCACACGTGACTACTCCTTCCCTCCAATGGCTCCAAAGCATTCAAATCTCCCTCCTTGGTTTGTAAGTTGCGAATGGGCCCTTTTAAAGGCTTTGGCCTTTGTTCCTTCTTGAATCCATAAGGCCTCACCACTTCCTTTTATTTTATTATGATGTTGGACTCGGCCTTATTCGGTGCTGTACGGTCGTACGGACGTACGGAAGTACGGACGGCCGAGTGCTTTATTTGCTTGATCAATAACAAAGACAAATCAAACACAACCAAAGATTTTGAGATGATCAATGACTGGTTTTGATTTGTTAAGTACCTCATATGGAGACATATCCTTCAATTGCTTTGTTGGCAATCTGTTGATTAAGTAACAAGCTGTCATCACAGCATCAGCCCAAAAACTCTTTGGAACTCCCTTATAAAACATCATGGTTCTAGACACTTCCATTAAGTGCCTATTCTTGCGTTCAGCCACCCCATTCTGCTGAGGGGTGTATGCACACGGGGTTTGATGAACAATCCCATGGCTGCTCACAAATTCCTTAAACTGATTGCTTAAGTACTCTCCACCATTATCACTTCTCAATATTTTGATCTTTGTCTTGTATTGAGTTGCCACATAATTGTAAAACTTGGTGAATGCTTAAAAAACATGGCTTTTGGAGGGTAGAAGAGTAACCCAAGTGTACTTGCTTTTCTCATCAATAAAAGATACAAAGTACTTATATTGATCTTTGAAAATACATGGAGCCGTCCATACATCAGTGTGAACTAAATCAAAACACTCATTATACACGGTGGATGAGTCTTGATAAACTATTCTACACTGTTTTCCCAAAACACGTGCTTCACAAACTTGATCATCTTGAGTCAGATTTGGTATGGGCAGCTTAAGAACCTTGGAGTGAGGGTGAGCAAGGCGAGCGTGCAATATGGAGCTAGAACTCTGAGAATCCGAGGCCAAGTTTGCTTCTACAACAGGTTGCTTGTTGTTCAAAAAATCCAAAACGTAGATACCATCTTTGGTGCAACCTTCTTCAATGGTCTTTCCCGATTTAATGTCCTGAAACCACACATCATGAGGAGCAAACACAGCCAAGCAATCTAAATCCTTAGTTGCTTTTCCAACAGTTAAAAGATTAGATTCAAACTCGTGCATTAAGAGAGCTTTAGTATTTTTGTTAAACAACTCTAAGTCTCCAATTCCTCTAATCTTAATATCCTGTCCATTTGCTATCTTAACCTCCCCATTATGAGGCTTAACATTTGACAAGAACTCCTTATCACTAAACATATGATGAGAGGCCCCTGAATCAATTATAATCGGTTTAAGAGTCATGGATTCAAGGTAACTCTTACCAGATTTAGAAAGCTTGGCAATGCTCCTAATGAGAGCATCCAAGTCAGATTTCCTAACCACATCATCATCATTATTAGAAACCCCTCCAACATTCCCCTTTGATGTTTGACCTTTGTCTCTCATATTCTTGGGCATCAAATGAGGATGGAGACTCCAACACTTTTCTTTGGTGTGACCCTTCTTTTGACAATGTTCACACCGTATATTCCACTTATCAGATTGGTGATCGCCTCTGCTCATATTGGTGACTTCTCTGCCCTTACCCATGTGGGCAATCTCACTTGTCCCCTTAAAGAGACCTCTTGATCCTTCCTCTCTTTGGATCATCATACACACCTGTTTTAATGTAGGTAGTTTATCAAACCTTAGTATGTGATATATAAGCCCTTGGTAGGACTTTTTCAGCGTGAGTAGTAATCCAAATACTTGGTCTTGTTCACGCCTCTCGTTCATCTCTCTAGCATCAAGAGTAGGTGGCCTAAGCATCTCCAGCTCTGCCCATAGCCCTCTAAACTCACCAAAGAGATCTTTGAATGCTTTCTCCTCTTGTTGAAGATCAGCTAGTGCCTTCTTAACCTCAAATATTCTGCTAAGGTTAGATATGTTTCCATAAATACCTTGGAGAGTATCCCACAGCTCCTTTGTTGTCTCTATATAAGAGTAAGAGGCTAAGATAGATTGCTCTAACGAGCTCTGAAGAACTACCAAGACAAGCTGATCTTCTTGGATCCACTTGGAATCCACTTCTCCTTTACGGACATGGAAAGAAGCTTGAGACTCTACTTGTCCTTCATCCGCTACATCTTCAATTGTCTCCCCATGGTCACTTAAACAATGCTCCCATAGGCCACGACTTCTTAGTGCTGTCTTTGTGGTCCTAGACCACAAAAGATAGTTGCTCCTTTTAAGAACAACCGGTAAAAAAAATTGCTTCTGATCTGCCATTGAAGTCTTCTTCACCTTTAAACAGATTTCAATAGAAAGCTTTTGCGGAAATCATTCTTCAAGAGCAAACCTGCTCTGATACCATGTAGATTTTGAGTAATCAAGCTTAGATTTTGATTAATCAAGCTTAGAAATCAAGAACACTTAGATTGATTGGTTGGGCGATTTTGAAGAACAAGAAGAAGATAGTTTTGCTGAATAGTTCTTTTTCTTTTTTATGTTGAATTAGTCAAAATATTTTTACAACCACACACACATATATCGATCAACTCAAGGACTTAGTCAACTTAAAGATAAACACACAACTAAACTTAGTGGAGAAGTTAACTTAGAGAAATATCTTCATTTGGAGCCCACACTCTCTTCTTTGACCACGCCCTCTTCTTGCATACTATCTTCTTGTGAATCGTTGACCACACTCTTTTCTTGCTTCAATTCAACACTTTGATCCCTGGGAAATACTTTAGGATACCTAGATCTTTGATATCAAAGGTAGACTTAAGGAAAGACTTAGTCCAAGAGATACCTTCCGTTAAGTCCCCGGAGATGATTAAATCATCAACATAGATGAGGACAATGACTATACCTTTTGGCCCTTGTAAGGTGAACAATGTATGATCTGCCTCAGATTTCTTGAATCTTGTGTCCTTAAGAACAGAACTCAACTTTTGGTACCATGCTCTTGGTGATTGTTTTAGTCCTTATATTGCTTTCTTTAGTCTCAACACTTTTCCTGGTGTCACTGTATCTTCAAGTCCCGGAGGTGGAGTCATGTATACCTCTTCTTCAAGCTCCCCTTGTAAGAATGCATTCTTGACATCCATTTGCCACAGTTCCCATGTGAGATTGGTTGCTAAAGAGATAACAACTCGAACTGTGTGGAGCTTGGCTACGGGTACAAACGTGTCTGTGTATTCTTCCCCGTAAGTTTGGGTAAATCCTCGAGCCACCAACCTGGCTTTGTATCTCTCAATATCCCCATTGCTCAAGTACTTGATGGTGAAGACCCATTTAGAACTGACTGGCTTCTTTCCAAGTAGGAGATCAGCTTCTTCCCAAGTGTTGTTTCTTCTCATAGCTCCCACCTCATCATCAACCGCATTCACCCATACCTCTTTGTCCTTGGCTTCCTCATATGTCTTAGGAATCTCATGTTGCTCAATCTTTCCTATGAATGCTTGATGATCAGATGGCAAAAGGGCAAGAGAACAAGTCACTTGAATCGGATGTGCTACGGCTTGGTTGTTGTAGTAAACTCGAGTATTGATCCAATTTGATGGATCATGCCAAATCCGAGTACTCCTCCTTAATGGTTGACTTGTGTTTGGTTAAGGTTGATCTCCACTTTCCAAGACTTGACCATCCTCTTCCATTCTTTGATCATTTTGATCCATTTCTTGGTTATGATCTTGATCTTGTTCTTGTATCTCCTCATCCGAATTAAGTTCAACTGGTTGATTTTGCTCACTCTCCAATCCTACTCGGCTCATCATGATTTTCAGTAAAGGTAGTTGAATTTTCTCTTCCCTTTTCTCCCCCTTGTTCCCATGGTATCTTACACCCGAGATGCTCTAAAAGGAACTTGAGACTAGCAACTCTGTTTGATGGAGATTGAGATATATCTTTGAGACCATCCCAATCTTTCTTGTCATGGTAGCTTCTTTCTTCAATGAACTTGACATCTCTGGACACATAGGTACGTTCGTTTGCCGGATCATAACATTTGTAGCCCTTTCGAGAAGGTGAATATCCAAGAAACATGCACTTGACACTCTTAGGGTCTAGTTTGCTTCTTTGTTCACCTGGAAGCAATACAAAACACACACAACCAAATACACGTAAGTGGGTGAGAGACGGTTTAATATTGTTTTAGACTTCAAAGGGAGAGAGGTCTTTTAAAACACGGGTTGGGATGCGGTTGATTAGGTAGCATGCTGCCATCACTGCATCTCCCCAGAATCTCTTAGGCAAATTCATGTGAAACATCATCGACCGTGCCACCTCCATTAGATGTCTATTCTTCCTCTCAGCTACTCCATTCTGTTGTGGATTATATGGACAGCTTGTTTGATGCATTATCCCATGTTTGGCTAGGTGCTCTTTCAATATATGACTTGTGTACTCTCCTCCGTTATCTGACCTAAGTACCTTAATAGTAGCTTCGAATATTGATCAAGAGCAATAAGAAGAGTGCTATCCGGACGGACGTCCGTACGTCCGTACGGCCCATTCTTCACAAGGCTTATGTTCAAAGTTAAAGAAGAGTGAGTGATAAGGAGTGAGGCTTTATCAAGATTAGCAAAGCCTTATAAGGCCCATTCATGAAGAAGAAGAAGAGTGTGGAGCGCATCTAAGGTTAGAAATGGAGCCGTTGGCGCGTGGAAGCCACCACCGTGGTGTGGACCACTTCACTCTCTCTCCGGTGTGGACCACTCCACTCGTCCTCACTCTCTCCTTTGGTGGCTGCACTTCTCTCCTTCCCCTTTTGGGTTCTTGTAAACCTAATTGCTAAGATATATAAGCCACACTCTTGTAAACATAAATTATTCTCTTTGTCTTTTTCAAAATCGATTTCATCTTCTACACTCCATTCTCCATGTATTTTCATGATTCTTGTTCCTAAATCTCTCTAATCTCTTCCTCTATTCTCTAATCCGCTTATTCTAACATGGTATCAGAGCTTTCTTGGGCTTCTTAATCTCTTTTCTTTCTTGTTCATTCGTTCGTTGCTCTCCATTTTCTCTCGCTCACTCATCTTTTCTTCATTCTCTCTTCTTGTTTGATCTACTAAGTCTTTTGTCAAAATTGTTGCAAATGGAAAGCAACAAGCCATTGATGATTCCGGTTACTCTCAAAGGAGAGAACTATCTCCTATGGTCTAGAACTACAAAGACGGCGCTTTGTGGTCGAGGTTTGTGGAAACATGTGGAGAAGTCGCTTGAAATCAAGGAGGTTGCCATTGGAGATGAGGGAAGGGACGAAGAAATCATGGCCGAAGAGGCTAAATGGTTTCAAGAAGACCAAACCGTGCTTGCCATCATCCAAGGGTCCCTTGAATCCTCCATCGTTGAAGCTTACTCCTATTGTGAAACGGCGAAGGAGTTGTGGGGAACTCTCCAACACGTCTATGGGAATGTCTCCAACCTCAGCCGAGTATTTGAAGTTAAAAGAGCCATCAACAACCTCAAGCAAGATGACATGGAGTTCACTAAGCACCTTGGGAGATTTCGGTCACTTTGGGCTGAACTTGAGATGCTAAGGCCAAGTACAATGTGATGTGATCCTAATGGAGAGGATCGAACTGCCCTAGGATGAATTTTGTGGAGGTGGTGTGTTTGCAGATGAAGTATGGTTTGGAATCACCGAGTGATTAGAGTTGTGGAAGTAAGAACGTTTTGGGATGGCTTTAGAAGATGGATCTGGATCTAATGAAGGAAACAAACGATGAAAATGACTGATCGAACGATATGATGATGAACGAACGAACAGACGAACGGACGAACGGCCGGATGAGTGATGTCGAAAGTCGGACGGTGGTGAACGATGAACGAACGATGGCGAATGATAAGGATGGACGTTTCAATGGAAACGAACGAGTGAAAGTGGAAGATGAACGATGATAGCTTGGCTTAGACAAGGATACAAGATCCGATTGCCTTAGACAAGAGCTTGCTATTGTGCAAGGATGAAAATCCGAATGATTTTGATAAAAAAATGTTTGATAAAATGAAAGAGATGACATGGGGGAATACATATAGAGTTTGAAAATACTAGGAAATAACAACAACACTCCTAGGAAATAACAACCTAATTTAAAATAAGTTTGAATAAGAAAAGATAGGCTCCTCCTCCTTGTTTTCGACAAGTATGGGCTGGATTTCAACAAGGGGCCTTTTATTAAAGTGTTGTGAACAAGCCTCATTAAAAACCTTGGTTGGAAAACCCAATTGGGACAAAACCAACCCAAGGGAAAAAGAGTGCAAGTCACAACACCTCCCTTGTCGAATTCTTAAGTTGCTTGTATCACAACCAGTGTGGTTGGATTAGCAAACTCAAGATTGCCCTGGATAGATGATAGTAGCTTGTGGAAAGCTTGATGGAACTTCTTAGTCTTGGACCTTGTCATCACTCCGGGTGGAATGCTTAAGTCTTCTTCGGTTTCTTCCTTAGCTTCCTCGGGTACAAGTTCCGGATCAGTTTGTGCTTCCTCCTCCTTAGTCATTGAGCTAGCCATGATCACATCATCCTCTCCCACTTGAAAAGGATTTGACCTCAAATCTGGCTCATCTGCAAAATAAGGAAGCAAGTCAGAAATATTGAAACTAGGACTCACGGTGTACTTACCTTGAAGATCCAATTGGTATGCATTATTGTTGATCTTCTTGATGATTTTGAACGGTCCATCAGTCCGAGGCATCAGTTTGGATTTTCTTTCATTAGGAAACCTCTCTTTTCGCAAGTGTACCCAAACCAAATCGCCTTCCTTAAAGATCACTTCTTTTCTGCCCTTGTTAGCTTGTTGTTCATAAAGCTTGGTCTTGTGCTCAATATTGTTCCGTGCCTTCTCATGCATCTGTTTAACAAGTTCAGCTCTCTTCCTTCCATCCAAGCTAGTCCTTTCACTCACAGGTAAAGGCATTAAATCCAAAGGAGATATGGGATTGAACCCATAAACAAGCTCAAAAGGAGAAAACTTAGTAGCAGAATGTTTAGCATGATTATAAGCAAATTCTACATGAGGCAAACATTCTTCCCAAGTCTTAATGTTCTTCTTAATCAGTGCACGCAACAAGGTAGATAGGGTTCTATTAACAACCTCAGTTTGCCCATCAGATTGCGGATGGCATGTAGTAGAGAATAACAACTTGGTACCTAGCTTAGACCAAAGAGTCTTCCAAAAGAAACTAAGAAACTTAGTATCTCTATCAGAAACTATAGTCCTAGGCATGCCATGCAATCTAACAACTTCTCTAAAGAACAACCTAGCAACATTCATAGCATCATCAGTCTTGTTACATGGTATAAAATGTGCCATTTTAGAAAATCTGTCCACCACAACAAAGATTGAATCTCGACCAGTCCTAGTTCTAGGCAAACCAACAACAAAATCCATGGAAATGTCATGCCAAGGATGCATAGGAATGGGTAAAGGAGTATACAGACCGTGATTTTGCATTGTGGACTTAGACTGTTTACAAGTTGCACATCTTTCACATGCTTTCTCTACGTCTTTCTTCATATGCGGCCAATAGAAGTGTTCTTGCAAAACACTCAAGGTCTTAGCCACGCCAAAATGTCCCATTAATCCACCTGCATGAGCTTCCTTGACAAACAAGTCTCTCAAAGATGAATTAGGTACACACAATCTATTCTCAAAGAAGAGAAATCCATCGGCTCTATAGTATTTACCACTTCCAAACTTCTCACAAGAAGCATAAATATTTTTAAAGTCAATATCAGTGGCATATAATTCCTTAATATGCTCAAAACCCAATAGCTTAGTTTCAAGAGAGGTTAAGAGAACATACCTCCGAGACAATGCATCGGCGACTACATTGTCCTTACCTTTCTTATACTTGATCACATATGGAAAAGTCTCAATAAATTCAATCCATCTAGCATGTCTTTTGTTAAGCTTTTGCTGACCCTTAAGGTGCTTGAGGGACTCGTGATCAGTGTGTATGACGAATTCTTTCGGCCAAAGGTAGTGTTGCCAAGTATGGAGAGCTCTCACCAAAGCATATAGTTCTTTGTCATAAGTTGGATAGTTGAGTGTAGCACCTCCAAGTTTTTCACTGAAGTAGGCAATTGGCCTTTTCTCCTGCATAAGAACAGCACCAATACCAATCCCTGAGGCATCACATTCTATTTCAAAAGTTTTAGAAAAATCAGGGAGAGATAGGACCGGTGAATGAGTGAGTTTGTCCTTTAACGTTTGGAATGCATTTTCTTGAGCTTGCTCCCATTTGAATCCGACATTCTTCTTGATTACTTCCGTAAGTGGGGCTGCTAGAGTGCTGAAATCTTTGACAAATCTTCGGTAAAAACCGGCTAGACCATGGAAGCTTCTTACTTCTCCAACAGTTTGTGGACTTGGCCATTCTTTGATCGCTTTTATCTTTTCCTCATCAACCTTTATGCCATCTGTACTCACAACAAAACCTAAGAAGACAAGGTTATCCGTTCCAAAAGTACATTTCTTAAGATTGGCATACAAGGTCTCCTTCCTAAGCACTTCTAAAACCATTCTCAAATGCTTAACATGCTCATCAAGTCCTTTGCTATATACTAAGATGTCATCAAAGTATACCACAACAAAATGTCCTATGAAAGCTCTAAGAATATGATTCATTAACCTCATGAAAGTGCTAGGCGCATTAGTTAATCCAAATGGCATAACTAACCATTCATATAGTCCTTGTTTAGTTTTAAATGCGGTTTTCCATTCATCACCTTCCTTCATCCTAATCTGGTGATATCCACTCTTGAGATCTATCTTAGAAAAGATACTAGAACCATGCAACTCATCAAGCATATCATCAAGTCTAGGAATAGGGTGGCGATACTTTACAGTGATATTATTGATGGCTTGGCAATCAACACACATCCTCCAACTTCTGTCCTTCTTTGGAACGAGCAAAACTGGAACAGCACATGGGCTCATGCTCTCACGAATATGCCCTTTCTCCATCAGCTCACTAACTTGTTGCTGAAGTTCCTTAGTTTCCAACGGATTGGTTCTATAGGCTGGTTTGTTCGGTAAAGAGGCTCCGGGAATAAAATCGATTTGGTGTTCAATGCCTCTGATCGGTGGTAAGCCTTGTGGATTCTCCACAGGAAATACATCTTTAAATTCCTGCAAAAGAATTCTGATCTTGCTAGGTAGATCCTGCATTGGCTTAGTTAGATGAAAACATTCTTTAAAAACAAATAGCAAATGAGGAGTATCACTTCCTTTTGAGTGCTTGACCAGAAGTTTAGTTGATGAACTTGTAATGACTTTGGCTTTCTCTTTATTCTTTTTCATGCTCAGCTGATCTTGGTGAACTTCTTGAGGTGTTAGAGGCACAAGCACGATTTTTCTCCCCTTGAACTCAAATGAATACCGATTGGTAAAACCGTCATGTGTAGTTCTTCGATCAGATTGCCATGGCCTTCCAAGTAGAATATGACCAGCATCCATTGGTAGCACATCACATAGTACCTCATCTTCATATTTTCCAATAGATATGGGAACCAAAACTTGTTTCTCCACTTCTAGTTCTACGACATCATTGAGCCATTGAAGCTTGCATGGTGTGGTCCTCTTGGTTACGTTCAGCCCAAGCTTTTTGACCATTGATTCACTTGCTACGTTGGTGCAACTTCTTCCATCTATCACAAGGCTGCATACTTTGCCGTGAACAATGCACCTAGTGTGGAATAGATTTTCTCGTTGTTCATCACCCGTAGCTTTGGACTTAAGGTTCAGATTTCGTCTTGTGACTAACAACTCTCCTTTGGGTGGCATTTCCACGTCTATCTCTTCTGCTTCTGAATGTTCATCCTCGGATTCGATCTCTCCATTATCTCGGATGACCATAACCCTTTTGTTAGAACACTCATTGGAATAATGCCCAAATCCTTTGCATTTGAAGCATTGTATGTCACGAGCTTTGGAGGTTGATGGCTTGTCTTTCCCTTTAGTGTTCTGCTCTTCGGTCCTTGTCTTAAGATACGGCTTAGGATCCTTATAAGAACCGAATCTATCATCCCTTTGATAGTTAGGCTTACTTGACCCAGAATGAGACTTGTAGCTTCTTCTCTTGATTTGTTTCTCGAACATGATAGCTTTGTGGAGAAGTTCATCTATCTCAACATAGTGATGAACCTCTAACCGGTCAATGATTTCTCTGTTCAGCCCTCCCATAAACCTTGCCATGGTAGCTTCACTATCCTCTTGAATATCCGCTCTAATCATAAGAGTTTCCATCTCTTTGTAGTACTCTTCCACGGAACGGTTTCCTTGTGACAAAGTTCTGAGTTTAAAGTGTAACTCTCTATGGTAATGGCTTGGCACGAATCTCTTCCTCATCAGAATCTTCATTTGGTTCCATGTCTCAATGGGAAAGTCTCCAGCACGTCTTCTTGCCGTAACCAACTGATCCCACCAGCTTAGAGCATAATCCTTAAATTCTGTGGGAGCAATCTTTAGCTTATACTCTTCCGTGTACTCTCTACAATTGAACACAAGTTCAATCTTCTTTTCCCACTCCAAAAATTCTTCCGGATTGCTGGTGCCTTGGAATGAAGGAACTGTGATTTTAAGGCCAGCAAGTTGATCAACATTACGCGGTTGTCTTTCTTCTCTATCACGTCTTCCTCTCCTCGACCCTCTAGATGAATGACTATAGTACTGTTCTGCATCCAAACCGACTTGATTTCTTCTATCCCTTTCCGTGATAGACCTTTCCAGATCAGTCCTTATATTAACAAGTCGCTCATCCATCATAGTAGCCATTCTGGTCATGAGAGCATCCAACAACAACTGATTCGGTTGGTTCTGGTTTCGATTGTTTTCCATAAGATTTTCCTCCTCTTGTGATTCCACCATTTTTCCTGAAACAATCAACAAATAGATCACCAGCAACAAGTCCTTGTCATCATAGATATGATAGCACAAGTCAAAACACAAAAATGACTCTTCAAATGATCACAATCTCTCTTAAACCCGAAACTGACTGTTCGATTAGATCTGACAAAATAAATTATCAAATCACAACGAAAAATTCTGGAAACAATTTTGTAAAACACTAGACTCAATTTCGATTCAAACACAGTTGGATTCGCAATTTTATCTTTTACCGAATAATTATGAAATTCGAACAAAATGACAGACGAAAAGACACCAAATGTGTAGAATTCCAAAAGACAAAAAAAAATGAAGCATAAACTGTGAAGGATTTCGAATTAAAAAAACACAACCTGGTCACAAAGCTTGCTCTGATACCACTTGATGTGATCCTTATGGAAAGGATCGAACTGCC
>SMJT01000054.1:913009-968649 GCA_004349715.1 Crucihimalaya himalaica | reverse complement strand
ATGTTCCTGTTGTTATTCCCTAGTATTTTCAACTCTATATGTATTCCCTCATGTCATCTCTTTCATTTTTATCAAAAATCTTTTTATCAAAACATTTCCTAAAACTTTGTTTGATCAAACACTTGCTTAGTGTATTCGGATTTTCATCCTTGCACAATAGCGAGCTCTTGTCTAAGGCATTCGGATCTTAGCATCCTTGTCTAAGCCAAGCTATCATCGTTCATCTTCCATTTTTTGCTCGTTCGTTTTTCATTCATTCGTCCATCCTCACCTATTCGCCATCGTTTGTTCATCATATCACCATCGTCCGATCTCCACCACGCCGTTTGTCCGTTTGTCGTTTCGATTCATCTCACCGTTCGTGATCTATCAGTCCATCAATCCACGAATCTATCCCAACCTTTGGAGCCATCCCAAGACGTTCATACTTCCGCAAATCTATCCATTCGGTGACTCCAAGCCATTCCCACAACCGAAAACAACCAAACTCCACAAAGTCATCCTAGTGCGTTTACAAGTCTGCAAAAATCAGACTCGAGTGGCCCACTCGAGTCACATGCTCGAGTCAAGGGACAAGTCTGCAAAAATCAGACTCGAGTGGCCCACTCGAGTCACATGCTCGAGTCAAGCTAAAGGAGCGCCCAAATTCAAAATTCGAAAAGGGAATGGTGTGTAGGAGTTTGCTGAAAGCGTCCTTAAACTTGAGTGACTTGGATCGAGTGATTGGACCGAGGGGAATGTGCAAGGCATCTTCTCCTTATTCCTAAGTCTTCTCAGCTTCAATCAGTTCCTTTGCTCCATCTTTGTTTCCTTCAAGTTCTGGTTCTAGTAGTCCTTCCTTGTCCATAGTTTCTTTAGCTCCTTCCTCAGCCATGATCATATCACAAAGAAAATCCTTTGTAGAAAAAACAGAACATTTATTGAATCAACGATAAATGGTGTTTTACAATGAACTAGAAGCTAAGCTCTTATAGACCTGTTAGCAACAGTCTAATGGAGCTAATGCAAGAAGAGAATCAGAAATTTTGAAGAACAAGAACACAAAGACAATCCTTTGTAGAAAAACACACATTTATTGAATCAACGATAAATGGTGTTTTACAATGAACTTGAAGCTAAGCTCTTATAGGCTTGTTAACAACAGTCTAGTCGTGCTAATGCAAGAAAAGAATCAGAAACTTTGAAGAACAAGAACACAAAGACAATCCTTTGTAGAAAAACTAAACATTTATTAAATCAACGATAAATGGTTTTTTAAAATGAACTAGAAGCTAAGCTCTTATAGTCTTGTTAACAACGGTCTAGTGTATTGATCAAGAGGAAGAAATAAGATCATCATCCGTACGGACGTCCGTACCATACACGTTCTGATGGATCGAAATGAGAGGATGCCGAATGGGGAATGGGAAGGAGGCTTTGAATGCATGTCTAGCAGAGGCCTCTTAAGGCCCATTGTGTTATTTGAACGTTGGAGGAGCGCAAGAAGATAAGAAGAGGAGGAAGCGCGTGGATGGTGTGGACCACAAGTGTGTGGACCACTTTTGTGTGGACCACTTGTGGTCCCTTGAGAGATTGCGGCGCCTCCTTTCTTCCTTGTGCGTCTCTGATATATCATGGTTTTTACCCGTTTTTAACCATGATATAAGTCCTTTTATTGAGTCTTTTGAGTATTTTTAGAGTCTTTCAGAGTCTTTTCATGAATTAGGCACAATTGGAGCTAAATTGGATTTATCGAAGTCTCTGAGGTATGTCGAAGCTGAAGCAGTTCGAAAACTGAAGCTCAGTGTCGATTGATACACTTGCAGTGTCGATCGACACCATCATCCGGAAGAAACACAACTAGGAATTCCTGTATCGATCGATACCATTTATGGTGTCGTTCGATACTGATAGTCAGAACGCACATTCTTCAGAAAACCCGAAGAAGAAACAGAAGATTTCCCTATTTTACAATCCACTCCAAAGCGTGTATTAGATATTAAATTAGGTTTTTCAGCCTCTTAGAAGGCAGACACTGATTCTTGGAGATAGAGAATTTTGCAATAGAGTTTTGGGAGAAGAACCTTGACAATCAAGGAAGTCCCGCCACACGGTGCGGTCGTGTTGGTGAATGCTGAGGGAAAAGAGTTCACTATCAATGGACAGCGGGTGAAACACTATTGGGCGAAAGCCGCTATTCCAGATGGCCACATAACGCCTTTGGCTGAACCACCAGCTGCCTAAAAGATCCCAATGTCAAGCTAAGGACATTAAACAAGCGCTTGGTGGGAGGCAACCCACTGGTGAGTCTGTACATAAGTTTTTCCCTTCATTTTCATTTTCGTTTTTGTCTTGTGTCCTCACGTGAACCACGTTCAGATGAGCAGTATCGATTGACACCAAGCAGTATCGATCGATATTGAAGACAAGGGAATAGTTGTGCTATCTTGACGCGAGTATCGATCGATACCACTTACGGTATCGGTCGATACCCTTCGCCCAGGTAAGTTTCTCTATAAAACCCTCGGGTTTCTTCTTCATCTTCTTCTCCTCCATCAATCGACGCCGCCGCTCACTCCGATTTTCTCTCACCATTTCCTCATTTCTTAACCATTTTGATCGATTTAAAAACCCATTCCGATCAAAATTTTGTCCCCATTGTCATCCTAGCGTTCTTTCTCTCGATCTACAAGGTAATACACTCGAAATCTCAACTTTTTGATTCGTTGGCGGGTTTGTAAAAACTCGATTATGTTTCCTCTATTTTTACTTTCCTGCATCGTCTCATTTCCTGGATAGTTCTAGAAGCATGAGAACACAATATATGAGATTGAATTGGCTCGATTTGCATGTTAATTTTTCTGAGAATTCCGTCTTCTGACAATGTGGAAAACAGTTGTGATGATTGACTTGGAATGAGATGAATGTGTTGATTGTTGTTGAGTTGCTCACTGCCGCTATACAGTATCTATGTGACGATGTAGTGATCTGTGTTGACTTTGTTTTGTTCACAGATGGCTCCCCGCAAGAAGGCAAGACCACGCCACGAGTACAGTCTACAAGACTCCGTGGAGGCTTTCGATGGATCGTTCTGGCACTCTGGCGTCATGATAGCTTGTCTCACCAATGACACAGGTCCTCAGAGTTTTCTTGTGGTCCACGTCAGCGATCTGAGAGCTGCGCCACACTGCACACCATCTCCCTCTGCCCCCGCTGTTGCTGCTAGGCCTCCCTGGCCTAAGTTGGAAGGGAATAGGATCATCCCGAGGCGCGATTGGGCAGGTTTGCCTAAGGAGGAGACCGAGAGCGAGGCCTGCATCTATAGGCCTATCGCCGAAGAGTGGGACGACTATGACATGTTGTTCTACAACGAGTGGCTGCGTGTTGTTGTGGTTTCTACGCGCTTCATTGACCCTCACACCATGCGCCGTCTGGGTATCGATGTGGAGCTCTCAGCCATGCTCGACAGGATCGGCTTGGGGACATTGTACTCGCAGCAGTACGACCTATACCCCGACCTTGTTCGCCAATTCCTTGCGACCGCACGCGTCTACTACAGAGACGAGGTCCACCGTGACGCTTTGGACGGCACTCTGACCTTCTTGATTCGAGGCGTCTACTACAGACTCCCGATCCCTGACCTCTGCGACATCTACGGCTTCGACCGCGACCTCCGGCAGGTAGCTCTGCCCACTCATTTCAGGATGTCCAGGTTTTCTGGAGACACATCGGTCTTGAGCCTACCACTCCAAGACCACCACGCAGATGGACGTTTGCCACCCCACTCTTTGTTGCATCGTTCGCATACTGAGCACCACTCTCCTTTGCAAGATGGAGCCGAACAAGTTGCGGATTTCTGAACTGATCCTCCTCTTCAAGGCTGTTGGCGACCTCATTCTTGAGGATCGATATGAGTGGCCCTAGTTGAACCTCGCGGTCATCCTGGGCGCCGTCTTCGCACATCACTTGGTCTCTCTAAAGACCAAGCCTTTCTCTGGATGCAACTACGCCACTGCACGAAAGACCAAGTCGGTTGGCAGCCTTCTTCACTCCCATCTTCGAGCATTTCGGTATCTCCACTGCAAAGAGCTCGATCGTCACAGCTTGCTCTCTCATGGATGAGCAGCATATGCAGCACATGCGTTGGCTGAAGCCAACTCGATGTTGGTGTCTTCCCACGACGACGGTGAACTCTTTGTGTATCTCCCCAACCGCACTCTGACCACCATTGATGGCGATGCCTCCAAGCTGCGATTCGATCCAGATCCCAGGTTGCTTTCGGTTGCTCCGGCTACAGGTGTACGTGCTCCGCCATGCATCCCCTCGACTCCGGTAGATGCTGACGCCACACCTGCTCCTGACTTTGCTGGAAGTCAGCCCCACCGTTCACAGCGCCGACAGACACCTGCTCCTGCACCTTCATTTCCTCCACCACCGGATTTGCCGATGGAGACTACCACCTTTCAGAGGTACGTCGAGGACAGCTTACAGAGCATTTGGGCCGCTGTTTCTCGTTGCCGCTGCATGTCCTCTAAGAATGCCCATTCTTCCACACCCGACCCTTCCTCCCAATACGCCATCACAGACACTGATGATTCAGATGATTAGACTCTCTGTTTCCTTGGTTTCACGTTATTTCTTTCCCTGTTCTTTTTCTTTTCTTTGTCTTACAATTTGAACTCTTAGGTCTCATTGTCAGTACTCTATTTGTGTTGAACTTGTGGCTATCTTATGCTTTTGTTGCTTCTAACTTGTGCTCTAGTGATCTAACAGTGCTTCGATCTAACATTTGTTTCTCTGGACACGATTGTGGGCATCAGTTTCACGTAAAAAATGTCTCAGTATCGATCAACATACTGCTGGCATCGGTCGATACTCGACTAGTATCGGTCGATATCGGTTCGGACATCGATCGATACCCAATATCACACACGGTAACCTTTGTGAAATCCTTCAGCCACTATGTTCTTTTGCTTTCTTTTGCCTTCTCTAGGCTAGATAACACTGGGGACAGTGTTGTTTAAGTCTGGGGGATGTAGTTACTGACATTGTGTTTGTTTTTCTTAGAGTTAGTTATCGTTGAGTCAAAAATTTGTTTTTCTTGAGTCAAAACCTGTTGGAGATTATGAACTTTTGCTTGAATCCATTGCTCTAACTTTGTCTTTTTAAGTAACCAGTGTTACAGAATCAGTTCTAGATCGACTTATGGAAAATCTAAAGACTGACCAGTTGACTAGAAGACACCCATGTCTCCAGCAGATTTCTTCTAAACTCTGAGCCAAATTTTTGCACTTCATTTCTGAGGTTGGTGTTTACAAACTTGATTCATCATTCATATCTGACAAAGGAACCCATGTGTTTGAAAATTATGGTATACCTCTCCCTTGACACAAGTTGATACAAAAAATACATAAAAGATGAGATGATTTCCGCCGAATAGAGGGCTAGGAACACTTCCTGTGATCCCATTTTTCTACTTGGATAAGGAATGATCACACAAAGGTCTGAAACGAGGGGTAGGAACATTTCCCGAGACCCCGTTATTCGCCTAAAACTTTTGATACTTTGAGGGGGGGAGAACCGGAGATTCAGTGGCGATTACCATCAACACTCGCATCTCAAACCTTGATTTGTATATGCAAAGCTTAATCCAAAATCAAAAGTATAAAAAGAAATAAGTCTGGGGGAGAGGAAAACAATACCAAAGTATGAAACTTGGGGGTTCCTTGGTCATGATATCGCATGACGAAGAGTCTAGAAGGTTCATGAACATCGGCAACAGTGGTGAAACGGCAATGAAGGATTTAGTATGTTGATGTTGTGAGATAATGTGTGGAATCTGGGAAGTTGCGATTGTCTACGGAGAAGTACATGGTGGTTAGATTTGAAAATTATTAGGTGACATTTGAAAAGCATGGAAAAAGGGTCATTACAATGCTTCAAGAACAGGTGAGTCTCCGTGTTTTCAAACCTCTTTCTATGGTTTGGTTTTCTGTTTGCTTGAGGGCAAGCAAAAACTAAGTCTAGGGGAGTTGATATATCATGGTTTTTACCCGTTTTTAACCATGTTATAAGTCCTTTTATTGAGTCTTTTGAGTATTTTTAGAGTCTTTCAGAGTCTTTTCAGGAATTAGGCACAATTGGAGCTAAATTAGATTTATCGAAGTCTCTGAGGTATCTCGGAGCTGAAGCAGTTCAGAAACGGAAGCTTAGTGTCGATCGATACCCATGTAGTGTTGATCAACACCATCATCCGGAAGAAACACAACAGAGAATTCATGTATCGATCGATACAATTTATAGTGTCGGTCGATACCGATAGTCAGAACGCACATTCTTCAGAAAACCCGAAGAAGAAACAGAAGATTTCCTTATTTTACAATCAACTCCAAAGCGTGTATTAGATATAAAATTAGGTTTTTTAGCCTCTTAGAAGGCAGACACTGATTCTTGGAGATAGAGAATTTTGCAATAGAGTTTTGGGAGAAGAATCTTGAACCCTCTTTGTATTACTTTATGTTATCTATTTTATTCATGATGTTTGTTTCATTCACCATGTCTGAGTAGATTCCTTGTTAGGTTTAGGGTTATTCAAAGGTATTTGATGAATTGTTAAATTAGATTTAATTGTTAGGAAAATCTATAGAGTTCTTCACCTAGACTTGAGATTAATGCTTATTCTAGCCTCGCGAACTAGAATCTGATATTAGGTTGATTAATTGACACGAAAGTGTGATTGGTTTCTTGAACTAGTGTTTGGTGAGCAAAAGACCTATTCGCAAAGAAATTTGGTTTAGGATTTTGTGAACAATTGAACTTGATCGTTAATGATTGTTTGAATTCATAAAATTTGCAAAGAAATTTGGAATTCTAGGTTTAGACATAGATCATCTTCGCAGCGACAGTTGGTTGATTTTACATATGTATTTCAAGTTAAAGAACAGTGCTTATTATATTTCTGACATTTTATTTGATTGACAATTCTGATTTACTTGCGAATTTACCTAGGCCTAGCGTTTTCCTCACTGATATTACTACTTGATTTTAATCTTTTTGCTATATTTGATTATATTCATTTTGCTTAGCTTAATTCACATCCTGAAATTTATTGAGTGACAATCTTGAGTCTTTGTTGTTCGACCCCTAAAATACTACAGCTACTGCTTAGATACTTTAGGATATTATATTTGAGCTAATCAGTCTCTAGGTTTAATTGGGCAAAGCTAGGTCGTTTTGATGTCATCCTTATATACTCTTTGTCCCCATTTTTGTAAAGCTAACTCTTTTGAGCACAATGAAATGAATTTCTCTCTTTTTTTGCATCTCTAATCTCTAATCTCTATTCTCTTCAATCTCACTTCCGCTCATGAAATCTTACATGGTATCAGAGCCTTTTGGGCTATAATCTCTCATTCTCTCTTCCATTCTCGTGTCCATTCTTCCTTCCATTCAAATCTGCTCACTTATTTCGTCCATCTGTCCGTTCGTTCACACCGTCGGTCATTCATCCGTCCGGTTTCTCTTCTCGTTTCTACTCACCCATTCTGTTCTCACCATGGATACAAGCAAGTCATTGATTCTTCCAGTCAATCTCAAAGGGGAGAACTACCTTCTTTGGTCAAGAACAACCAAGACAGCACTTTGTGGGCGAGGGTTGTGGAACCATGTGGAGAAAGAACGTGCTCGCCATCATTCAAGGGTCCCTTGAAGCCTCCATTCTAGAGGCTTATTCTTATTTTGAAACGGCAAAGGAGCTTTGGGGAACTCTCAAGCACGTCTATGGGAATGTTTCCAACCTTAGCCGAGTTTTTGAAGTCAAACGTGCCATCAACAATCTTAGCCAAGAAGATCTCGAGTTCACTAAGCACCTAGGGAGGTTTAGATCTCTATGGGCCAAGCTAGAGATGTTGAGACCGAGCACCATGGATCCGGCTATCCTCAACGAAAGGCGTGAACAAGACAATGTCTTTGGTCTTCTCCTCACTTTTTATCCAGCCTTCAATGACCTTATCAAGCACATTCTCCGAGCTGACAAGCTCCCTAGTCTTGATGAGGTGTGTTCCCAAGTACAAAGAGACCAAGGTTCACTTGGCCTCTTTAGTGGGACAGCAGAAGATGATTGCCAACAAGGGAGTCTACCGAAATGAGGAAAGGAAGGTGTGGACTTGTGATCATTGCAAGAAGAAAGGGCATACCAAAGATAAGTGATGGATCCTTCATCCTCACCTCAAGCCATCCAAGTTCAAAGACTCCAAGGCCAACGTCTCCTTCGAGACTACATCCGCACAAGGAAAAGCTGGATCATCTAAGCAAGAGACGACAATGGCAGCATCATCTCAAGGAGACATTGTCATGAAGAAGTCAGACTTGGAGGCTCTCTTCCAATCCATCGCGTCCTTAAAGGAATCTGGTACCACTTTCTACACTCACAGGCCTAAGGAATTGCTAGTAGTAGACTCGGGCGCTTCTCACCATATAATTAGCAATTCGGATCTTCTTAGCAATATAGAACCATCCTTAGGACGTGTAACAATAGCAAATGGAGATAAGGTACTGGTAAAAGGAGTAGGGAATCTTAGGATATTTGATAGAGAATCTAAAGCCTTCTTTATGCCTAATTTCACTTCCAATTTACTATTGGTTAGGAGAACTACTAATGATCTCAATTGCAATGCTATATTTGGTCCTAATGATGTATGCTTTCAGGATATTAAGACTGGAAAAGTTCTAGGCAAAGGAGGCACAAAAGATGAACTCTATGTTCTTGAAGATCTCTCAAGCTCTCTTGACTCTCTTTCCTCATCCGCTTTTCATTCTAATAATGATGTTGCTTATGATGTTGTATGGCATGCTAGATTAGGCCATCCTCATTCTCGTGCTCTTAGTTTAATGTTCCCTAATGTGTCATTTGATACTTTTAGTTGTGAGGCTTGTATCCTTGGCAAACATTGCAAAGCTGTTTTTCCTAAGTCATCTACAATTTATGAGAATTGCTTTGACTTGATTCATTCTGATGTATGGACATCTCCTTGTGCATCTAGGGATAACAATAAGTACTTTGTGACATTCATAGATGAGAAATCAAAATACACTTGGATCACTTTATTATCTGCAAAAGATCGTGTGTTTGATGCATTCGTAAATTTTCAAAG
Source organism: Crucihimalaya himalaica (assembly GCA_004349715.1). Classification (NCBI taxonomy): domain Eukaryota; kingdom Viridiplantae; phylum Streptophyta; class Magnoliopsida; order Brassicales; family Brassicaceae; genus Crucihimalaya; species Crucihimalaya himalaica. Next base: position 959,518 of record SMJT01000054.1, on the reverse strand, counting down.
CTATGTCACTAATCAATTCAAGGCTAATGTGAAGGTACTTAGGACTGATAATGGAGGAGAATACACAAGTCATCGATTCAAAGAACACTTAGCTAAACATGGGATCCTACACCAAACAAGCTGTCCATACAACCCTCAACAAAATGGAGGAAGAATAGACATCTTATGGAAGTAGCACAGTCGATGATGTTTCATATGAACGTGCCTAAACAGTTTTGGGGAGATGCGGTCATGGCAGCATGTTATCTAATTAACCGGATTCCAACAAGAGTCTTAAAGGATCTTTCTCCCTTTCAAGTATTGAATAATATAAAAGCCTCTCTTGATCACTTACGTGTCTTTGGGTGTGTGTGCTTTGTTATGGTGCCAGGTGAACAAAGGAACAAGCTTGATCCAAAGAGTGTCAAATGCATGTTCCTTGGTTATTCACCTACACAAAAAGGCTACAAGTGCTTCGATCCCGTCAACAACTGAATGTATGTCTCCAGGGATGTCAAGTTCATAGAAGAGAGAGGGCTCTATGATAAGAAGGATTGGGACAACCTCAAAGATCTTTCACAAGCACCCTCGGATAGGGCAGCAAACCTCAAGATTCTTCTTGATCACCTTGGCATTACACTACCATGGGAACAAGGGGGAGAAAGTGAGCACACACAAGCTGATCAGAATGAGCATGTGGAGGTAGAAGATGGCTCCAATGATGAACAAGAGCCCATTCAAAAGGAAACTCCACCCTCAGATATGAACCTCGATGAGGAACCAGTAGAGGATATTCCCTCACAAGGACAAGAAGAGAACATGAATGAGTCCCTTGACGAAGAACAAGTAATGGTGCCTACACCAAGTCCTCAACTTCGGAGAAGCACACAGATTAGACATGATCCGTCCTATTGGGTGAATACTAGGGTGTAGTACAATAACCAGGTTGTAGCTCATCCAATACAAGTCGTATGTTCTTTTGCCTTTTTGCCATCACATCACCAAGTCTTTCTTGGGAAGATTGAACTCAACCGTATCCCACAGACCTATGAAGAGGCCAAGGATGAAGAAGAATGGCTAGGAGCTGTTGATGATGAGGTTGGAGCCATGGTTAGGAACCAAACTTGGGAAGAAGCGGACCTACCACCCGGGAAGAGGGGAGTAAGTTCCAAATGAGTATTCACTATTAAATACCTAAGCAATGGAGAAATTCAAAGGTACAAGGCACGGCTGGTGGCAAGGGGCTTCACACAAACCTATGGGGAAGACTACATGGATACATTTGCTCCGGTAGCTAAGCTTCATACGGTCCGAGTAGTTATCTCACTAGCTACAAATTTGACATGGGAAATGTGGCAAATGGATGTGAAGAATGCCTTCCTACAAGGACAACTTGAAGAAGAAGTCTATATGACTCCTCCTCCCTGTCTTGGAGGCATGGTAACACCCGACAAGGTGCTCAGACTTAAGAAAGCAATATATGGCCTCAAGCAATCCTCAAGAGCGTGGTACCATAAGCTAAGTACCACCCTCAAGGAACACGGATTCAAGCGATCGGAATCAGATCACACCTTGTTCACCCTTCAAGGGCCAAAAGGTATAGTTGTTGTCCTGATTTGATCATCTTCGGGGACAACACCGAAGGTATTGCTTGGACCAAATTTGTTCTTAAGGACTCATTTGATATTAAAGATCTTGGTGCTCTAAAATATTTCCTAGGAGTAGAAGTGTGCCGTTCTCCGGAAGGCCTCTTTCTTTCTCAAAGGAAATATACTCTTGACTTGTTGAATGAGACAGGGAAACTTGGAGCAAAACCGGCCAAAACTCCACGTGAAGATGGCTACAAGGTCAATCGAAAGGGGGAGAAGGAAGATGAGCCATACACGAATGCAATGCAATACCGACGCCTAGTAGGTAAGCTCATATACCTTACCATTACACGTCCTGACATTTCTTTTGTTGTATCTCAGGTGAGTCAACACATGAAATCACCCACGATGTATCATTGGAGCATGGTTGAGAGGATCTTGAGATATCTGAAAGGAAGTCCGGGTCAAGGGATTTGGATGGGGAAGAATGAAAGCACCGAGATTGTTGGGTATTGTGATGCTGACTATGGGGGAGATAGATTGGATAGAAGATCCACTACCGGTTATTGTACGTTCGTAGGAGGCAACCTAGTTACTTGGAAGACCAAAAAGCAAAAGGTGGTATCATGCTCAAGTGCAGAAGCAGAGTATAGGGCCATGAGGAACATCACAAATGAACTTACATGGCTTAAAGCTCTTCTCGAGAACTTTGGCATCAAGACAACCAAACCTATCATCACCCTTCATTGTGACAACCAAGCAGCAATCCACATAGCATCCCACTCAGTGTTCCATGAGAGGACAAAGCACATAGAGATCGATTGCCACAAGGTTCTTTAAGGAGTTATTCTCCCATGCTACACACGAAGTGAGTACCAATTGGCGGACATATTCACCAAGGCTGCAAGTCTCAAGGTATGTGATCACATCTACATCAAACTTGGACTTGTAGACTTCACTAGGCCTTGATCAAGTCCCCTCGCTTACGATTGTCATACTCTTTTTCCCTTGACACGGTTTTGTCCCATTGGGTTTTCCAAGTCAAGGTTTTTAATGAGGTGATGATCGTAGGCAATCCAAGCTTAGTCTCCATGTTCTTTGCGGCTAAGCTTGAGGGGGAGTATTGATCAAGAGGAAGAAATAAGATCATCATCCGTACGGACGTCCGTACGTCCGTACCATACACGTTCGGATGGATCGAAATGAGAGAAGGCCAAATGGGGAATGGGAAGGAGGCTTTGAATACATGTCTAGCTGAGGCCTCTTAAGGCCCATTGTGTTATTTGAACGTTGGAGGAGCGCACGAAGATAAGAAGAGGACGAAGCGCGTGGATGGTGTGGACCACAAGTGTGTGGACCACTTTTGTGTGGACCACTTGTGGTCCCTTGAGAGATTACGGCGCCTCCTTTCTTCCTTGTGCGTCTCTAGTTTTAATTGGGCAAAGCTAGGTCGTTTTGCTGTCATCCTTATATACTCTTTGTCCCCATTTTTGTAAACCTAACTCTTTTGAGCACAATGAAATGAATTTCTCTTTTATGCATCTTAAATCTCTAATCTATACTCTCTTTAATCTCACTTCCGCTCATGAAATCTTACATAGTGGAGCTAATGCAAGAAAAGAATTAGAAACTGTGAGGAACAAGAACACAAAGACAATCCTTTGTAGAAAATGAACATTTATTAAATCAACGATAAATGGTGTTTTAAAATGAACTAGAAGCTAAGCTCTTATAGGCTTGTTAACAACGGTCTAATGGAGCTAATGCAAGAAAAGAATCAGAAAATTTGAAGAACAAGAACACAAAGACAATCCTTTGTAGAAAAACTGAACATTTATTGAATCAACGATAAATGGTGTTTAACAATGAACTAGAACCTTAGCTTTAGTAGACTTGTTGGCAACGGTCTAATGGAGCTAATGCAAGAAAATAATCAGAAAAATTAAAGAACAAGAACAAAAACACAATCCTTTGTAAAAAAACTGAACATTTATTCTATCAATGATAAATAGTGTTTTACAATGAACTAGAAGCTAAGCTCATATAGGCTTGTTAACAACGGTCTAATGGAGCTAATGCAAGAAAAGAATCAGAAACTTTGAAGAACAAGAACACACTAACAAGCCTTTGTAGAAAAACTGAACATTTATTAAATCAACAATAAATGGTGTTTTACAATGAACTAGAACCTAAACTTTTATAGACTTGTTGCAAACAGTCTAATGGAGCTAATACTAGAAAAGAATCAAAAACTTTAAAGAACAAGAACAAAAACAAAATCCTTTGTAGAAAAAATAAACATTTATTGTATCAACGATAAATGGTGTTTTCCAATGAACTAGAAGATATAGGCTTGTTAACAACGGTCTAATGGAGCTAATGCAAGAAAAGAATAAGAAACTTTGAAGAACAAGAACACAATGACAAGCCTTAGTAGAAAAACAGAACATTTATTGAATCAATGATAAATGATGTTGTACAATGAACTAGAAGCTAAGCTCTTACAGACCTCTTAGCAACGGTCTAATGGAGCTAATGCAAGAAAAGAATCAGAAACTCTGAAGAACAAGAACACGAAGACAATCTTTATTGTATCAACGATAAATGGTGTTTTCCAATGAACTAGAAGATATAGGCTTGTTAACAACGATCTAATGGAGCTAATGCAAGAAAAGAATCAGACACTCTGAAGAACAAGAACACGAAGACAATCTTTTGTAGAAAAACAGAACATTTATAGAATCAACGATAAATAATGTTTTACAATGAAATGTTTTACATTTATAAAATCAACGATAAATAATGTTTTACAACGATAAAGACCACAGTCCTTTGTAGAAAAACTGAACATTTTTTGAATCAACGATAATTGGTGTTTTACAGTGAATAAGAAGCTAAGCTCTTATAGGCTTGTTAACGATGGTCTAATGGAGCTAATGCAAGAAAACAAACATAAACTTTGGAGAACAAAAACATAAAGACAATCCTTTGTAGAAAAACAGAACACTAATTGAATCAACGATAAATGGTGTTTTACAATGAACTAAAACCTAAGCTTTTATAGACTTCTTGGCAACGTTCTAATGGAGCTAATGCAAGAAAAGAATCAGAAACTTTAAAGAACAAGAACAAAAACATAATCCTTTGTAGAAAAACTAAACATTTATTGAATCAACGATAAATGGTGTTTTACAATGAACTAGGACCTAAGCTTTTATAGACTTGTTGGCAACGGTCTAATGGAGCTAATACAAGAAAAGAATCAGAAAATTTGAAGAACAAGAACACATAAACAATCCTTTGTAGAAACACAGAACATTTATTGAATCAACGATAAATGGTGTTTTACAATGAACTAGAAGCTAAGCTCTTACAGGCTTGTAAACAAAGGTCTAATGGAGCTAATGCAAGAAAGGAATCAGAAACTTTGAAGAACAAGAACACAAAGACAATCCTTTGTAGAAAAACTGAACATTTATTAAATCAACGATAAATGGTGTTTTAAAATGAACTAGAAGTTAAGCTCTATTATAGGCTTGTTAACAACGGTCTAGTGGAGCTAATGCAAGAAAAGAATCAGAAACTTTGAAGAACAAGAACACAAAGACAATCCTTTGTAGAAAAACTGAACATTTATTAAATCAACGATAAATGGTGTTTTTCAATGAACTAGAAGCTAAGCTCTTATAGGCTTGTTAACAACGGTCTAGTGGAGCTAATGCAAGAAAAGAATTAGAAACTTTGAAGAACAAGAACACAAAGACAATCCTTTGTAGAAAAACTGAACACTTATTAAATCAACGATAAATGGTGTTTTATAATGAACTAGAACGTAAGCTTTTATACACTCGTTGGGAACGTTCTAATGGAGCTAATGCAATAAAAGAATCAGAAACTTTAAAGAACAAGAACAAAAACACAATCCTTTGTAGAAAAACTGAACATTTATTAAATCAACAATAACTGGTGTTTTACAAAGAACTAGAACCTAAGCTTTTATAGACTTGTTGGCAACAGTCTTATGGAGCTATTGCAAGAAAAGAAAGAAAAATTGAAGAACAAGAACACAAAGACAATCCTTTGTAGAAAAATAGAACATGTATTGAATCAACGATAAATGGTGTTTTACAATGAACTAGAAGCTAAGCTGTTATAGGCTTGTTAACAACGGTCTAATGGTGCTAATGCAAGAAAGGAATCAGAAACTTTGAAGAACAAGAACACAAAGACAATCCTTTGTAGAAAAACTGAACACTTATTGAATCAACAATAAATGGTGTTTTATAATGAACTAGAACGTAAGCTTTTATACACTCGTTGGGAACGTTCTAATGGAGCTAATGCAATAAAAGAATCAGAAACTTTAAAGAACAAGAACAAAAACACAATCCTTTGTAGAAAAACTGAACATTTATTAAATCAACAATAACTGGTGTTTTACAAAGAACTAGAACCTAAGCTTTTATAGACTTGTTGGCAACAGTCTTATGGAGCTATTGCAAGAAAAGAAAGAAAAATTGAAGAACAAGAACACAAAGACAATCCTTTGTAGAAAAATAGAACATGTATTGAATCAACGATAAATGGTGTTTTACAATGAACTAGAAGCTAAGCTGTTATAGGCTTGTTAACAACGGTCTAATGGTGCTAATGCAAGAAAGGAATCAGAAACTTTGAAGAACAAGAACACAAAGCGAATCCCTTGTAGAAAAACTGAACATTTATTGAATCAACGTTAAATTGTGTTTTACAATGAACTAGAAGCTAAACTCTTATAGACCTGTTAGCAACGATCTAATGGAGCTAATGCAAGAAATGAATCAGAGACTTTGAAGAAGAAGAACATGAAGACAATCCTTTGTAGAAAAACAAAACATTTATAGAATCAACGATAAATAGTGTTTTACAATGAACTAGAAGCTAAGCTCATATAGGCTTGTTAACAACGGTCTAATGGAGCTAATGCAAGAAAAGAATTAGAAACTTTAAAGAACAAGAACACAAAGACAAGGCTTTGTAGAAAAACAGAACATTTATTGAATCAACGATAAATGGTGTTTTACAATGAACTAGAACCTCAGCTATTATAGACTTGTTAGCAACGGTCTAATGGAGCTAATGCAAGAAAAGAATCAGAAACATTGAAGAACAAAAACACAAAGAAAATTCTTTGTAGAAAAACTCAACATTTATTGAATCAACGATAAATGGTGTTTTACAATGAACTAGTAGCTAAGCTATTATAGACTTGTTAACAACGGTCTAATGGAGCTAATGCAAGAAAAGAATCCGAAAGTTTGAAGAACAAGAACACAATGACAAGCCTTTGTAGAAAAACATAACATTTATTGAATCAATGATGAATGATGTTGTACAATGAACTAGAAGCTAAGCTCTTACAGACCTGTTAGCAACGGGCTATCAGAGCTAATGCAAGAAGAGAATCAGAAACTTTGAAGAACAAGAACACAAAGACAATACTTTGTAGAAAAACAGAACATTTATTGAATCAACGATAAATGGTGTTTTACAATGAACTAGAAGCTAAGCTCCTGTAGGCTTGTTAACAACGGTCTAATGGAGCTAATGCAAGAAATGAATCAGAAACTTTGAAGAACAAGAACACAATGACAAGCTTTGTACAAAAACTGAACATTTATTGAATCAACGATAAATGACGTTTTACAATGAACTAGAAGCTAAGCTCTTATAGACCTGTTAGCAACGGGCTAATGGAGCTAATGCAAGAAAAGAATCAGAAACTTTGAATAACAAGAACACAAAGACAATCCTTTGTAGAAAAACAGAACATTTATTGAATCAACAATAGTGTTTTACAATGAACTAGAGAAGCTATGCTCTTATAGGCTTGTTAACAACGGTCTAATAGAGTTAATGCAAGAAAAGAATCAAAAACTTTGAAGAACAAGAACACAATGACAAGCCATTGTAGTAAAACAGAACATTTATTGAATCAACGATAAATGGTGTTTTACAATGATGATATGCTCAAATTTAATACCCTAATAGTACTAAAGCAGTAGACGTAGTATAGTAGGGGTCGAACCACAAAGACTCAAGAAATCACTCAATAGAATATAGAATTCGAATTAAGCTAAGCGAACAAAGTAATGCAGGAAATAAACAGCAGGAAATAAACAGCAGAATATAAAAGTTATAAAATTCAATGGAGGAAAAACGCTAAGCCTAGGGAAATTCTCCAGTAAATCAGAATTGCAGATCAAATAGAATGTCAGGAGGATATTAAGCAGTGTTCTTGAACTTGAAACACAAATGTAAAATCAATCAACCGTCGCTGCGAAGATTATCTATGTCTAAACCTAAAATTTCAAATTTCTTTGCAAATCCTATGAATTTAAACAAGCATTAATGAACAGGTTCAATTGTTCAAAAAATCCTAAACCTAATTTCTTTGCGAATAGGTCTTTTGCTCATCTAACACTAGTTCAGGCAATCAATCACACTTTCGTGCCAATCAAGCAACCTAAGATCAGATTCTAGGTCATGAAGCTAGAATAAGCAGTAATCACAAGTCTAGATGAAGAACTCTATTGAATTTCTCCTATCAATTTAGATCAACCTAACAATTCATCAAACACCTTTGAGTAACCCTAAACCTAACAAGGAATCTACTCAGACATGGTGAATGAAGCAAACATCATGAATAAAATAGATTGCATAAAAGAGTATAGTAAAGAGTTACAAGGGTTCGAAATCTTCTCTCTCAGGAACAGAGTTCCTGACTTCTCTCCCTCTCTCAAAACCCGAATAATGAATGAAATCAACTCTCCCCTCTAAAAGTGGCTAAAAACCCTAAATATAATGCTAAAACACGTTCTGGGCTTAATTGTAAATAATAGAATCTTCTGGGCCAAGTTGCAGAATCTTCAAACTTGTAAATTCACGTGTTTTCTTTTCTTGTAGTCGGTGTTGATTGATACTGGGTTGGTGTCGGTCGATACTGGGTTGGTGTCGGTTGACACCAGGACTCTGTGCTCGCCAGACTGGACTGTCTTCACGAAAACTGGCATAACTTTTGATCGCACCGTTAAAATAGAATCAAACCACATTCAACAGAAAGCTAATCCATTGATCTGTCTTGTATCCAAATTTGAGGTCAATCCAACGGTGGAAATTATTCAACGGACGCCAAAAAGCTCTTGAATACTCTAAAAGCTCCAATTAAGCTCCAAACGTGCTAAAACCTGAAAAGACTCAAAAAGACTACAAAAACACTAGAAGGACTCTAAAAACAACCCTATATCATGGCTAAAAATGTGTAAAAACCATGATATATCACTCCCCCAGACTTAGCCTTTGTTTGCCCTCAAGAAAACAGAAAACCAAACGAGAGGAAGAGTTTTGAAAACACGGAGACTCACCTGTTCTTGAAACATTGCAATGACCCTTTTCCCAAGCTTTCCAGATATCACCTAACCAGTTCCAAATCTAACCACCATGTACTTCTCTGTAGACATTCGCAGCTTCCCAGACTCCACACATTAACTCACAGCATCATCCAACCAAACCCTCATCGCCAGTTTCATCACTGCAGCCAATGTTTAAGAACCTTCTAGACTCTTCCTCATACGATATCATGAAAAAAGAACCACCTAAATTTCACACTTTTGGTATTGTTTTCCTTTCCCCTAGACTTATCTCTTTTTATGTTCTCTTTTTTTTTTTTTTTTTTTTTTTAGCTTCGCATATACAAATCAAGGTTTGAGACGCGAGTATTGATGGTGTTTCCCACCAAATCCCCGGTTCTCCCCTCTCAATGTATCAAAGGCTTTAGACGAATAATGGGGTCCCGAGAAATGTTCCTACCCCTCGCTTCCAACCTTTGTGTGATCATTCCTTATTCAAGTAGAATAATGGGATCGCTGGAAATTTTCCTAGCCTTCTACCCGGCGGAAATCATCTCATCTTTTATGCATCTTTTATCAACTAAGAACATGGGAGAAGTATACCGTTACTTAAAACACATGGGTTCCTTTGTCAGATATGAATGAGGAGTCAAGCTCTATGAACACTAACTACATCGATGAAGTGCAAAAATTTGGCTCAGACTTACATGGATTCTGCTGGAAACATGAGTGACTCCTAGTTAGCTGGTCAACCTTTGGATTTTTCATTAGTCCGAACTAAAACTGTTTCTGAAACAACGGTCACTCAGAAGCAAAATCAACACAATAGATCCAAGAACAAGATCATAATCTCCAACAAGCTTGACTCGATAAAACAAATTTGACACAAAAACAGACTGACTTTAAGAAAAACAAGCACAATGTCAGCGACTACCGCCCCCAGACTTAAACCAAATTTTTCCCAGTGTTATCTAGTCTAGATTTGGCAAAAGAAACAAAATAACTGTGTGAATTGGGGAAAATCGAAGAAGTTACCCGAGATGGTGATGAGTGTCGATCGACACAGCACTAGTATCGATCGATACCAGACGTTGGTCGACACAGGGACTCCTTTTCATCGCTCCTTAGTTGCTGATTCATGCAAAACACAAGACACAAAACCAAAAACACAAAAACAAAAGAAATAAAAGAACTTATATACAGACTTACCAGTGGGTTGCCTCCCAACAAGCACTTGTTTAACGTCACTAGCTTGACCGTGTCGGGGCTCAGCTATCAGTCAGGATAGGGTTGAGCACTAACCCCAAAGTAAGCTCCACAACCAGACATCTCCAGCTTCAGAGTTCTGCTCAACATATCCTCCACAACATCCTTTCCTTTCTCTTTCAGCTCTGAAGGGAGGATAACTCTAACCTTAGAGAATTGTTTCGAGGTTCTCTTGCACTTCACCTTATATTCAATCGTATCTCCATCACACTTCTGAGGGGTTAGAGTCACATGGGTAGCACTCTCAATTCTCTTGTTCTTCACCTTCTTTTTTGCCTTAGCCTTTTCGATGTCTTTCTTGGTGATGAGAGGAGGACCATCTAAAACATATATGACAATTGGTTCATCATAAGGCTCGTCCAACAGATCAGTCACCAACGTCTCTCCCGTGACAACAGTGATGCAAGAGACATGTGTGGGAGCTCCTCCAGTAGGAATGAATTTGTAGGAGACCTTCTTGTCAATGTATGAGAACGAGATTCTCTTGCTGGGCATGTTTAAAACTGCACCAACTGTAGCCATGAACGGTCTTCCAAGAATCAAAGGTGTACTAGATCTTGCACTCATTTCCACAACCTGAAAATCAGTAGGAACCAGGCAATCTCCTACTTTAACATACAAATTTGGGATTGAACCGTATGGAAGTGAGGTGGAAGAGTTCGCGAATGTAAGAGGTGTCTTCGGAGATCGAATATCAGCTCCTAATCTCTCTACAATTGCCCTTGACATGACATTGACGCTAGACCCTGAGTCAACGAGAGACTCTTTGAATTCAACTCCAGAGATAGAGCATGGAACTGAAAATTTTCCTGGGTCTTCCTTTTTAGTCAACTGCTTCATTGGAGGTGGTGTACTTCTTGCCTTAATGAAGAGTGCCTTAATCTCTTCCTCAGTTTCTCTGCATTCTCGGAAGTAGCCAAGCTGAGGGCGGTTTTCCACTGCTTCTTCAAATGAAATGTTATTAGGAACTTTCCTCACCATTTTCTTAAAAGCAAGCAACTTCTCTGCAATGATGGGGTTTCTGAGATATCTAGGTGGCAAAGGATATGACACTTTAGGCTTGTAGACACGTTCCTCAACAATCCTCGGTGTATTTGAAATTTTTGGCTCAGTCTGCGGGGGGTGTCGATCGACACTGCTCATCTGTGTCGTTTCTGCAGATTGGTGTCGATCGACACTGGTAGTGGTGTTGATCGATACTACTGGTTTTGAGATGTCCCATGAAAGTATCTGCACTGGTGTCGATCGACTCAGGGTGGTGTCGGTCGACACTAACGTATCAGGTTCAAAACCACCTCTTATAGTGATTGCATTGACGTGTTCATTATGTGCATGAACCATCTTTCCCTTGACAGCTGCTAAAGTCTGAGTTATTTGAGTTCCCAACATCTTCTGATGAATGATGAGAGCCTCGATTTTCCCATTCACATCTGTGTACATGGCATCCATCTTCCCATTAAAATCCACATTCATCTTCTGTTGTCCCTCAAGAATCTGTTCAAGCATGGATTCAACCTTGCTCTCCTGAGCCTTAGGCGGTGGGCGATGGTAAGATGAACTCTCATAGGTGCGAGTGTAATCGCTGCTCTGCATCGGTTTATGGGCAAAGGAATTTGCTCCGAAACCTGAGGGCTTGAAGTTAGACTTGAATCCCCTTTGCTGAGCATTGTTGGTGAAGCCTCGGTTGTTGTTGAACTGATACCGCTGATTCTGAAAACCAGTACCACCAATGAAATTAACATCCTCCGCTTCAGCCTCGTCTATATTCTCGACCTTATCAGGAAATTGTATAGCCTTCTGTTGCTTGCCCATCAAAAGATTATGCACCGAATCCAGTTTCGCATGCACCTCAACAATCTGTGAACCATCAATGTTCCTATTCTTTTTCTTCTGCTCGTAGTCTGCATTCTTGGTGCTATTGCTAGACGCCAAGTTCTCAACTGAACCTGTGTGAACCCGTGATGTGGACAGTCTCTCTGATAAGATATGAATCTCACCCAAGCAGCCTTAAATGCCTCTGTTGCTCCCTGAGAAAACTGGGAGATCTTGTTCCTGAGCTCTTCGGATCTCACATCATCATAAAAATTGTTCAGGAACGCATTCTTAGTCTCCTCCCAAGTAGTCACCGAACCAGAAGCTCACTAATTTAGCCAGTAAGGTGCATGATATGCTCAAAGATAATACCCTAAAAGTACTAAAGAAGTAGCTGCAGTATATAGGGGTTGAACCACAAAGACTCAGGATATCACTCAATAGATTCTAGAATATGAATTAAGCTAAGCTAAATGAATGTAACTAAGAATAACAAAACAATTAAATCAAGGAAGTAAATCAGTGGAATAAAGGCTAGGTCTAGGGAAGTTTGCAGGCAAATCAGAAATATCAATCAAATCAAATGTCGGGAATGAAATAAGCTCCGCTTTTGAACTTGAACCACATATATAAAGAAAACCAACTGTCGTTGCGAAAACTNCTAGAATTCCAAATTTCTTTGCAAATTCTATAAATTCAAACAAGCATTAACGGTCAAGTTCAATTGTTCACAAAATCCTAAACCAAATTTCTTTGCGAGTAGGTTTTTTGCTCACCAAACACTAGTTCAGGAAACTAATCACACTTTCGTGTCAATTAATCAACCTAACATCAGATTCTAGTTCGCGAGGCTAAAATAAGCATTAATCTCAAGTCTAGGTGAAAAGCTCTATAGATATTCCCTAACAAGTGAATCAAATTTAATAATTCATCAAATACCATTAAACAACCCTAAACCTAACAGGAATCTACTCAGACATGGTGAATGAAACAAACATCATGAATAATGTAGATATCATAAAGTAAAATAGAGTAAGAAATACAAAGAGGGTTCAAGGTTCTTCTTCCAAAACTGAATTGCAAGAATACTCTATCTCCAGAAATCAAGTGTCTACCTATGGAGGCTGAAAAACCTAATTATATATCTAAAAACACGCTTTGGAGTTCATTGGAAAAATAAGAAAAGCTTCTGTTTTCTTCGGGTCTTTTGGAGAATGCGCGTTCTGACTATTGGTATCGACCGATACCGTGAATGGTATCGATCGACACTGAGACTTTCAATCTTGTTTCTTCCAGATGATGGTGTCAATCGATACTGCAGGTGTCGATCGATACTGAGGTTGAGTTCTCCGAACTGCTTCAGCTCCAATATGCTTCAAAACCTTCCAAAATTCCAATTTAGCTCCAGATGTGCCTACATCTTGAAAAGACTCTAAAAGACTCTAAAACTATAAAAAGACTCTGTAAAAGAACTTATATCATGGTTGAAAATGGGTAAAAACCATGATATATCACATGTCTAAGGTCTCTTTTGGAGATCCTTCATTCATTATTATTTCCTCAGTTTGACTATTGCCAATTTCCGCTCCTTTTCTTTTTCGAGGAATTTTATCTTAGGAAACAATAGGTCTACCACGCTTTAAACGTGCCTTAGACTCATTAGCAGTTTGATTTTGTCTTTCTGGGATAGTTATTCTTATTGGAGCATTTTTAGCTGGTATATGTGATTTAATCACACTTTTTGGATCAGTAAATGCGTCTGGCAACTGATTTGCTAAACTTTGTAAATAAATTATCTTTTGGACTTCTAATTCACACTCTTTAGTCCGAGGATCAAGATAAGACATTGAAAATTCATTCCAATTTATATCCTTACCCAGGTCTTTATTTTCTCCCCCTAATGTTGGAAATACAGATTCATTAAAATGACAATCTGCGAATCGAGCCTTAAATAAATCCCCTGTGGATGGCTCGAGATACTTAATTATTGATGGGGAATCATATCCAACATATATTCCCAACCTCCTCTGAGGTCCCATCTTAAATCGCTGTGGTGGAGCAATTGGAACATATACAGCACATCCAAAAATTTTGAGATGGGAAATATTTGGTTCCTGACCCAAAACCAATTGTGATGGGGAGAACTTATGATTACTCATTGGCCTGATGCGAATCAATGATGCTGCATGTAATATAGCATGTCCCCAAGCAGATATTGGGAGTTTTGATTTCATTAGTAATGGTCTAGCAATCAATTGAAGACGCTTAATTAGTGATTCCACTAAACTATTTTGTGTGTGAACATGTGCTACAGGATGTTCAACACTTATCCCAATGGACATGCAATAGTCATTAAAAGCTTGAGACGTGAATTCACCAGCATTATCAAGACAAATTGTCTTTAAAGGAAAATCTGGAAAATGTGCTCGTAGTCTAATCAACTGAGCAAGTAATCTTGAAAACACTAGGTTTCGAGTTGATAATAAGGATACATGTGACCATCTACTAGATGCGTCAATTAAAACCATAAAATACCTAAACGTTCCACAGGATGGGTGAATCGGCCCTCAAATATCTCCTTGTATGCGCTCCAAAAAATTTATCGATTCTGAATTTATCTTTGCTGGTGAAGGCCGTATAATTAGCTTGCCTTGTGAACATGCAGCACATGAGAAATCATTAGGAAGAATCTGATGGTTCTTTAATGAGTGTCCACATGAATTAATGATTATCTTTCGCATCATTATTGTACCGGGATGGCCTAACCNAATTTCTTTAAGTAAATATAGCTCAATCACTTCTTCTCATCTTCAAGGAGAAAATCAGCAAGATCTAAGTGAGTGGTATTGTCAGGGAAAAATTACCAAGGGCAAAATCATTTTCTCCATCTTCATATACCAAATTTGCTTCCACTTTCTTTTCCTTTTGTTTCAATGATTGTTGATAAAGCTCAACAAGATGCTTTGGTGTACGACAAGTACGAGGCCAATGGTCTTTTCCTCTACAACGGGAACATACACTCACAAATGTTGATTTGTCTTGTTTGTTACCATCTTTGTTATCCCACCTATGGTGAGAGTATGAGTTCTTAAAATGAACCCTATGACCTCGTCGTCCACTGTATCCACGTCCATGACCATAACCACGACCACGACCACGCCCATGACCACGACCACGTATGTAGCCACTACCTTGACCATTGTTATTGGTCTTATCATAGAATGTCACATTCGCTTCAGGGAATGGAGCAGAACCAGTTGGGCGTAGTCCATGATTTTTCATTAACAACTCATTGTTTTTCTCAGCCACAAGGAGACAAGAAATAAGGTGGGAATACTTCACAAATCCCTTTTCACGGTACTGTGTCTGCAAGACAATTTTATTAGCATGAAAAGTAGAGAATGTGTTCTCTAACTTATCTGCATCCGTGATTTTCTCTCCACATAATTCCAGTTTGGAAGTAATTTTAAACAAGGCTGAGTTGTACTCACTTACAGACTTATAGTCTTGTAGTCTCAGATGTGTCCAATCATATCGAGCCTTAGGTAAGATCACAGTTTTCTGATGATCATACCGTTCTTTTAGGTCGTTCCATAGGATTTGAGGATCTTTCACACTCAAGTACTCATTCTTGAGATCCTCATGGAAGTGATGGCGAAGGAAGATCATAGCTTTTGATTTATCTTTGCTAAGAGTTTGATTTCCTTATTTGATTGTATCAAGGAGATCTTTTGAATCTAGATGAATTTCGGCATCTAGTGCCCATACCAAATAGTTATCTCCACTGATATCAAGAGCTCCAAATTCAAGGCTCGTAAGTTTCGACATGATTACTGAAATATTAAGAAAATTGATCAAATTTCATACTTATGAATAAATTGCAAATAATTAAATTAACATTCATCGAATTAATAAATTCAAAAAAAAAATGATTTAAATGCATAAACAAATATGAACTTAGATGCATTATATTAATCAAATAATAAAATATTATATTAACTAACACAATCAACAGATCTCATAAATTAAATATGATAGTTTCCTTATGTTATGAACGAATATTATATTGACAACACAATCAAAGTATGTTATGTATGTGGACACAACTATTAATGTATATACCATATAGTTACGTTATAATAAATAATAATATATATGCTATAATAAAATAATAATAAATATGATAGTGCTTGCTAGAATAAATATGATAGTGATATGATAGTATCGATAGGCAATAAACATGATAATCACAAACCAATAATAGTATGAATAATAGGTAATATACTTGCAGACGTCAACAAGTGAGAATATATTTTAGCGAAGGCATTACTAAAACAAATCATGATGATTTAGCTAGTCAAAATAAATTATTAAAAACGATGTGAAGATTAAGTTAAACAATATATTATTAAACAACGTGTTCGACCAAGACAGTAAAGTAAATAATAAGCATCAACCATAGCGAATACTGAAAACAATTGCACATATTTGACAGAACAATATTTATGAATATATGTCCTCGAAAGAACAATGATAGAATAACGATTGAAACAAGATTAACATAATAATATAATATCGTTTTGGAAGATTGGGACAACAAAGGTAATAACCGAACTGTCTCCACTATCCAAATTAAGAACGAATGATTGATCAAGAGGTTACTAACATTGATCGTGAAAAAGGGAGATGATTAGGGTTTATGAAAACTCAGACGGCTAGGGTTTCGTCCTGATAACGTGTTATGAACAGAGAAAAGAGATAGAAGATTGATGTGTTTATTCCAATGAATAAGGGGTTCTGGAGTACAAAGGTAGGGTTTTACTTGGTGATCAAGTTGGGCTTTAGATGTGCGTTATAATGGGCATCCATATATTATACATAACAATCATATCTTTTTCCCAAATTTTCTCTCTTTCTTTATTGTTATGGTTTGAAGAATGCTCTCGAACAATTGGAGATCTGTTTCAAATATTTATAGATTAATAAGTTTTTTTTATTGATTTCTGTAGGTCGCGAATATGTTTGTAGGATTTATAAGTTTCGTGTAATCAATTTTATGTTGTATTGAACTAGGGTTTTGATTGTACTAGAAGGATGCTTGATTCGGCGTGAAACTGCTACTATCTTCTATGTTTCGTTTTCCTCGATGGTGATTTTGGTGAGATCCCTTTACAATCTTTCGCGATTTTGTTTTTTTAGGGTTTCCAAGTTTTCTAATAGTTGGTATATAATTTCTTGTTTAGGGCTTCCAAGAAGCTTGTCTCCGCTTGAAACCCGATGTCGAGGTATGTAAATCTCTGTCTTTCACTATTTTAATTTTTGGTTTTGTTTTTTGGTTTTGTTTTTCAATTTTTGAGGATTGAAATTGTTAAGAACAAACCTGTACAATATATTGTTTTGCCTTTGCAATTGACATCTGTGTTGGGATTCTGATCCAACAACAAAATTCATCTTTTAATAAGATTTCAAAGCCTTAGTTTTGGGATATTGGGAACTTTTGGTTTTTAATTTTGATGTTTTGGTTTTCTTTCAAAACCCAAAAAGATCATGGGCATACTCTAATATAATAGTGTTTGTCAGATTCTATTTGGGGACATTGTCCCGAGCAAAACTGTGGACTTAATCGGATCTTTTGGTTGGGTAGTGTATGCATGCTGGGAGATGGAAAAATATTATTGATCCGTTTTGATTTGTTGGATGGGAATGACCAACGACTTAAAAAGTCTCGAGACAAAGACTGAAACCAAAACAGAAGTCCCAGTTTTACAACCCCCGGCTTATAAAACGTTTAAGACATAGAAAGAGTCATAAAACTTTGGGTTGGATGGATGGTAAAAACCCTTAAGACAAAACCTAAAACTAATAGTTTTAAATGGATAATTTGAATTCGACATTAGTTTTGTTGAAAAGCAATGTTTTATGTACTTGTTTGTTTTGGGTTTAGACTATAAAATTTGTCTGTTAAACATAGTTCTTGCATTTTGGTTGGTTGTCTTATAGTCTTTTGATCATTCTTTGGATGATACCATCTTGACTTTTGTTTTTATGATTTTTGCAATAGTTAAGAGTGGTCAAAACTTTCTTAGGAGTATATATATATATCTTTTGCCAGCACTTTCTTAAAAAGATTTATTCTTGTATGTTTATCATAAATTATAGTCAATTAAAAGCGACTGCTTAGATACTTTTAGGGTATTAGTTTTGAGCATATCAGTGGTCTTAGAGTAGTAGGCTCCAAGACCGATGTGTCCCTAAAAGACTTGGACATCGTGGAACTGAGTAGGCAGAGCTACTTGCCTGAGGTCGCGGTCGAAGCCATAGATGTCGCAGAGGTCAAGGATCATCAATCTGTATGCGTATGCCCCGGATCAGATAGGTCAAAGTGCCCTCTAGCGCGTCATGGTGGACCTCATCTCTGTAATAGACACGTGCAGTCGCAAGGAATTAGCGGACCAGATCGGGGTAGAGATCGTACTGTCGCGTGTGCAAAGTCCCCAGACCAATCTTGTCGAGCATGTCTGAGAGCTCCACATCGATGCCTAGACGGTGCATCTTGTGAGGGTTAATGAATCACGTAGGAACCACAGCGTCACGCAGCCATTCTTTGGAGAACAATGTATCGTAATCGTCCCACTTTTCGGTGATAGGCCTATAGATGCATGCCTCGCTCTCAGTCTCCTCCTTAGGCGTACCCGCCCAAGCTCTCCTCGGGATAATCCTCTTCCCCTCTAGCTTAGGCCAGGGAGGTCTAGCTGCAACAGCGGGTGCTGAGGGAGGTGTGGTTCAGCTCGCAGATCGCTAGAGTGGACTACTAGAAAGCTCTGAGGCCCTGTGTGGTTGGTGAAGCCTCCTTTCAGGACTTTGTAACGGTCGTTGGTGAGACAAGCTGTCACAACTCCCCCGTGCCAAAACGACCCAGCGAAAGCCTCGACTGGATCATGTAGATTGTACTCATGTTGTGGCGGGTTAGAGCCCGAAGCTTCTAAGTGACGTGGCTTCTTTCGGGGTGCCATGTGCAAACAAGGACAAACCAACAACAAGTCACAGCAACGTTTCTATGACTTCTACAATGACAATAGGCAACACACCAACAAAAATCAACCATAATACGTCCAGTTCGAATACCAAATCAAAAATCACAACCCGTTTGTTCACATTGTCAGGAATTGAGAATCTTAAAAATTCAACATGCAAATCAAGCACATTGAAACCCTTGTGAAGTTTGAAAGGAAGAGGGAGATTCGAAATGCTTTGGAGCCATTGGAGGGAAAATGGTCACAGGTAGTTTTAACCACTTGACCGGTCACTATCACATGGGACAAAGCATCAACAGGTCACTCTCATCTAGGATCAAGAGCTTTGTCGATTAGGTCTTAGGGTTTTAGGCTACACTCTTTCATGTCTCTCTATATAAAGGCATAAGAACAACATTTGTAATCAACTATTCTAATCGAAGAAGTTTTCTCACTCTCTTTCTCTTATTCTCTCTCTCTCACTCTCTTAAACACTTCCGCTTACAGTTCTAACATGGTATCAGACCTCTAAACGCATTCTTGGGTCTCTTATTCTCTCCATTCTTAAACCCTAATCTCTTCTAGTTTCGATTCTCACTTGTTCTTGCTATTATCCACCGGGTAATAGCTTAGTTTCTCTTTGACCGTCGGATAAAAGCTTTGTCCAACGGTCCGTTCAGTCTCAAAAGCCATGGAAACCACCAAGTCAGCCATCATTCCGGTCATACTCAAGGGGGAGAACTATCTCCTTTGGTCGAGAAAATTTCTTTGCGAAAAGAACTTTTGCTCACCAAACACTAGTTCAGGAAATTAATCACACTTTCGTGCCAATTAATCAACCTAATATCAGATTCTAGGTCGCGAAGCTCGAATAAGCATTAATCACAAGTCTAGATGAAGAACTCTGTGGATTTTCCCTAAACAATTTAGTTCAACCTAACAATTCATCAAATACCTTTGAATAACCCTAAACCCAACAAGGAATCTACTCAGACATGGTGAATGAAACAAACATCATGAATAAAATAGATTGCATAAAGGAAATAGAGTAAAGAATACAAAGAGGGTTCCAAGTCTTCTCCCAAAACTCTGCTACAAAATCTCTATCTTCGGGTATGAGTTCCTCTCTAAAAATGGCTGAAAAACCTAAGTATATCTTAAGAAAAACGTTTTGGTCTTAATTGCAAATACTAAAGTCTTATGGGCCGATTCTTCAAACTCATCGCGTGTTCTCTTTCTTGGATATCGGTATCGATCGATTGAGAAATGGCGAGTTACGTTTCTTCCAAATGTCAGTGTCGATTGACACTATGTGGTGTCAGTCAATACTGAGGCTTCATATCGGCTCCCTAACTGCTTGATCTGACGTTCAGCTCAAGAAAGCTTTGATAAATCCAATTTAGCTCCAAAGTGCCTGAATCCTGAAAAGACTCTAAAAGACTCCAAAAAGACTAGAAAGACTCGATAAAAAAGACTTATATCATGGTAAAAAACGGGTAAAAACCATGATATATCAATGCCCCCAGACTTAGCCTTTGCTTGCCCTCAAGCAAACATAAAACCAAACCAATGGACGAGGTTTGAAAACACGGAGACTCACCTGTTTTTGAAACAATTCAATGACCCTTTTCCCAAGCTTTCCAGATATCACCTAACCAGTTCCAGATCTAACCACCATGTACTTCTCCGTAGACTTTCGCAGGTTCCCAGACTCCACACATTATCTCTCAGCTTCATCCAACCAAACCGTCATCGCCAGTTTCATCACTCCAGCCAATGTTCAAGAACCTTCTTGACTCTTCCTCATACGATATCATGACAAAAGAACCACACAAATTACACACTTTTGGTATTGTTTTCCTCTCTTCCAGACTTGGCTCTTTTTATGTTCTCTTTATTTATTTTTTTTATTTTATTTTTAGCTTCGCATATACAAATCAAGGTTTGAGACGCGAGTATTGATGGTGTTTGCCACCAAATCCCCGGTTCTCCCTTCTCAATGTATCAAAGGCTTTAGACGAATAATGGGGTCCCGGGAAATGTTCTTACCCCTCGCTTCCAACCTTTGTGTGATCATTCCTTATCCAAGTAGAATAATGTGATCACTGGTAATTTTCCTAGCCCTCTACTCGGCGGAAATCATCTCATCTTTTATGCATCTTATTTACCAAAGTGTGTCAAGGGAGATGTATACCATTATTTTCAAACACATGAATCAAGCTCTATAAACGCTAACCACAACGATGAGGTGCAATAATTTGGCTTAGACTTTAGAAGGACTCTGCTGAAGACATGTGTGTTTCTAGTCAACTGGTCCGTCTTTGGATTTTTCATTAGTCGATCTAGAACTGATTCTGTAACACTGGTCACTCAAAAGCAAGGTCAGAACAATAGATTCAAGAAAAAGATCATAATCTCCAACAGGTTTTGACTCAATAAAAATTTTTTTTGACTCAAAAACAACTAACTCTAAGAAAAACAAACACCATGTCAGCAACTGCCTCCCCCAGACTTAAACAACATTGTTCCCAGTGTTATCTAGTCTAGAGATGGCAAAAGGAATCAAAAGAACTGAGTAGAGGTGGAAACGCACAGAAGTTACCCGTGTGTAATAGGTAGTATCGACTGACACTGACTGGTATCGAAAGATACTGCCTAGTATTGACCAATACCGAGTGTATATCGATCGATACAGGGACCTCGTTTTAGTGAAACTGATGCCAAAAATTCATGCTAAGAGATCCAGATGTTAGATTTGAGCACTGTTAGATCACTGGCACACAAGTTAGAAGCAACAAGATCATAATAAAACCACAAGGTCAAGAGAAATAGAGTACTGACATGAGACACAATAGTTCAAAAGAAAAGGAAAATAAAGGAAAAAGAAAAAGAAAAAGAAAATGTGAAACCATAGGAAGCAGAGAGCCTAATCATCTAAAGTATCGTCATCAGAGAGATCAAAGCGAGAGGAGGGTCCAGGTGTTGAGGGTGAATAAGCATCTGCAGAAGACTTGCAGCTGCAGCGAGAAACAACTGCCCAAATACTCTATAGGCTCTCCACGACATACCTCTGAAAGGTGGCGGTCTCCATCGGCAACTCCGGAGGAGGAGGAAATGAAGGTGCAGGAGCAGATGTAGGCCGGCGTCGTGAACGACGAGGGTGACCGCCAGCTGTGTCGGGAGTAGGTGCATCATCAGCATCAATCGGAGTAGGGGGAGCGCGGGGCGCACCGCAAACGCGTGTGGCTGGGGCAACTGAGAGCAGACTAGGATCTGGATCGAATCGCAGTCGAGAAGCATCCTCGCCGATAGTGGTCAGTGCTCTGTTGGGTAGCTGCACAAAAAACTCCCCATCAGTCGAAGGGAGACACCAACGCCGTGTTGCATCCTGGGAGTGAGCAGACTGCCGACCGACTCGGTCTTCTGCGTAGTGGCGTAGTTGCGTCCTGAGAAAGGCTTGATCTTCAGAGATACCAAGTGGTGCACAAAGATGGCGCCCATGTTGACCGCGAGGTTCAAATCCGGCCACTCATATTGATCCTCCGAAATGAGGTCACCGATGGCCTTGTAGAGGAGTATCAGCTCAGAGATCCACATCTTGTTCAATTCCATCTTGCAAAGGAGATTACTGCTCAATATGCGGACGATGGAGCAAAGAGTGGGGTGGCGAACGTCCATCTGCGTGGTGGTTGATATATCATGGTTTTTACCCGTTTTTAGCCATGATATAAATCCTTTTTGTTGAGTCTTTTCTCTAGTTTTAGAGTTTTTCAGGTTCTTTTCAAGATATAGGCGCTATGGAGCTAATTAGAGAATTTGAGAAGCTTTTGAGGCAATCTGGAGTTGAAGCCGTTCGGGAACAAGCCCAGCATCGATCGACACTGAGAAGCATCGATCGACACCCTCCGTTTGGAAGTCCCACGACCAAAAGACCAAGCATCGATCGATACCACTTATGGCATCGGTCGATGCCCGTGACCAGAACGCGAGACAAACCCGAGATTTATTCAGAAGCTTTCCTTATTTTTCGAGATAGATTCCAAAACGTTTTAGAACTATATAATTAGGTTTTAGAGCCTCCTTAGAGGGGACCTGGTGATTTCGGGAGAAAGAGTTCTTCTGCAACTGAGTTTTAAAGAAGAATTCTTGAACCTCTTTGTATTCCTACTCTATTTGATTTTTATATTATGATATCTATTCTATTCATTGTGTTTGTTGCATTCACCATGTCTGAGTAGATCCCCTGTTAGGATTAGGGTTACTTAAGGGTATTTGATGAATTGTTAGATCTGAATTGATTGTTAGGGAATATTCTATAGAGCTTTTCACCTAGACTTGAGTTTAATGCTGATTTTAGCCTCGCGAACTAAAATCTGACTTTAGGTTGTTAATTGGCACGGAAGTGTGATTGATTTGCCTGATCTAGTGTTTGGTGAGCAAAAGCCCTATTCGCAAAGGAATTTGGTTTAGGGATTTTGTGAACAATTGAACTTGAACTTTAATGCTTGTTTAAATTCTATGAATTTGCAAAGGAATTTGGAATTCTAGGTTTAGGCATAGATAGTTTTCGCAACGACAGTTGGTTTACTTTACATCTGTGTTTCAAGTTTGAAAGCGGAGCTTAATTTATTCCTGACAATTGATTTGATTTGATAATTCTGATTTGCCTGCAAGTTTCCCTAAGCCTAGCGTTTTCCTCCATTGATTTTATATCCTTGATTTACTTGCTTTTGTCATTTCTTAATTCCATCTATTCTGCTTAGCTTAGTTCTTATTTCTGAATCTATTGAGTGTCATCTTGAGTCTTTGTGGTTCGACCCCTAAAATACTATAGCGACTGCTTAGATACTTTTAGGGTATTAGTTTTGAGCATATCAGTGGTCTTAGAGTAGTAGGCTCCAAGACCGATGTGTCCCTAAAAGACTTGGACATCGTGGAACTGAGTAGGCAGAGCTACTTGCCTGAGGTCGCGGTCGAAGCCATAGATGTCGCAGAGGTCAAGGATCATCAATCTGTATGCGTATGCCCCGGATCAGATAGGTCAAAGTGCCCTCTAGCGCGTCATGGTGGACCTCATCTCTGTAATAGACACGTGCAGTCGCAAGGAATTAGCGGACCAGATCGGGGTAGAGATCGTACTGTCGCGTGTGCAAAGTCCCCAGACCAATCTTGTCGAGCATGTCTGAGAGCTCCACATCGATGCCTAGACGGTGCATCTTGTGAGGGTTAATGAATCACGTAGGAACCACAGCGTCACGCAGCCATTCTTTGGAGAACAATGTATCGTAATCGTCCCACTTTTCGGTGATAGGCCTATAGATGCATGCCTCGCTCTCAGTCTCCTCCTTAGGCGTACCCGCCCAAGCTCTCCTCGGGATAATCCTCTTCCCCTCTAGCTTAGGCCAGGGAGGTCTAGCTGCAACAGCGGGTGCTGAGGGAGGTGTGGTTCAGCTCGCAGATCGCTAGAGTGGACTACTAGAAAGCTCTGAGGCCCTGTGTGGTTGGTGAAGCCTCCTTTCAGGACTTTGTAACGGTCGTTGGTGAGACAAGCTGTCACAACTCCCCCGTGCCAAAACGACCCAGCGAAAGCCTCGACTGGATCATGTAGATTGTACTCATGTTGTGGCGGGTTAGAGCCCGAAGCTTCTAAGTGCCGTGGCTTCTTTCGGGGTGCCATGTGCAAACAAGGACAAACCAACAACAAGTCACAGCAACGTTTCTATGACTTCTACAATGACAATAGGCAACACACCAACAATAATCAACCATAATACGTCCAGTTCGAATACCAAATCAAAAATCACAACCCGTTTGTTCACATTGTCAGGAATTGAGAATCTTAAAAATTCAACATGCAAATCAAGCACATTGAAACCCTTGTGAAGTTTGAAAGGAAGAGGGAGATTCGAAATGCTTTGGAGCCATTGGAGGGAAAATGGTCACAGGTAGTTTTAACCACTTGACCGGTCACTATCACATGGGACAAAGCATCAACAGGTCACTCTCGTCTAGGATCAAGAGCTTTGTCGATTAGGTCTTAGGGTTTTAGGCTACACTCTTTCATGTCTCTCTATATAAAGGCATAAGAACAACATTTGTAATCAACTATTCTAATCGAAGAAGTTTTCTCACTCTCTTTCTCTTATTCTCTCTCTCTCACTCTCTTAAACACTTCCGCTTACAGTTCTAACATGGTATCAGACCTCTAAACGCATTCTTGGGTCTCTTATTCTCTCCATTCTTCAACCCTAATCTCTTCTAGTTTCGATTCTCACTTGTTCTTGCTATTATCCACCGGGTAATAGCTTAGTTTCTCTTTGACCGTCGGATAAAAGCTTTGTCCAACGGTCCGTTCAGTCTCAAAAGCCATGGAAACCACCAAGTCAGCCATCATTCCGGTCATACTCAAGGGGGAGAACTATCTCCTTTGGTCGAGAACCGCAAGAACGGCACTTTGCGGTTGTGGCCTTTGTAACCATGTGGAAAAAAACTTTGTCCTCAAGGAAGAAGCCGAGAAGGATGAGAACGAGGCTGAGGGAACCAAGGATGAAGAAGCCAAGTGGTTCCAAGAATACCAAACTGTCCTTGCCATCATCCAAAGCTCGCTTGAAGCTTCCATCCTTGAAGCATACTAATATTGTGAGACGGCAAAAGAGTTGTGGGGAACTCTTAAGCACGTCTATGGAAATGTCTCTAACTTAAGTCGATTTTTTTATGTCAAGAGAGCTATCAACAACCTCAGCCAAGAAAACATAGAGTTCACCAAGCATCTAGGCAAGTTTAGGTCACTTTGGGCCAAGCTAGAGATGCTAAGACCTAGCACCGTGGACGCGGCTATTCTCAACGAACGCCGTGAGCAAGATAAGATGTTTTGTCTCCTTCTCACGTTGCATCCAGCCTTCAACGACCTCATCAAGCATATCCTAAGGGCGGATAAGCTCCCAAGCCTTGATGAAGTGTGCTCTCAAGTCCAAAGGGAGCAAGGATTTCTTGGTCTATTTAGTAGCAAAGGGGAACTTCTCACGGCCAACAAAGGATTGTACAAGATTGAGGAAAGGAAGGTGTGGGTTTGTGACCATTGCAAGAAGAAGGGACACACCAAGGACAAGTGCTGGATTATACACCCGCAACTAAGGCCCTCTAAGTTCAAGGAGTTCAAGGCCAAAGTCTCCTATGAGCAAGCAAGTACACACGGACAAGCCGAATCCTCCAAGCAAGAAACCGCCATGGCCACTTCTTCAAATGGGGACATTTTCATGAAGAAATCAGACTTGGAGGCTTATCAACTCCATCAACTCCTTAAAGGAGTCCGGTAAAACATTCTACTCTTATAAACCTAGGGAAATGCTTGTTGTGGATTCGGGTGCTTCACATCATATGATTAGTAACCGGAATCTACTTAGCAACATAGAACCAGCCCTAGGTCATGTTACTATAACTAATGGAGATTAAGTTTCCTTGAAAGGTGTTGGTAATCTTAGGATATTCGATAGAAATTCTAAAGCCTTCTTTATGTCGAATTTTACTTCTAATCTATTATCGGTTAGGAGAACTACAAAGGACCTTAAATGCAATGCTATCTTTGGGCCTAATAATGTTTGTTTTCAGGATATTAGAACCGGTAAAGTACTTGGAAAAGGGGGAACTAAGGACGAGCTCTATGTCCTTGAAGATCTCTCACCACCCGCTTCAAACTCTATCTCTTCATCCGCTTTTGCTTCGAATAATGCTATTGCTTTCAATGTTGTGTGGCATGCTAGATGAGGCCACCCCCATTCTCATGCTCTTAGTTTGATGTTTCCTAGTCTTTCTCTCGATAACCATAGTTGTGAGGCTTGTATCCTAGGCAAACATTGCAAAGTTGTCTTTCCTAAGTCTTGTACTATTTATGAGAATTGTTTTGATTTGGTTCATTTGGATGTGTGGACTTCACCTTGCACTTCTAGAGATAATAACAAATATTTTGTCACATTCATAGATGAGAAATCGAAATACACATGGATCACATTAATGCCATCTAAAGATCGTGTGTTTGATGCATTCTTGAATTTTCAAAATTATTTTACTAACCAATTCAAGGCTAATATTAAGGTATTAAGGACGGACAATGGGGGAGAGTACACAAGCCATCGGTTCAAAGAGCACTTGTCGAAACATGGCATTTTACACCAAACGAGTTGTCCATACAATCCTCCACAAAATGGCGTGGCCGAACGGAAGAATAGGCATCTCATAGAGATGGTGAGATCAATGATGTTCCATACAAACTTGCCAAAACAGTTTTGGGGAGATGCGATCATGGCAGCCACTTACCTCATCAATCGGATCCCAACAAGAGTCCTAAAGGATCAATCCCCCTTTCAAGTTTTGAACAATATCAAACCATCACTCGATCATATACGGGTCTTTGGTTGTGCTTGTTTTGTCTTCATTCCAGGGGAGGAAAGGAGAAAGCTCGACCCTAAAAGCGTCAAGTGTATGTTTCTCAGCTACTCCACAACTCAAAAGGGCTACAAATGTTACGACCCATCCAACAACCGCACCTATGTATCTCGGGACGTGAAGTTCATTGAGGAACGAGGGTACCATGATTAGACAAGTTGGGAGAGCCTAAAAGACATATCTCAGCCCACAACCGATTGAGCCGCAAGCTTAAAGCTCCTACTTAAACACCTCGGACATAAACCACCTCGGGATCAAGGGGGAGACTTGGACAAGGAAACTCTGTCGAATGGATCCAGGAATGTGAATGAACCGACGGTTGGAAATGAGCCTATCCATGAGGTTGAAACAACTCAAGACGTGGGAATCAATCCGAAAGACCCGGGACAAGCACATGGCCAAGATGGAATCCAAGAACTTGAGGGTGGAAGTCAAGATGGGGAAGAAGTGAGTCAAGATGGGGAAGAAGTGAGTCAAGATGGGGAAGAAGTGAGTCAAGATGGTCTGAATCCTTCACTCATTACTCCTCCTAGAACCGTTAGAAGAAGCACACGGATCCGAAGTAGAATTCGAATTCGTCCTCAACCACTTAGGAGAAGCACATAGATTCGTAAAGACCCCTCCAATTGGATAAACACAAGGGTCTACTATAACAACCAAGCCATGGCTTACCCAATCCAAGCGGTGTGTTCTCTTGCCCTTTTGCCATCCGATCATCAAGTGTTTCTTAGAAAGATTGATGAAGCTCTAATCCCAATAAGCTATGAAGAGGCTATGGAGAAAGAAGAATGGCTCAATGCAGTTGGAGATGAAGTAGGGGCTATGGAAAAGAATCATACATGGGATGAAGTGGATTTACCTCCGGGGAAGAAGACGGTTAGCTCCAAGTGGGTGTTCACTATTAAATACAAGAGCAATGGGGACATTGAGAGATATAAGGCCCGGTTAGTAGCAAGGGGATTCACACAAACGTATGGTGATGATTACCTCGATACATTTTCACCCGTGGCCAAGCCACACACGGTGAAGGTAGTTCTCTCATTGGCCACCAATCTAGATTGGGTCATGTGGCAAATGGATGTGAAGAATAAATTTCTTCAAGGCGAGTTGGAAGAAGAGGTGTATATGACTCCACCACCGGGCCTTGAGGAAATCACCACACCGGGAAAGGTGTTAAAGCTTAGAAAACCTATCTATGGGTTGAAGCAATCTCCTAGAGCATGGTACCACAAGTTGAGCACCACTCTAAAGGAGCAAGGCTTCAAGAGATCCGAGTCGGATCACACTCTCTTTACGATGAAATACGATCAAGGCATCATTGTGGTTCTTGTTTATGTGGACGACGTCATCATTTTGGGAGATAACAAGGAGGGTATCATCTTAACAAAAGCATTCCTTTATTCGGTCTTTGAGATCAAAGACCTTGGGGAACTCAAGTACTTCCTTGAAGTTAAAGTTTGCCGATCACCAGAAGGTCTCTTCCTCTCTCAAAGGAAGTATACGCTCGATCTCTTGAAAGAGACGTGGAAGCTTGGAGCCAAACTTGCAAAAACACCTCTAGAAGATGGCTACAAGGTCAATCGAAAGGGGGAGAAAGAGGATGAGCCGTTCACAAACGTTCACCAATACCGGCGTCTAGTAGGTAAGTTGATCTATTTGACTCTAACTAGGCCTGGCATTTGTTTTGCTGTGAACCAGGTCAGCCAACACATGCAAAACCCCACGGTCTACTATTGGAGCATGGTGGAAAGAATCCTTCGATATCTTAAAGCTTCACCCGGCCAAGGGATTTGGATGGGAAGGAACAAGAATACCAAGATAGTGGGATATTGTGATGCGGATTAGGCCGGAGATAGGAACGATCGGAGATCTACAAGTGGGTATTGCACGTTCATTGGTGGCAACTTGTGTACATGGAAGACAAAGAAGCAAAAGGTGGTCTCATGTTCGAGTACAGAGGTCGAGTACCGAGCCTTGAGAAAGCTCACAAATGAATTGACTTGGCTCAAGGCGCTCCTAAAAGACTTAGGCATCGAGTTAACCAAGCCAATCACTTTCCATTGTGACAATCAATCAGCCATTCACATCGCCACAAACTCGGTGTTTCACGAACGGACCTAACACATAGAGATAGATTGCCACAAGGTTCTAGAGAAGATAGAACAAGGAGTCATCCTCCCATGCTTTACTAGAAGTGAAGATCAATTGGCGGACATCTTCACCAAAGCCACGAGTCTTAAGGTTTGCACACACATCCAAAGCAAGCTTGGACTGGTGGACCTCACTCGCCCTTGATCTCAAGTCCCCTTACCCGTGAGGATCATACTCTTTTTCCCTTAGTAAAGTTTTATCCCAAGAGGTTTTCTTTACTAAGGTTTTAAATGAGGTGATGATTCATGGGACTCCAATCTTAGCCACCGATTCTCTTTGGCTAAGCTTGAGGGGGGGGGGGGGTATTGACCAAGCCAATCAACACTCGGCCGTCCGTACGTCCGTACACCACCGTCCGTACGGCTATACACCATCAATTAAGGCCGAGTCCAAGATAACAATAAGAGGGAGTGGTGAGCCTTAAGAGAGGGAAGAGCAAAGCCTTTCTAATGCCCATGCAAAGTTTGAAAGGAAGAGGGAGATTCGAAATGGTCACAGGTAGTTTTAACCACTTGACCGGTCACTATCACATGGGACAAAGCATCAAGAGGTCACTCTCATCTCGGATCAAGAGCTTTGTCTATTAGGTCATAGGGTTTTAGGCTACACTCTTTCATGTCTCTCTATATAAAGGCATAAGAACAACATTTGTATTCAACTATTCTAATCGAAAATGTTTTCTCACTCTCTTTCTCTTATTCTCTCTCTCACTCTCTTAAACACTTCCGCTTACAATTCTAACATGGTATCAGACCTCTAAACGCATTCTTGGGTCTCTTATTCTCTCCATTCTTCATCCCTAATCTCTTCTAGTTTTGATTCTCACTTGTTCTTGCTATTATCCACCGGGTAATAGGCTAGTTTCTCTTTGACCGTCGGATAAAAGCTTTGCCAACGGTCCGTTCAGTCTCAAAAGCCATGGAAACCACCAAGTCAGCCATCATTCTGGTCATACTCAAGAGGGGGGAACTATCTCCTTTGGTCGAGAACCGCAAGAACGGCGCTTTGCAGCCGTGGCCTTTGAAACCATGTGGAAGAAGACTTTGTCCTCAAGGAAGAAGCCGAGAAGGATGAGAACGAGGCTGAGGAAACCAAGGATGAAGAAGCCAAGTGGTTCCAAGAATTCCAAACTGTCCTTGCCATCATCCAAAGCTCGCTTGAAGCTTCCATCCTTGAAGCATACTCATATTGCGAGACGGCAAAAGAGTTGTGGGGAACTCTTAAGCACGTCTATGGAAATGTCTCTAACTTAAGTCGATTTTTTGATGTCAAGAGAGCTATCAACAACCTCAGCCAAGAAGACATGGAGTTCACCAAGCATCTAGGCAAGTTTAGGTCAATTTGGGCCGAGTTAGAGATGCTAAGACCTAGCATCGTGGACGCGGCTATTCTCAATGAACACCGTGAGCAAGATAAGGTGTTTGGTCTCCTTCTCACGTTGCATCCAGCCTTCAAGGACCTCATCAAGCATATCCTAAGGGCGGATAAGCTCCCAAGCCTTGATGAAGTGTGCTCCCAAGTCCAAAGGGAGCAAGGATTTCTCGGTCTATTTAGTAGCAAAGGGGATCTTCTCAAGGCCAACAAAGGATTGTACAAGATTGAGGAAAGGAAGGTGTGGGTTTGTGACCATTGCAAGAAGAAGAGACACACCAAGGACAAGTGCTGGATTCTACACCCGCAACTAAGGCCCTCTAAATTCAAGGAGTTCAAGGC
The DNA here is from genome assembly GCA_004349715.1 of Crucihimalaya himalaica. Taxonomy (NCBI): domain Eukaryota; kingdom Viridiplantae; phylum Streptophyta; class Magnoliopsida; order Brassicales; family Brassicaceae; genus Crucihimalaya; species Crucihimalaya himalaica. Next base: position 928,165 of record SMJT01000054.1, on the reverse strand, counting down.
CAAAGTCTGCTATATACAAGCAAGTACACACGGACAAGCCGGATCCTCCAAGCAAGAAACCGCCATGGCCGCGTCTTCAAATGGGGACATTGTGATGAAGAAATCAGACTTGGAGGCTCTTATCAACTCCATCAACTCCTCAAAGGAGTCCGGTAAAACATTCTACTCTTATAAACCTAGGGAAATACTTGTTGTGGATTCAGGTGCTTCACATCATATGATTAGTAACCTGAATCTACTAAGCAACATAGAACCAGCCCTAGGTCGTGTTACTTAGCAACATAGAAGCGAAGCTCTTATAGGCTTGTTAACAACGGTCTAATGGACCTAACAAAATAAAAGAAATAGAAACTTTGAAGAACAAGAACACAAAGACAAGTCTTTGTCGAAAAACCGAGCATTTATTAAATCAACGATAAATGGTGTTTTAAAATGAACTAGAAGCTATGTTCTTATAGGCCGGTTACCAATGGTCTAACGAAGCTAATACAGGAAAAGAATCAGAAACTTTGAAGATCAAGAACTCAAAGACATTCCCTTGTAGAAAAACTGAATATTTATTGAATTAACGATAAGTGGTGTTTTACAATGAACTAGAAGCTAAACTCTTATAGGCTTGTTAACAACGGTCTTATAGACCTAACAAAAGAAAAGAAATAGAAACTTTGAAGAACAAGAACACAAAGACATTATTTTGTAGGAAAACTAAACATATACTGAATCAAAGATAAATTTTGTTTTACAATGAACTCAAAGCTAAGCTCTTATAGGCTTTTTAGCAACGATACAATGGAGCTAATGCAAGAAAAGAATCATAAACTTTGAAGAACAATAACACAAAGACAATCCTTTGTAGAAAAACTGAACATTTATTAAATCAACGATAAATGGTGTTATACAATGAACTAAAAGCAAAGCTCTTATAGGCTTGTTAACAACAGTCTAATGGAGCTAATGCAAGAAAAGAATAAAAAACTTTGAAGAACAAGAACACAAAGACAAATGGTGTTTTACAATGAACTAGAAACTAAGCTCTTATAGACTTATTAGCAACGGTCTAATGGAGCTAATGCAAGGAAAGAATCAAAAAGTTTGAAGAAAAAGAACACAAAGGCAATCCTTTCTAGAAAAACAGAACTTTTTATTGAATCAACGATAAATGGTGTTTTTCAATGAACTAGAAGCTAAGCTCTTATGGGCCTGTTAACAACGGTCTAGTGGAGCTAATGCGAGAAAAGAATCAGAAACTTTGAAAAACAAGAACACAAAGACAAGTTTTTGTAGAAAAACTGAGCATTTATTGAATCAACGATAAATGGTGTTTTACAATGAACTAGAACCTCAGCTCTTATAGACTTGTTAGCAACGGTCTAATGAAGCTAATGCAAGAAAAGAATCAGAAACTTTGAAGAACAAGAACACAAAGACAAGTCTTTGTAGAAAAACTGAACATTTATTAAATCAACGATAAATGGTGTTTTAAAATGCACTAGAAGCTATGTTCTTATAGGTTGGTTAAAAATGGTCTAACAGAGATCATACAAGAAAAGAATCATAAACTTTGAAGATCAGGAACTCAAAGACATTCCTTTGTAGAAAAAACTGAATATTTATTGAATCAACGATAAGTGGTGTTTTACAATGAACTAGAAGCTAAGCTCTTATAGGCTTGTTAACAACGGTCTAATGGACCTAAGAAAAGAAAAGAAATAGAAACTTTGAAGAACAAGAACACAAAGACAAGTCTTTGTCGAAAAACTGAGCATTTATTAAATCAACGATAAATGGTGTTTTAAAATGAACTAGAAGCTATGTTCTTATAGGCCGGTTGATATATCATGGTTTTTACTCACTTTCAACCATGATATTAGTCCTTTTTCTGAGTCTTTTTACTAGTTTTAGAGTCTTTCAGGTTCTTTTCAAGATGTAGGCACATATGGAGCTAGATTGGATTTGTGGAAGCTTTTGAAGCATATTGGATCTGAAGCAATTCGGAGAACTGAAGCAATTCGGAGAACTGAAGCTCAGCATCGATCGACACCTAAGGAGCATCAATCGACACCATTTGTTTGGAAGAGACACGATTAAAGATCCCAGTATCGATCGATACCAGTAATCAGAACGCGCATCAAGACCCGAAGATTAACTAGAAATTTTCCTTATTTTCCGAGATAGACTCCTAAACGTGTTTTTAGGTATATAATTAGGTTTTTGAGCCTCGAGAAGATAAACTTGATTTTCTGGAGATAGATTTACTTTATGATATCTATTTATTTCATGATGTTTGTCTCATTCACCATGTCTGAGTAGATTCTCTGTTAGGTTTAGGGTTGTTTAAGGATATTTGATGAATTATTAGATCTGATTCACTTGTTAAGGAATATATGTAGAGCTTTTCACCTAGACTTGAGATTAATGCTTATTCTAGCTTCGCAAACTAGAATCTGATGTTAGGTTGATTAATTGGCACGAAAGTGTTATTAGTTTCCTGAACTAGTGTTTGGTGAGCAAAAGACCTACTCGCAAAGAAATTTGGTTTAGGATTTTGTGAACAATTGAACTTGATCGTTTTTATAGAATTTGCAAACAAATTTTGAATTATAGGTTTAGACATAGATAGTCTTCGCAACGACAGTTGGTTTACTCTACATCTGTGTTTCAAGTTCAAGAGTGGAGCTTATTTCATTCCTGACATTTGATTTGATTGATAATTCTGATTTGCCTGCAAACTTCCCTAAGCCTAGCGTTTTTCCCCATTGAATTACTACTTTGTTTTAATTGCCTTACTACTTTTAATTACATTCATTACGCTTAGCTTAATTCATATTCTGGAATTTATTGAGTGAACATCTTGAGTCTTTGTGGTTTGACCCCTAGAATACTACATCTACTGCTTAGATACTTTAGGGTATTATATTTGGGCATATCAAATTTTGGCGCCGTTGCCGGGGACTCTAATTTCACCATTAGATTACGGTTTAGAATTTTGACTAAGTTGTTGAGCATCGATCGACACCCTTCAGGTATCGATCGATAGTCGTTATTAATTTATTATTGATCAAGAGGTTCATAGGTTTGAATGGGCTGAATCAATTATGTGGACTTTGGAGCATAAAGGGGAAGACAAAGGCTTTGTTGAAGGCTGAATGTTAGTTTGGGAAAGAAAGCCTCTTAAGGCCCATTCCCATTCAAACAAAGAGAAGGAGCGCACAAGTGGGAGCGTGGGAGCGTGGACGCCTAAGAGGAGAAAGCGACCGTTGGCTTGTTGGGACCACTTGGGGCGCGTGTGGTTCAAGCGGTGTGGACCACTTAGGAGGCTGCGCCTCTCTTCTCCCTTACCTAGGGTTTTATGTCATTGTTTAACCTTTGTATAAAAGCCTTTAGCATCCCTTTTGTACTCTTTGACCATTCAATGAAATAAAAAATCGATTTCCACCATGGTTCCTTGTTCTCCATTCTTTCTTAATCTTACCTTAATCTTACCTTAATCCGCACATATTCTAACATGGTATCAGAGCCTTAGGGCATTATTCTCTCATTCTCCTTCTTCTTTACTCGTTCATTTCTCTCTTTTCTCCATTTCCTTCCCTAATCTCTCATTCGCTCATCTTGAGAGCTCCTTGTTCGATTGCTTCACTCACTCGTTCTTCTTGAGAAATCCCTTGTTCTATCTTGTTTTTCCTTGCTTTCCTTTGATAATCACTCATTCGTTCTCGCCATTCTCACTCCCTTGGTGTTTGTGTTCGTTGGTGGTTCTTGGATGCGATTGTTGGTACTTGTTTGTGTTGTTGGTTGTTGCTGTTCTTAGTGTGTTAGGTGTTCGTGGTTGGGACTCACTTCTGGTCAGATCTGCTCTCGGATTTGGAAGACTCATTCCTCAACCGTTCTGTCCTTTCATCCTTCCTTCATCTACCATTTTTCGCCTTCACCTATTCAGCTCACTATCTCATCATGGACACTACCAAGTTAGTCATTCCGGTTACATTGAAGGGAGAGAATTATCTTCTATGGTCCAGAACTACAAGGACTGCTCTATGTTGTAGAGGACTTTGGGCTCATGTCGAAGAGGACTTCAAGCCAAAGGATGCTACCAATGTTGACGACAAGAAATCTGATGAGAACAAGGCCGAAGAGGCTAAGTGGTTCCAAGAAGATCAGATTGTCCTTGCCATGATCCAAGGATCCCTTGAAGCTTCAATCCTTGAAGCTTATTCTTATTGTGAGACGGCAAAGGAGCTTTGGGGAACTCTCAAGCATGTCTATGGGAATGTCTCCAATCTCAGCCGTGTGTTTGAGGTCAAGCGTGCCATCAACAACCTCAGCCAAGAAGATCTTGAGTTCACCAAGTACTTGGGAAGGTTTAGATCTCTTTGGGCCGAGTTAGAAATGTTGAGGCCAAGCACCATTGATCCGGTTATCCTCAACGAAAGGCGTGAGCAAGACAAGGTCTTCGGTCTTCTCTTAACCCTTCACCCATCCTTCAACGATCTCATTAAGCACATCCTAAGAGCCGACAAACTTCCAAGCCTTGATGAAGTTTGCTCTCAAGTCCAAAGGGAACAAGGCTCGCTTGGTCTCTTTAGTGGAAAGGGGGAACTCATGATGGCTAACAAAGGAGTGTATCGAAATGAAGATAGGAAGATTTGGGTGTGTGATCACTGCAAGAAGAAAGGGCACATCAAGGATAAGTGCTGGATTCTTCATCCTCATCTCAAGCCTTCCAAGTTCAAGGATCATAAGGCAAATCTCTCCACAGAACCTTCAAGCGCATATGGGCAAAGTGGTTCGTCCAAGCAAGAGCAAGCCATGGCAGCATCCTCACAAGGTGACATTGTCATGAAGAAGTCAGACTTGGAAGCCATTCTCCAATCCCTTGCGTCCTTGAAGGAGTCCGGTACCACCTTCTATACTCATAGACCTAAGGATTCACTTGTTGTAGACTCGGGTGCTTCTCACCATATGATAAGTAACTCTAGGCTTCTTAGCAACATAGAACCTGCCTTAGGACGTGTGACTATAGCTAATGGAGATCAAGTACCGGTTAAAGGAGTAGGGAACCTTAGGTTGTTTGATAGAGATTCTAAGGCCTTTTACATGCCAAGTTTTACTTCTAATCTGCTATCTGTTAGGAGAACTACCAAGGATTTAAATTGTCACGCTATCTTTAGTCCTAACGAAGTTTGTTTTCAGGATATTGAGACCGGGAAAGTACTCGGACAAGGAGGAACAAGAGACGACCTCTATGTTCTTGAAGATCTCTCTAGCTCTCCTAACTCTCTATCTTCTTCTGCTTGTTATTCGAATAATGCTGTTGCACTTAATACTATGTGGCATGCTAGATTAGGCCATCCCCACTCTCGTGCTCTTAGTTTGATGTTCCCTAGTATACACTTTGATAATTCTGGTTGTGAGGCTTGTATACTTGGTAAACATTGCAAAACAGTTTTTCCTAAGTCTTCTACTATATATGAGAAATGTTTTGATTTGGTTCACTCTGACGTTTGGACTTCACCATGTGCATCTAGAGACAATAACAAATACTTTGTGACATTCATAGATGAAAAATCGAAGTATACTTGGATTACTCTATTATCATCTAAGGATCGAGTATATGATGCATTTCTGAATTTCCAAAACTACGTAACTAACCAATTCAAAGCTACTATTAAGGTACTTAGGTCAGACAAGGGGCAGCATGAGGTTATACAAAGTCATATGATTCAAAGAGCACCTAGCCAATACATGGAATAATGCACCAAACAAGTTGTCCCTATAATCCACAACAGAATGGAGTAGCCGAGAGGAAGAATAGACATCTAATGGAGGTGGCACGGTCGATGATGTTTCACATGAACGTACCGAAGAGATTCTGGGGAGATGCAGTGATGGCAGCATTCTGGTGGAGATCAGCCTCAACCAAGTACAGACCAACCATTAAGGAGGAGTACTCGGATTAGACATGATCCGTCAAATTGGATCAACACTCGGGTTTTACTACAACAATCAAGCAGTCGCACATCCGATTCAAGCTACTTGTTCTCTTGCCCTCTTGCCATCTGCTCATCAAGCGTTCATAGGAAAATTGAGCAGCATGAGATCCTAAGACATATGAGGAAGCTAAAGACATAGAGGTATGGGTGAATGCTTGTTGATGATGAGGGGGCGCTATGAAGCGAAACAACACTTGGAAAAACTGATCTCCCTCTCGGGAAGAAGCCAATCAGCTCCAAATGGGTCTTTACATCAAGTATCTGAGCAATGGGATATTGAGAGTACAAGGCACGATTGGTGGCTCGGGATTTGCTCAAACTTATGGAGAAGCTACACAGACACGTTTGCACCCGTAGCCAAGCTCCACACGGTTCGAGTCGTCTTCTCTCTGGCAACCAATCTCACTTGGGAGTTGTGGCAAATGGATGTCAAGAACGCTTTCCTACAAGGGGAACTTGAAGAAGAGGTTTACATGACTCCGCCTCCAGGTCTTGAGGAAACAGTAACTCCAGGCAAAGTGTTGAGACTTAAGAAAGCTATCTATGGTCTGAAGCAATCCCTCGAGCTTGGTATCAAAAGTTGAGCTCAGTTCTTAAGGACAAAGATTCAAGAGGTCGGAGGCAGATCATACATCGTTCACCTTACAAGGACCAAAAGGTATAGTGGTTGTTCTCATCTATGTTGATGATTGATCATCTCAGGGGACAACACGGAAGGTATCTCTTGGACCAAGTCTTTCCTTAAGTCTACCATTGATATCAAAGATCTAGATCCTTAAGTATTCCTAGGGATAGAAGTGTGCCGTTTCTCCGGAAGGCCTCTTTCTCTCCCAACGGAAATACACTCTTGATTTGTTGGCAGAAACAGGAAAGCTTGGAGCAAAACCAGCAAAGACTCCGCTTGAAGATGGCTACAAGGTCAATAGAAAGGGGGAGAAGGAAGATGAGCTATACACGATGTGGAACAATACCGGCGCCTAGTAGGTAAGCTTATCTACCTCACAATCACAAGACCCGACATTTCTTTTGCAGTGAATCAGGTGAGCCAGCATATGCAAAAGCCCACAACATATCATTGGAGGCATGGTGGAGAGAATTTTGAGGTATCTTAAAGCCAGCCCGGGACAAGGCATATGGATGGAAGAACGAGAGCACCGAGATTGTTGGGTACTGTGATGCTGATTGGGAAGGTGACAGAACATATAGAGAATCAAAACAGGCTACTGTTACATCGTGGAGGCAACCTAGTGACTTGGAAGACAAAGAAACAAAAGGTTGTGTCGTGTTCAAGTGCAGAAGCAGAGTAGTATAAGGCTATGGAGAAACATCAACAACGAGTTGACATGGCTCAAAGGCTCTTCTTGAAGATCTAGGCATCAAGACCACAAGTCCAAATCACTCTACATTGCGACAACCAAGCGGCGATACACATAGCAACCAATTCCGTCTTCCATGAGAGAACCAAACATATAGAGATTGATTGTCACAAGGTTCGAGAGAAAGATCGAAGAAGGCGTCATTCTCCCTGTTTAACAAAGAGTGAAGATCAACTAGCAGACATCTTCACTAAGGCAGCGAGCCTCAGAGTTTGTCAGAGCATTCATAGCAGACTTGGGCTCGTGGATCTCACAAGACCTTGATCAAGTCCCTCGCCCTTGGCCATTATACTCTTTTTCCCTGGTATGGTTTGTCCCTATTGGTTTCCATATTGAGGTTTTTAATGAGGTAATGTGTCATTGGCATCAAGTTTAGCCTTCACTTCCTGCGGCTAAACTTGAGGGGGAGTATATTGATCAGGAGTTCATAGGTTTGAATGGGCTGAATCAATTATGTGGACTTTGGAGCATAAAGGGGAAGACAAAGACTTAGTTAAAACTCGAATGTTGGTTTGCGAAAGAAAGCCTCTTAAGGCCCATTCCCATTCAAACAAAGAGAAGGAGCGCACAAGTGGGAGCGTGTGGAGCGTGGACGCCTAAGAGAGAAAGACGACCGTTGGCTTGTGGGACCACTGGGGCGCGTGTGGTTCAAGCGGTGTGGACCACTTAGGAGGCTTGCGCCTCTCTTCTCCTTCTAGGTTTTATGTCATTGTTTTAACCTTTGTATAAAACCTTTAGCCTCCCTTTTGTACTCTTGACCATTCAATGAAATAAAAAAATCGATTTTCCACCATGGTTCCTTGTTCTTCATTCTTTCTTAATCTTACCTTAATCTTACCTTAATCCGCACATATTCTAACATTTATGTCACTTACGTGATTTGATTTCTGTGTTTCAGGTGTATGCAGCATCGAGAGACTCAGAAGAAGCAAGAACAAGCAGTTGACCAATCTATCTAACAAAGAGCTAGGTGAATTAGAGCGCACGATCAGAAAGCAAAAGAACAAGCAGAGATGAACATTCCGATTGTGCTCGCTCGTGATGAAGCTGGGGTTTTGAGAGATCAGGAAGGTCCCTGTGTGATAGCGCAAAGGGCATAGACTTGATGCAGAAGGAAACATTATTGCCCCTACACGGTAGCTAATGAGGTTATCCCACCGGCTGTGCATGGGATTTTGGGAATGCTCAGGTTATCGTTGCCAGAACACTTTGGGGAGTACAACAGACCAGATCAGTTTCTATGCAAATCGGTCTGCGATTCGTATTCCAACTTTCCAGAGAAATGACTTTGAGCTGAAGCCTGCATACTACACTCTTGTAGGCCAGCACCCTTTTCATTGTCTTTCTCATGAGCATCCCATGGATCATATTGAGGGTTCGAAGATTTGGTCACTAGTATCAAATACACTGGAGTGCCCAATGAGTTCCTCTTCTGTAAGCTCTTCCCATACTCTCTTGGTGAGAGTGCAGCTTACTGGTTGAAGCAGTTGCCTCCTGCTCTCTGACCACTTTGGAGGAGACTAAAAATGCGTTTCTAACAATTTCTATAGATGATGCAAGATCGAAGAGCTCAGGAACAAGATCTTCCCAGTTTTCTCAGGGAGCAACTGAGGCATTCAAGGCTGCCTGGGGTTCGATTTCGGTCTTATCAGAGGGATTGCCCTCAACCACGGTTTCTCACAGGTTAGTTTGTGTGGGCATATTCTTCAGAGGAATCGATTGGAGTATCAGATGGCTTTGGACGCTGCAAGCAATGGAAAATTACAACACCAGGTATCCCGAGGACACTTTATGTGTTGATGAGAATTTAGCATCCAGCAACAGTACTAAGAATGCAGATTTTGAGACGGCAGAAGCAGAATGGGAACATTGATGGATTGCAAATTGTCGTGAGGTACATGCTAAGTTGGATTCAGTTCACAATCTGTTAATGGCAAGCAGCAGAAGGCAGTGCATTTTGCTTGAAGAAGTTGGAGAACGTCGATGAGGGGAGTAGAGGATGTCAATTACATTGGTGGTAATGGTTTTCATAATTTCGGTCGTACAACCGCGGTTTCACCAACAACTCTCAGAGAGGAGGATTCAAGTCTGACTTTTAAAACTGCGAATTTCGGAGCAAACTCCTTTCTCAGAAGCCATTCAGAAACAGTGGGTACCTTCGCACCTAAGGGAATTTATCCTACCAGACACCCCTCCCAAAACTCAGGAAAGCAAAATTGAAACTATGCTTGAACATGTTCTTGAGGGGCAACAAAAGATGACCGTTGATTTCAATGGAATTATGGATGCCTTGTACACTGAATCTGAAATGAAAATTCGAAGCTGTGAACATCCATCAGAAGAAGCTGGAAACTCAGTTGCTCAGACTGCAGAAACAGTTAAGAGCAAGATGGTTTCCTTCCGAAAAACGGTGAATCCAGGGAGCACATTCATGCCATTACTTTGAGAAGTGAGAAGAGAGTCACTCCAGGTGAAGAAAACCTACTCTCCTAAGCAGCTCGTCGATCTTGCTAGAGACGACGACGATGAGATTCTGGAATTGTCCCCAGTATCGACGATACTCACCAATATCGATCGATACCACTCAACTCAATCGTTACCCATTCAAAGTTTCTACAGGACCAGTTGCAAAAACCACAAGCATCGATCAACACCCCCCCCTCAGTATCGATCGATACAGTCATTAATAAATGAGAAGCAAACCACATGACATGTCGGGAGAGTCTATGTACCAAAAGTTCTTTTCCTTGACCCCTGCCAAGTCTAAGAAGGAGATAGAAGAGGCTAGATGCAGAGCAATGCTAGAAAAGTTGGTTGTTGAACTCCCGTTCGTAGATGCTATCATGACTGCACCAGCTTTCAGAAGATACATCAAGAGGATGGTGTCAAGCAATGTGAACCTTGAGGAAGGGGTACTGAGAATCACCACGAGTGCAGTGCAATCTTTCATCACCAAGATTCCAGAGAAACTACCAGACCCTTGGGAGGTTTTGTATTGGATTGCACAATCTTCACTAGAAGTTCGAACGTTCCCTTTTGCGATCTTGGTTCTTAGATGTAAACCTCATGCCGTATTCAGTAGCTAAGAGAATGGGGATGACAGACTTCACACTACTTAGGATCTCCCTGATTTTGTTGACCGCTCAGTGCGATTTCCCGAATGATTACTCGAGGACGTTCCAATTACGATCGGAGACTGCTTAGTTCCGACTGATTCATAGTCCTAGAGATACGATGTTGAACCAAGAGATTCGCTGATCTTGGGCAGACTTTCCTACTACAGCTGTGCGCGCCTAATCGACCGCAAGATGGGAAAATATCCCTCAACATTGGTGATCTGATTATGACCTTCAACATGGAAAGATGGTGAAGAAACCACATAGACGGCCAGACATTCTTCATCGACACTTTCAGTGAACTATTAGATGAGTACTTCATCAGATTACACCCTGAGAATCCTTTGGAGAGAGCGTGTTTTTGCTCAGCTTGAGACAAAAATAGTTCCACCGAGGTTGCTGCTGGTTATGCCACGATCCTTGAACAAATGCTCGAAGCATCGATCGATACCACAGGAGCTCGTCGATACCCACTCTTTCTTCCTGAGGAGCTGGTTTATCTCTCGTGATATATCTGATTCGTTCGGCGATTGGGATGAGGAAGAGAGCTCCTAACTCGATCTTAACCACTCCCAGCTTGTTTGAGGTATGTTTTCCTTGGCCCTAACTCTACATACCCTTGTCAATTATTTCTTGAACAACGAGCCAGAGGTTGCCTTACTGCTGAGCAAGCTGCGCAAGTATCGCCAAAGTTGTGCATGCATCGGCATTCATCAGGAGGACGATTCAAAAGCTTCGATCAGAGCATCAGAGAGGCTTAACCCGAATATGAAAGAAGTAGTAAAGAAAGAAATCATGAAACTTTCTGGAAGCACGAGTCATTCTATGCCATCTCTGACAGCAGTTGGGTAGTCCAGTCCAGTTCATGTTGTTCCTAAGAAAGGAGGATTCACAGTGGTAAGAATGAGAAATGAGCTGATTCCGACGTGAACAATCACCGGGCATCGCATGTGTATCGATTACAGAAGTTGAATGCAGCAAACAAGGAAAGATCACTTCCCATTACCTTTCATTGATCAAATGCTGGAGAGATTTGGCAAGTCATCCATACTATTGCTTCCTGGATGGGTACTCAGGCTTTTTTCAGCTTCCCAATACATCCAGATGATCAAGAGAAGACGACGTTCACTTGTCCCTACGGCACATTCGCCTACAGGAGGATGCATTTTGGGTTGTGTAACGCCCCACCCACATTTCAGAGATGTATAATGTCAATTTTCTCTGACATGATCGAGGAGTTCATGGAGGTATTTATGGATGATTTATCTGTCTATGGGTCTTCATTTAAGGGATGCTTGGACAACTTATGCAAGGTACTTCAGCGCTGTGAAGAGAAACATCTAGTTCTGAACTTGGAGAAGTGTCACTTTATGGTTCAAGACGGTATTGTTCTAGGACACAAGGTTTCTAAGGCTGGGATTGAAGTTGATAAGGCTAAGATTCAGGTCATGACAAGCCTCCTGCCACCTACATCTGTGAAAGACATTCAGAGTTTCCTTGGTCACGCCGGGTTCTATCGCAGATTCATTCAGGATTTCTCCAAGTTAGCTCGTCCACTTACTGCTCTTCTATGTAAGAATGTCACCTTCGACTTTACACCATTCAAAATGATCAAGAAGGCGTTGGTTACTGCTCCTACTGTTCAGCCACCAGATTGGAACCTCCCTTTTGAGATCATGTGTGATGTGAGCGACTTTGCGGTTGGATCAGTTTTGGGACAGAGGAAAGATAAGAAGCTTCATGTCTTATATTACGCCAGTAGAACACTGGATGACGCTCAAAAGAACTACAGTACCACTGAGAAGGAGTTACTTGCTGTTGTTTTCTCTTTTGAGAAGTTTCGTTCTTATCTGATTGGAAGTAAGGTGATTGTTCATACAGACCATGCTGCTCTTAAATACCTGTTGCAGAATACGGATCTGAAACCTCGTTTGTGTCGATGGGTTCTACTGCTCCAAGGTTTCGACATTGAGATCAGAGATAAGAAAGGAGTGGAGAATGGAATTGCAGACCATCTCTCACGAATGAAGATCAGTGATGACGTCCCTATTGATGACTCCTTGCCGGAGGAGAACATCTACTTCATTGAGACTGGATGTCGACACAGCTCTGATTTGATTTTGCCACTACAGAAGACGAGCATCGATCGACACTCCACATGTATCGATCGATACCCTCACAATTTGCTGCAGTCGGTTCAAAATGTAAGCATCGATCCACACCCCTTTGGTATCAATCGATACCAGCTATCATCCATAGCTGAATCGTCTGTAGATCAGTCTGATACAGAGGAAACCTTGGCTGTCACTTCTCTTGCTGAACCTTGGTATGCCGATATAGCCAATTACCTTGCTGCTGACTACGAACCAAAGCATCTCAAGAATTATGCCAAGAAGAAGTTTATGAGAGATGTCCGACGTTACTTTCGGGATGAACCATACCTGTACAAGCACTGTTCTGATGGGATTTACAGAAGGTGTATAGCTGAATCTGAGGTGCCAGAAATTATGTTTCATTGCCATGGCTCTGAGTATGATGGGCACTTCGCCACATTCAAAACAGTTTCTAAGGTTCTGCAAGCTGGTTTCTAGTGGCCTACAATGTTCAAGGATGCTCACGCCTTCATCTCTCATTGTGATGTGTGTTAGAGAAGAGGGAAGATCAGCAAGCGACATGAGATGCCACAGAACTTCATCCTTGAGGTCGAAGTCTTTGACTGCTGGGGTATTGATTTTATGGGACCATTCCCTCCATCGCGACAGAACAGATACATATTGGTCGCCGTCGATTACGTCTCTAAATGGGTAGAAGCAATTGCTAGTCCTACCAACGATTCTGCCGTGGTCCTGAAACTGTTCAAGACCATTATCTTCCCTCGTTTTGGAGTACCCAGAGTTGTCATAAGTGATGGTGGTACTCACTTTATCAACAAGATCTTCGAGAAGCTGCTGAGAAAGTATGGCATACATCACCATGTTGCCACACCATATCACCCTCAGACCAGTGGACAAGTCAAGGTCTCTAACAGACAGATCAAGGAGATTTTGGAGAAGACAGTTGGCATTACACTGAAGGATTGGGCACTAAAACTCGACGATGCTCTTTGGGCTTACCGGACTGCGTTCAAGACACCACTTGGCACCACACCATTCCATTTGCTGTATGGGAAAGCATGTCATCTTCCGGTTGAGATCGAGCACAAGGCAGCTTGGGCTACCAAACTGATGAATTTCGACATCAAATCTGCTGCTCAAAGGCGATTGGTTCAACTGAATGAATTGGATGAGATCAGACACTTCGCCTATGAGAACTCCAAACTGTACAAGGAAAGGACGAAAGCCTATCACGACAAGAAAATCCTTTCTCGCCACTTTGAACCAAATGACTTGGTACTTCTGTACAACTCTCGTTTACAATTGTTTCTTGGGAAATTGCGTTCTCGTTGGTCAGGACCCTTCACGATCAAGGAATTCTGTCCACACGGCGCAGTCGTCTTGGTGAGTGCTGAAGGAAAGGAGTTCACTGTCAATGGACAGCGGGTGAAACATTACTGGGCAAAAGCCACCATCCCAGATGGCCACATAGTACCTCTAGCTGAGCCACCAGCTGCCTGACTGCTCTCCATGTCAAGCTAAAGACATTAAACAAGCGCTTGGTGGGAGGCAACCCACTGGTGAGTCTGTACGTGAACCAGGTCCAGACGACAATTGCATCGATCGACACCCACTGAGTATCGAACGATACCGTAACCAAAGGAGAATGGTGCTGTTACAATGTGAGCATCGATCGATACCACTTACTGTATCGATCGATACTCAGCACCGAGGTAAGTTTTTCTATAAAACCCTCGGGTTTCTTGTTCAGTTTCTCATTTTCTCCCATCGCTCGACACTGCCGTCTCTCTCTCACTCTCTCACCATTTCTTCACTTCTTCATCGTTTTCTATCTCGCTCAGATTTTTGCCCACATTGTCATTCCATTACTCATTCCTTCGATCTACAAGGTATTGTACTCGAATTCCTTCCTTTTAGACTCAATGACAGATCCGATTTTGGTTTCTTTTGCTTATGGAGTTTTAGTTCCATGTCGTGTCTTCTTTTACTCTAGGGGAATGGAATTGCTATGATAGGAATATAATGGATATGATAGGAATGGAGTAAATTAAGGAATTCGATTTTAGGTTGATAAAGTTGGATCGCGATGCCTCTGTGGGAAACTGCTGTGATTATATCTCGAGTATCGATCGATACCCTCTAGGTATCGGTCGATACCTGCACTGATCCGATACACATGATGTTCTCCTATCTGTTTTAATCTTGATTTATTCTTAGATGGCTCCCCGCAAGATGGCACGACAGGACGACACCTCCGGTTCCAACCCACCACGCCGTGAGTTTAATCTCCAGGATGAGGTAGAAGCTTTCTGCGGCTCGCTCTGGTATGTCGGTGTCGTGATTGCTTGTCTGACCAAAGATCGCTACAGAGTTCTCAAAGGCGGTTTCACAAACAACACGGGTCCTCAGAGCTTCCTTGACATGAGAGCTGCGCCATGATGTTCGCCATCTCCCTCTGCCCCTGCTCCTGTTGCTAGGCCTCCCTGGCCTAAGTTGGAAGGGAAGAGGATTATCCCGAGACGTGATTGGGCAGGTTTGCCTAAGGAGGAGACCGAGAGCG
>SMJT01000054.1:736027-912984 GCA_004349715.1 Crucihimalaya himalaica | reverse complement strand
TAGTATCTCAAAAAACGCTTTCGGAGGTGCTCAATATGCTCATCTAAGGCTCGGCTATAAATTAAGGATGTCATCGAAGTAATACCACAAAATGACCTATGAAAGGCTCTTAAGAACGTGGTTTCATCAATCTCATAAAAAGTGCTAGGTGCATTTGTCAATCCAAAGGCATACTAACCACTCATATAAAACCATGCTTAGTTTTAAATGCGGTTTTCCACCTCGTTGCGCTTCTTTCATCCTAATTTGATGGTATCCACTTTTAAGATCTACCTTAGAAAAGATGCTAGACCATGCAATTCATCAAGCATATCATCTAATTCTAGGATAGGATGTCGATACTTTACAGTGATATTGTTGATGGATCGACAATCGACACACATCCTCCAGCTACCATCTTTCTTGGCACAAGCAAAACGGGCACAACACACGGGCTCATACTTTCACGGATATGACCTTTTCCATTGAGCTCGGTGACTTGCTGTTGAAGTCCCTTGGTCTCCAAGGGGTTGGTTCTGTAGGCTGGCTTGTTGGGAAGGGTAGCTCCTGGTAGAAAGTCGATTTGGTGCTCTATTCCCCGAATTGGTGGTAAGCCTTGCGGATGCTCCTCCGGAAACACATCTCGAAACTCCTGTAAAAGAAGTTGAATTTTGCTAGGCAAATCCTGCATAGATGATTAGTATTAAAGCATTCTTTAACACAAAGAGTAGATGTGTAAGTGACTCCTTGGTGAGGCTGGATTACGAGATTTAGCCGGTGTTTGGTAGGCGGTTTGGTTGTTTGTGTGGCTCTTGTGTTCGGCTTGAGTTTTGTTCTTTTCAAAGCTATTTGATCTAGCTGAAACCTCC
The DNA here is from genome assembly GCA_004349715.1 of Crucihimalaya himalaica. NCBI lineage: Eukaryota > Viridiplantae > Streptophyta > Magnoliopsida > Brassicales > Brassicaceae > Crucihimalaya > Crucihimalaya himalaica. The sequence continues at coordinate 912,136 of SMJT01000054.1, read as the reverse complement.
TGTGGAAAGGGTACTAGGATGTTTCTTTTTACCCTTAAACTCAAATGAATATCTATTAGAAAACCCATCATGCAACCCTCCTATCGATTGCCAAGTCTACCAAGTAAGATATGACTAGCATCCATGGGTAAGACATCCACAAAAACCTCATTTCGTACTTTCCTACGGACAAGGGAACTAAGACTGGTTCTCTACTCTAATTCTCCCTCATCATTAAGCCATTGCAATTATAAGTGTAGATCTCTTAGTAACTTTAAGCCCTAGCTTTTCTACCATAATCTGACTTGCAACATTGGTACAACTACCCCATCCATCACTAGGCTACAAACCTTACCCTTTACTAGGCAGCGAGTGTGAAATAGGTTTTCTCTTGCTCATTCTTTCAGGCCTAGCTTGCACGTTTAAAGTTCTATAGTGACTAAGAGCTGACCTGTGTGGGCAAAAGGACTTCATTCTCCTCTAAAGATTCAGCTCCGATTGGTCCTTCCTGATTCTATCTCACCATTAGCCCTATAAACTATGATTCCTCTTATTGATACACTCTCTGTAGTAGTGACAAATCCCTTACACTTAAAACACTGAACCTCTCTAGCTTTGGTGCTAGAACCCTTATCTATGCCTTTAAGCTTCAAATCCTCTTCCTTAGGTTTAGCGGCTGGCTTAAAGTCCTTAGCAAAACTAGACTTATCCTCTCTAGAATGGCTAAACCTAGTAGAACTAAATCCGGGTTCAGGGTTCTTCCTCTTAAGTTGTTTCTCAAACATAATAGCCTTATGGAGAGTTCTTTCTATTTCGACATAGTGATGGACCTCTAGTCGATCTATGATATCCTTGTTAAGGCCGCCCATAAACCTAGCCATAGTGCTCATTATCCTCCTGAATATCAGCTCTAAGCAACAAGCTTTCCATCTCCTTATAGTACTCTTCTACCGATCTAGTTCCTTTGAGATAGGTTCCTAGCTTAAGCTGAAGCCTCCCTATGGTAAGACTAGGTACAAACCTTCTCCTCATGATGATTTTCATCTTGTGGCACGATCTATAGGTAAATCCCCAGGCCCTTCGCCTAGAATAACCAATTTGATCCACCAACTTAGAGGCATAGTCTTTAAATCGGTTGGCTTACTCTAACCTTGTTTTCCTGGTGTACCCCTACAATCAAAAGACTATCTCTATCTTTTTCTCCCATTCTAAGTATTCTTCAGGATCATTGGTGCCATGAAGGACGAAACTTTGATCTTAAGGCCGGAAAAGGATCACGCAGAGTTAAGCTGGGACGTTCCTAGGCATCCGATCATCTTGTGGCCTTGCTTCTCCTAGATTGGTGTGACTAAGAGGAGTGGACTATGTACTGCTCAGCATCAGTAGGTGGCTGTTTTCCCGTAGTCGGTCATTGATTTGATCTTCTATCTCAACCCTCATGGTTGCCATACTCTCATTCATCATAGCTTTATAGGAATTGAGAAGTTGTTTGTTAGAGTTTGAGGATTCCTCCCCATCGTCGGTTCCCATCATGGTACCTGACAAATTCAGTCCAATAAACAAGTCACTTGTTCATAGATATGAAAGCCAAAGCAAAACACAAAAATGGACTTCTCAATGACAACAAACTCTCTTAAACCCGAAACTGACTGTTTGACTAGACCTGCACAAATAAATTATCAAATCACAACGAAAAATTCTGGAAAACAATTTTGTAAAATACTAGACTCAATTTCGATCAAACACAGTTGGATTCGCAATTTTATCTATCACCAAATATTTATTAAAATTCGAACAAGATGACAGACGGAAAGACACAAAGTGAATTTACGAGAATGTGAAGAGTTGAAAGAATACAACTGGTTTGGAGTGGGCTCTGATACCACTTGATGTGATCCTAGATAGGATCTAGTCCCTGACGTCTCCAAGAGGCTGTGCCACAATCAGCAAGTCGAAAGTGGATGCGGACAGTAAGAAATATTTGATTTATTGAACTTGAAACGATGATCTCGAGAACTTGTGTGGAATGAGGGATACTTCTCAAGGATGGTGGAAGATCCTTGGACTATCAGCTTGCTCGGTATGAATGATGAAGACCAGACATGTTGATGCAAGAGGTGGAACGAAGTGAAACTTCTAAAGGGGAGTGGATAAACCCTTAGACTTTCGGCTTTTGAAGGAAAGGAATCGATCCAGATTTCGGATTCAAGAGATGATCAAACGAGATAAGAAGAGATTGATTGATATTAAAATGTTTGATGCCCTAGAAAAGAGATACAAGAGAGTACATATAGAATCCAGGAGCGTGCATAGGAGTAGACAAATACCCTAGGAAACCTCCAAAACAAGTTACGAGAAACTAGGAAATTACAAAAACATTAAAGAAGAAGACTAAACCTTAAAACTTAAATTTAAATGTTTAGATAGATAAATGGGGCCTGGTTCATCAAGAGGCTTTGATAAAGTACCTTGGGCTTGCCTCATTAAAAACCTCTCTTAGAAAACCATTGGACAAACTAAGAGGAGGAAAAAGAGTGCAATCCAAGCACCTCTCTTGATGAGTTTAGGTGGCTTGTATCAACACCAAGGTGGATGGATTAGCACACATAAACTGGCCTGATGGTGCTGAGAAGGCGTTGTAGTGTTGTCTTAAGTTTGGCTTGCTTGGATCGAGTAATGGGACATTGGCGATTTGCAAGCCTCTTCTTCATCGTCTCCGATTCTTGGTGCTTTCCGTAGCTTCTCCTTGCTCAAGTTCAAGCTGCTCCTTTGGTTTAGGTTCCTTGCTGGTCATGCTCACATCAGATAAGAGATCAGAAAGGAGTGGAGAATGGAGTTGCAGACCATCTCTCACGACTGAAGATCAGCGATAACGTCCATATTGATGACTCCTTGCCTGAGGAGAACATTTACTTCATTGAGACTGGAAGTCGACACAACTCTGATTTGATTTTGCCACTACAGAAGACGAGCATCGATCGACACTACATGGGTATCGATCGATACCCTCACGATTTGCTGCAGTCGGTTCAAAATGTAAGCATCGATCGACACCCCTTTGGTATCGATCGATACCAGCTATCATCCATAGCTGAATCGTATGTAGATCAGTCTGATACAGAGGAATCCTTGGCTGTCACTTCTCCTGCTAAACCTTGGTATGCCGACATAGCCAATTACCTTGCTGCTGACTACGAACCAAAGCATCTCAAGAATTATGCCAACAAGAAGTTTATGAGAGATGTCCGACGTTACTTTTGGGATGAACCATACATGTACAAGCACTGTTCTGATGGGATTTACAGAAGGTGTATAGCTGAATCTGAGGTGTTAGAAATTATGTTTCATTGCCATGGATCTGAGTATGCTGGGCACTTCGCCACATTCAAAACAGTTTCTAAGGTTCTGCAAGCTGGTTTCTGGCTAAAGCCAACTCGCCGCTGGTGTCTTCCTACGATCGACGGAGAGCTCTTTGTGCAGCTCCCCAACCGCGCTCTCACCCGCATTGGCGATGATCCATCTCAGCTGCATTTCGATCCCGATCCCAGCTTGCTCTCTGTTGCTCTAGCGACACGTGTACGTGCCCCACCACGTCTTCCATCCACTCCGGTCTGGGTCTTTTTACTAGTTTTAGAGTCTTTCAAGTTCTTTTCAAGATGTAGGCACATCTGGAGCTAGATTGGATTTATGGAAGCTTTTGAAGCATATTGGATCTGAAGCAGTTCGGAGAACTTAAGCTCAGCATCGATCTACACCTAAGTAGCATTGATTGACACCATTCGTTTGGAAGAGACACGATTAAAGATCCCAGTATCGATCTATACTATTTACAGTATCGGTCGATACTAGTAATCAGAACGCGCATCAAGACCCAAAGATTAACCAGAAGTTTTTAGGTATATAAACGTGTTTTTAGGTATATAATTAGGTTTTTCAGCCTCTAGAAGAGACACTAGATTTTTTGGAGATAGAGTATTTTGTAATTGAGTTTTTGGGAGAAGAATCTTGAACCCTCTTTGTATTCTTACTCTATTTTACTTTATGATATCTATTTATTTCATGATGTTTGTCTCATTCACCATGTCTGAGTACATTCCCTGTTAGGTTTAGGGTTGTTTAGGGTTGTTTAAGGATATTTGATGAATTATTAGATCTGATTTACTTGTTAAGGAATATCTGCAGAGCTTTTCACCTAGACTTGAGATTAATGCTTATTCTAGCTTCACGAACTAGAATCTGATGTTAGGTTGATTAATTGGCACAAAAGTGTGATTAGTTTCCTGAACTAGTGTTTGGTGAGCAAAAGACCTACTCGCAAAGAAATTTGGTTTAGGATTTTGTGAACAATTGAACTTGATCGTTCATGCTTGTTTGAATTAATAGAATTTGCAAAGAAATTTGGAATTCTAGGTTTAGACATAGATAGTCTCCGCAACGATAGTTGGTTTACTTTACATCTGTGTTTCAAGTTCAAGAGCGGAGCTTATTTCATTCCTGACATTTGATTTGATTGATAATTCTGATTTGCCTGCAAACTTCCCTAAGCCTAGCGTTTTTTTCCCATTGAATTACTACTTTGTTTTAATTACCATATTACTTTTAATTACATTTATTTCGCTTAGCTTAATTCATATTCTGGAATTTTTGAGTGAACATCTTGAGTCTTTGTGGTTCGACCCCTAGAATACTACAGCTACTGCTTAGATACTTTAGGGTATTATATTTGAGCATATCATGAGCAAAAGATCTACTCGCAAAGAAATTTGGTTTAGGATTTTGTGAACAATTGAAATTGTTCGTTAATGTTTGTTTGAATTTATAGAATTTGCAAAGAAATTTGGAATTATAGGTTTAGACATAGATAGTCCTCGCAACGACAGTTGGTTTACTTTACATATGTGTTTCAAGTTCAAGAGAGGTGCTTATTTTATTCCTGACATTTTGGCTTCGATTGGTAACACTGTGTAATCGCGGAATGGCGAAAAATAAAATTAAGTTGCGGAATGACTTAATCTGCAGAAAGAAAAGTTGCGGAAAAACCAAAAACTATGCGATTGGATAAATCTTGCGGAATGGTGGAATATAAATTTTTTTTAAGAAAAAATATAAATACTTTAAAGATTAAGTTATTTAATATGAATTCTCACCATATTTAAGATGTTATTTGATAATCAGAAAATTGTTAAACATATATTTTAAATTATAAAGAGATGAAACATTCTAAATATATTAGAGTAAAGTAACATTAAAAATATTATTCAAACAGTTGTTTTGTTTAATACATTCATAATATATATATATATATATATATAAAGCTTAAAAATATTTTTCAAACACTTAATAATTATAAAATTATAAACAACAATATCTAAATAATATATTAATATTCATGCAGCCATATTAATATTCATGCAACCGTATTATCCATGCTCAAAGTTGATTTTTTTGCCATAAAATATAAAAATAAACAATATATTTTGCTATTACACAAATAAGCAACTATATTCTCGCTTAATTGCTTAATGGCCATTTACTTGTATTTTTTTCAGCAAAAACGCAAATTCTGCGTTTTTGCGTTTTCTGACTCATTACACATTTTTCTTTGATTGGTAAAATTCTTGCGGAATCGCGTTAGAAAACGCAATTCCGCCATTCCGCAACTTACCAATCAAAGCCTTTATTTGATTGACAATTCTGATTTCTCTGCGAATTTCCCTAGGCCTAGCGTTTTCCTCACTGATCTTACTATTTGATTTTAATTGTTTTGTTATTTTTGATTACATTTATTTTGCTTAGCTTAATTCACATTCTGGAATTTATTGAGTGACAATTTTGAGTCTTTGTGGTTCGACCCCTAGAATACTACAGATACTGCTTAGATACTTTAGGGTATTATATTTGAGCATATCAGATCCCCACTTGGATCGATCGGTCCGACCACATGAAAAGCACCAGAAGAAGAGATCGATCGATTCCCACCTGGATCGATCGATCAGAACTTGCAGACGAGCGCCAGAAGAAGAGATCTATCGATCCCCACCTCGATCGATCAATCAGAACCTACGGATGAGCCCAAGAGGAAGAGACCAATCGATCCCCACCGGATCGATCGATCCGATCGTGCAGGAGGCACCAGGGGCAAACAACCGATCGGTCCGAAGATGCGACATGAACAACTGTTTTGAATTTTTATTTTGTTTTCTTTTCTTTTTGCCTATTTTTTTGCAAAGGATATTAAAACAAACCAATATTTTATTTTTAATACGCTTTCTTTTCTATTTTCTGGAGAGACTTGCACCATTGTAAGCTATTCCTTGGGGATTAGAGATTGAACCTTTCTGACAATTTGAAGAACATTTCTAAACCCTATTTTCTTAATCTATTGCAATTCTATTATGTCTTCTTCATTGATTTGTGTTGTTTTTTTTGTTGCTATCTGTGAGTAATCTCTTAATTGGGTTTTAGGGTTCTAAGAAGGGGATTCAATGGTTTGATGATTTGATTGTTCTAGGAAACTCTAACTTTTTAGGTTCTTCAATTCACATGTCTTAAATGCTAGAATTAGATTGATCATCCTGTTTTAGATCTTAGATTTTTTTATGAATGAAAGTGTTCGATAAAATGCATGAACTAATGTGAATTGAGCAATATGCTCTTAGCCAACGACAGTTGATGTTAGAAAGTATTATGAACATAGTGAACTTGATTGATAATGCTGATTTGACTAGGAAGTCTCAAACGACAGTTTGTAAAATTGATTAGTCAAGTTTAGAGATTAATGTCTTGAAAGAGAATTAGTATATTCTAGAGTTCATATTTGAGAACAGTGTTTAACTGTTAAGTTTCTATTCCAATAGTTTCATGAATCATTGTTTCTCTCAATTACCATGCGATCCAATGCTTTTTATTGTATAACTTAACATCGTTTATTTTCTTCATTTTTATTCACAATTCTGAAAACCAAAACAATTTTTTTACGCTTTAGCTATTTACGAATCTCGCAAGTCTATAGAGAACTATTGGTCCTTGTGGATCGACCCCGAACATACTATTGCGACTTCACCGTGCCCTTGCGGTTAAAGTTTTACGGGTTAATTATTTGAGTAATCAAGTTGGCGCCGTTGCCGGCGATTGACGTTTTCTTTTACTTATACAATCTCATGGGTAGAGATGTCAATTAGGCCTTAGACCCGCCGGCGTGGCCATTAAGAGCTATTGGTTCTCCCGCTACAACCCGCAAAAGCTACGTTTGCGGATGGTAGCAGTTGTTAGCGATTGAAAACAATCAAGAGAACCCTCCGAACCGCTTCCTACCGTTCTAAATAGCTAGATTCCAACAGCTACTTCCTGCAAACGTTTGCGATTGCTGTCGGTGCGATTGGATTAAAAAAAGAAGGAAACATTCGCTCTAGAAAATATATATATTTAGCCCTATATATATATTTTTGTATCACGTCCTCTGTTCTAAAACTCTTATTTATTTTTTGAAACCCTATTCTCACAATTTTGTTTTCCTCCATGGCTTCCACACAAACTACTGAAAATCAAGAATCAAACGTAAGTATCGTATATCTTTTCAATTATTCATTATCTTCTGTATAACTCATTGAAATTGTTCATGGCATCCTCCTTTGCATCATGTATTGTTTTGAGCCTTTTGATTGAATATATGTTTCAACTTGTTTTTTCGAATAAAAACTCAAATGGTCAGACAAGATGACTAGTTTCTTGTTCGAATTGATAACATTAGATAAATAAGATGGAAATTGCAGAGGAAAAAGTTTGACTGAAAAAAAAAAAAAAAACGTTCTCACCGAATTTAAAAATAAATTACTACTAACTTTAAATTGAAAAAAAATTAAGAACAAAGTTGATACTTTAAAGAAGCAATACGGTCTTCTGAGAGGAAAAAGAGTCTTCTTTTCGTCTGTTTCTGTCTCCGTTTAAATTTTACCAAGTACACATTTTCCCTCATTACTATACGATTTGCTACTTTATCGTTAATCTCCGAGGTTTCTCAAATCTCTTTCATTCTTGAGTTTTTTTTTTGTTTGAGACAAAAGATCTTTAACCAAGGTCTCTTTAAAGTTAAGATAACGTTGGGTTAATTTTTAAATGATTTTGATCTCAACGACATGAACAGTTTGTTATAATATGTTATATAAAATATATTTGCGCCAATTATTATAGTTACACTAACCATGACAATGGAGCCGGTGGGAAAACTATAATTACCCGCCAAAAAGATATCAAAACGATAACTATGAAAATAAAATATTTTTTGCCAAACAAATTAGATATATATCAGTTAACAAATCTTTATTCCTTCATAACAAACTTATATAAAAGTCAATTCCTCTTAACCATAATATATTTGTAATATTTTCTTTTTTTTTGTACATGTTGTTCTTTAACGAAGACAAAAAAGAGGTATAAGGAGGTACCTTCTTTTTCTTTTTGCTGGTTAAACATGTTTCTTTTTTATTATTATGATAGTAGATTTGGTTATATTTTGCTAACGATCATGTCGATTTTAGTAATAACTATGTTTTATTATATATATTTTAAGGTGATATTCATGGCTTCTCAACATAATCATTCGGCTTCTACTACTAAATTTATATGGTCAGACAGATCACATGTGCATTACTTCGACGTGTAATTGTAAAGAAACAAACGAAATTAAAGAATCCGAAAAGAGATTTCTAACTATTCTTCAAAAAGAAAATATTTTTAAAAATATTAACGATCAATTTGGAATTGATTTGAGTTGGAGTCGAGCCAAAAATCGTTTGGATTCATTGAAAAAACTTTATCACATTTATAAAGACAATCCGGAAGATCTACCAATTCGAACACATTTTACAGTTTGTCACGTTACTTGATACAATTTTGTCACATTACTTGATACAATTTTTTTTTGTGATGAACCAAATGCATAAATTAATAAATTTTACTATAAAAATGATTGGTTTTAATAATTATTTAGTACTTTAATTATGATTTTAATTATTAATTATGTTCACTTTTTAATATTTATCAAAATAATATAAATTTTTGTGTCTTTTATACCTTTTTATAGTAATATATTATATTTATTTTGGTTATTTTTTATTTAATCGCTGATGCACCCGCTGGTCAACCAGTCATAAAACTTCCACAAACACACTCATTTTCAAACGTTAAACCAATCGTTAAAAACGCTTACTAACGCTAGAAACCCACAACCGCCCGCATCCTCAAACTCCCGCAACCGCAACCGCACCCGTTAAGGTTAAACCAGTCAGACCCTAAGTAACCTAGCTGGGCGGGTATGGGCCTTTTTAGTGAAGCCAAAAAAAGAGTGGTTCTAGCAGATTTGGTCTATTTGGTCTGAGGATAAACATGTAATGCCTATCAAGGGTGGCGGGTTTGTGGGTGACCCGCTTGATCTTTTTTTTTAAGTGCAGACTGCACAGAGAGTGAGGGAAAAAGAATATAGGGATGTTAATATGAGTTTAGAAACTCATTTAATAAACGGGTATGTTGTATAAATTTGGACCCTTTTAGACTAATTTAGAGAAAAAACTTAAATGATATATAATGATGTTGTGCATAAGTTTTACCCCAATTATTATCGCAAGTGTACGATACACCGCTATAGTACTTAGGGATCGATCCATAGAGACCAAAACGACTACTCTATGGATTATAATAACTAAAATTTGGCTAGAAAAATTAAATAGGATCTTATATTTTCTAACAACTTAAGATTAACAAGAATAGATAAATTAGGCACAGAGAACCATAAAGCAATTCTAACAAGTAATATACATGCATAAGAGAAAGCATTATAAACTATTCTAGAACTCAATCATAATTATCAGTTAGCCTAATTTCTTAGTGCTAACTACTATGAAAACTATCCTAATAGAAATGTCACTTTACTCTCAGAATCTAAGCAAGCATTAAGTACGAGATTGATAGGTTCAAAAAGCTCCCTAGCAATGTAACTTGTCTAGGAATACTTTGCAAACCTAGGCTACAATCCAACGTTCCATTGCACAGTCACGTCTCGAGAAACGTCTAATGGCATACTCAGCGGCCAGTCTAGAGTAAGCAATAAAATCAACCTAGGCAAAAGATCTAAACATCATTCTCATATCATGCATAGTTACATACTTAAAACTACCTAACATGAACTCTAAAACCTAACAGAGAATCATATCTAGATGGTAGAGATAGAGTATCATAAATATGAAGAACTCATCGACATACTACTAAATCTCTTACTAAACTAAAGAAAAATCTTTTAAAAGAAACATAAAACTAGAAGAAGAGTATTTACAATGACTTTATTGCTCAATGGCTTGGTGTATGTACAACTGAGGGTCGAGCCCTTTTTATATAGTGTTTAGGGAGTAGAGAAAAATGTTAAACTTCCAAAAGCGAGAAAATAGAAACTTGAAAAATGCTCGTCAACCGATCGGTGCAGAGGCATAATCGATTGGTCCACGAGGCTTCTCCAACCGATCGGTCCTTGTCTTAACCGATTGGTATGCGGGTCTGAGCTCTTCTTCCTTTTGGTCCATCTTGAAGCCCATTGGATCTTCTGGAAGCCCATTTATTCCTCTGAAAGTCCATTTAATCTTTTGGAAGCCGATTTTAGCTCCAAACCCCTTTTTTTTGGTCTTCAATCCCATTTTCCAATAAAATACAAAAAGACTCAAAACTATTTTGCTCTTGGTTAAAAGACACAATAATAGTCACAAAAGGACCTAAATAAATCAGTAAAAATACGGTTAACACATTCCCCCAGACTTGAATCTTTGCTTGTTTTTTCCACGAACTACATCAAAACTTGTCAGAGCAACTTACTTTATGTACTTAACCATGAACTTGTCGATATCCAATACACAGAATCTCGAGATCTCGAAGAACTCTCGAAGTCAATGAACTTAGCCTTGTAACATGCGTACGTTCTATTAGAGGGGATATCAAACATGCTAGGGTCTTGGTAAAGGAAGCAAGTGTTTATGGCTTTATCCAAAAATCTAGGATGCAAATCATTATGCACAATCACAGTGAGACACAGAGCAATTGATGCATACATAACCTTTCTTTCACTAAGACTACCTCATTTTCCTTAAAACCCGATAAAATCCCAAAGAAAACACTAGGAAATTATTTTGATACTTTTACAATAAAAATCTGACTTTTCCGGTTTCTACTTCCCTTTTTCTTCTTTTTTTTTTGTTTTTTTTATCAAAGGGAAAGGTGGAACCGGTTCTGTCATACAAACTTAAGCATCAAAACAATTTTCTAAACATTTTCTAGCATTCTCTAACAAGTCCTAAAAATATATAAACAAGACTTAATCCTACAGCAACTTTTCTAATCACCCCAAAATTTTACGTCTAACATCCCTAGTCCTAGTAAAAGGTTAGCTATGTCAGTCCGTATACTCTATAATTTATGCACATGAATGCACATATGGCGATGATCTGAAGAACGCATGGGGTTTGAACAGAGTGGGGTTTTAGGGTATAAAGTATGGTATGATCCTAATTATTCGAAGGTCAAAGACAGTGGTAAAACAAGGCAGCTCCGAATATCTATCAATAACATGACTACCATTCTCCTAAGTGAGATATACTAAATGCATATTCAATGTTCACTAAATAAGGCTAAGCTCAAATCGTTTGAGTTTCAAAGGGATAAAGACTTTTCTGAATATTGTGTCTGCTCATGATCGTTCCAAACTTCTGGTCTGCTTATGACGTAATCCTGAATAAGTCGTTGGAAAGTTTTCCACAAGTAAGTTTCTGAAAATGCTCATTGTCATGTAATTAAAATTACTAAAAATGACTCGATTAAAAATGAAAATTTTCACCAAATATATCAAATAAATGGTACATCCGTACCCTGCCCAGACTTGAATTACACCGTCTTGGTGTGAAATAGAATGAAGGAAGGCCAGTGAAAATTTTCAAGAAAAAGATCCTAGAAAAAAGAAAAAATAAAGATGAAACACAAACCGATCAGTGCAACAGCTGCAACCGATCGGTTACTAACCTACCCAAAACCGATCGGTCAAACCCATAAACCGATCGGTTGTCGAAATCAAGGCTCACTTGTCTGAGCCGGTTGGTGCATGGTCCTCTCTCGTCGAACATTGCCATCTCCGTCGCCTTCAGGCTAGATGATCGTCCAGATTCGAAGAAGCAGATGGGGGACTGTGCTGGAAACGGTTGCTTCGATTAGTAGATGCAGCAACATCATCGGGTGCAGAGACACATCACGACCTCATCTTTCGGAAGACTCCTAAAAAGCAGATGGATCATCATGTTGTTCTTCTCTGAGACCGCCACAACATGTCTGATCATCTTCTGGTCGCTGGCAGTGTCTGGGAGAGCGCTGTAGGTGAACTCCATGTCGTGGAAGTCGAGCAGTGCTCCTTGAGACAAAGTGGACGAACAATGTGGTACCTAAGCAGCTGCACGTGTCTGATGGCGATGAGTGGCGCGAGTGTGGCCAGTAGGGCACAACACTCACAAAGTGTAGTAGTAGGAGGCATGAATTTTATCTGAGCGTGTGTAGCGATGTCCGTAAGATGTCGCGCAGGAAGCTGCATGTATCTATAATGACCTCCGCGGTCCTGAAACTGCAATACAGAACTACCGTGTATAAGAATGGAGGCGTGGTGATGTAGTCTCTCATTGAACCTCCGTCTACACTCGAATGCATGAGGAGGAAGCTGAAGTCTGATTGCCTCAAGAATGGGTGTGACGAGGCTCCCATAGTAGATATCGCCCCTATTCCTAACGGAAGTCTTGGCTCCAGCAAGCTCAGCGGCTAATAGGACACCAGAATCTACCTCATGCTCGCCGTCATAGCAATCCTCATCTTGATGCTCAATGTACTGGCGAACTCTCTCTCTCAGCATCCAAAGCTCAACAACCTTGGGAGTCCCAATCTCGTGTCTGGTGTAGAAGGCGTTGCTGATGAATTTAGCAACCAAACGGAGCACGAGACTCGTAATCCAAGATTGTTTCCAGGCAGAGGAAACATATGTGCTCGAACCAATGAGAGCCCAAAATGTGTTTGCATCATAAACCTGCAGAGCACGTGTTTCCCTACGCCTCAAAAAAGCAAAGATGTCGTAGAGCTGGTGGTTGGAGATCTTGTAAAGCTACTCTGCGATGAAGAAACTGATCCATTATAAGGTAGTGTATTTCTACAGAAGCCATGAGGTATCTGGCGGGTGCCTCGTACAGGTCCTAGGACTTGGTAGGAATCATACCAAATCCGATCAGGTCCAAAGTCCGATGGACCTACTCCTTGAGATCCAACTCCTCAAGTATCTCGCTCTGTAGGAACCTGGTAGGATGGAGTGTTCAGCTCACAACCCTCTCTCTGGCAGCTCTGGCAGCTATGTCAGAATCTGTCATCTCCTGATGAGCTCTCAGACTCCTAGGGTGTTGTATCCTAGTATGTCTTGAACTCTCTCCTCGGGTCCTAAGAGTCATACCTGCAAAATTAGTGAAAAGCATAAATCCTATCGGGATTTGCAGGAAAAATTTCAGAAATAGAAAACCTTATGAAGATTTCTCCAAAAATTCTTATAATAATCATTGCAACACATTAACTTCTACAACTCCCTATATTGATTTCAAGACAAATAAAATGCACAAATTCGAATTTTAGGAAAATCAATCTCCAAAGTTCAAAATAAATCCAAATCAATTGAAACAAAAATCCAAATTCAACCAATTCTTCTCCTAAAATCATGGATCATTAAAAACTAAACATCCCAAACACATTTTAAGCACAAATATCCAAAAACAACAACACACTATTTTCAAAAATTCAAAATTCTCTGTCAAAAATCAAAATTTTCTCAAATCTAATCACCAAATCCATTCCCTAGCCTTCTAGGCATCAATTCCCATTCAATAATCAAGCTAAACATGCAAGAAATTAAAAACCCAAGAAGTCACAAGTGTTTATGCGAAAATCAGATTTTAAACATGTAAATCGAGTGGCTTACCTCAACAGACCGGGAATGATAGTAGGATAAATGGATAGAGATTGAAATATTGAGTGGAAAGCACCCAAAAATCGTTGAAAATGGTTTGAAAACAAAAAACTTGTTGTGTATAAGTTTTACCCCAAATATTATTGCAAGTGTACGATACACCGCTGTAGTACTTAGGGATCGATCCACAGAGACCAAAATGACTACACTATGGATTATAATAACTAAAATTTGGCTAGGGAAATTAAATAGGATTTTGTATTTTCTAACAACTTAATATTAACAGGAATATGTAAATTAGGCAAAGAGAACCCTCAAACAATTTTAACAAATATTATACATGCATAAGAGAAAGCATTATACACCATCCTAGAACTCAATCATAATTATTAGCTACCCTAATTCTTTAGTGATAACTACTATGCAAACAATCCTAATAGAAAATATCACTTTACTATCAGAATCTAAGCAAGCATTAAGTACGGAATTGATAGGTTCACAAAGTTTCCTACCAATGTCACTTGTCTATGAATACTTTGCTCACCTAGGATACAATCAACCGTTCCATTGCACAGTCACGTGTCGAGAAATGTCTAATGGCATACTCAGCGGTTAGTCTAGAGTAAGCATTAAAATCAACCTAAGCAAAGGATCTAAACATCATTCTCATATCATGCATAGTTACATACTTAAAACTACCTAACAAGAACTCTAAAACTTAACAGAGAATCATATCTAGCAAGGTAGAGATAGAATAGCATGAATATGAAGAACTCATAGACATATTACTAAATCTACTACTAAACTAAAAACAAAACTCTGAAAAGAAACATAAAACTAAAAGAAGAGTATTTACAATGAGTTTATTACTCAATGGCTTGGTGTATCTACAACTGAGGGTCAAGCCCCCTTTATATAGTGTTTAGGGAGTAGAGAAAAATCTAATACTTCCAAAAGTGAGAAAATGGAAACTTGGCAAATGCTCGTCAACCGGTGTAGAGGTATAATCGATCGGTCCATGAGGCTTCTCCAACCGATCGGTCCTTGTCTTAACCGATTAGTATGCGGTTCCTAGCTTTTTTTTTTTTGGTCCATCTTGAAGCCCGTTCGATACTCTGGAAGTCCATTTACTCTTCTAGAACCCATTTTAGCTCCAAATCCCATCTCTTTGGTTTTCAAGACCATTTCCCAATAAAATAGAATAAAGACTCAAAACTATCTTGTTCTCGGTTAAAAGACGCAAGAATAGTCACAAAATTACCTAAATAAATCAGTAAAAATGGGGGTTAACAAATGGGTCTCCCCATTTAGATATATTTTCTAAATGGGTAAATCCACAATTATATGAATACCCATTTCGGGCCATTAGTTACATTTTTTTAGCATTTTAAAATTAATAATTAAAATTTTTATCTAAAGTAAATAAATAAACAAAAAAAAAATAATAAACCATTACATTTATGACTAAAATTTTCCCGCCAAAAATGCCATTTCACAATTTTCTTCAAAAAACACGATTTCACAATTTTTCCGGCAAAAATACTCGAGTCCACATTTTTCCCGCCAATAACACTTTTTACAAATTTTCTGCCAAAAATGTGAGTTAGAAATTTTCCCGTCAAAACATGATTCCGTATTTTTCCCTGCATATTATACCGTTTTGTAATTTTTCCACCAAGAACGTGAGTCCGTAATTTTCCTGCCAAAAACAAATTTCATAATTTTCCCGCATAAAAAAGTAAGTACGTAATGTCCCGCCAAAAATATGGTTTCACAAATTTTCTTGCCAAAACGTGAGTCCATAATTTTCCCGCCAAAAACGTACTTTCATAGTTTTCCCGTAAAAAATACGATCTCACAAATTTTTCCACCAAAAACGTGAGTTCAAAATTTTCCTGTCAAAAACTTAATTCCATAAATTTCCTGTCAAAAATACGATTTCACAATTTTCCCCTCCAAAAACATGTCTGTAATTTTTCCGGCAAAACACCATTCCATAATTTCTCGCTAAAACTGTTTCACAATTTTTTCCGCAAAAAAATACGATTTTATAAACCCATACTTATTAATTAACAGATAATAATTAGTAACTAATTTTATTTAAAAAATCACATCTAGCTTAAATGGGTTTAAGAGCATTTCCAAGAGCAACTTCAGATATGAAGTTTGTGTGTGTTTTTTTCCAATGGTATATTTTAAATTACTTAACTTCAAATTTTAGTAATTTGCATTTTAATTCTTATATTGATCATGATTAACTAAATTCATAAAACTTTTATAAATATTTATAAAGCATACATTACTTTATTATACACAATATTAATTAATATAACATTACATTATAATATGAATTACACATAAACAATAACTAAAACACACACACATTACAAGTAAATATCAAATTATTCATTTAAACTATTTCCGTAATCTCTCATATATGATTAATCAATGCATTTCGATGTGATAAATGAGTCTCTTTAATTTTTATTTGTAGATTACGAGATAAAAATTGTTGAATCGAGTATTTAGGGACTAAAATATTTATGAGATATAAAATTAAAGAGACTAAAATAATAAAATAAATAAATTAATAAGACTAAAAAGATAAACAAATAAATTTAGGGACTCAAATGCAAAAGAAAAGTATGAACTCCAAATATGAAGTTTTGAACTGTGAAACTTCATATATGAAGTTTAACTATTCAGAACTTCAAAATTTGAATTTTTGAAATTGCTCTTGGAGTTCCAAAAACTTCATATTTGAAGATTTGAAGTTGCTCTTGGAGATGCTTTAAATGGGCATGGTAACTTTGATACGGTTAAATGAGCATCGTTATATGGATCTGAAACTTAAATGAGTTAAGGGATAAATAGGATGAGTTTAAATGGGGTGGGTAAAAGCATATTAACATCCTTAAAAGAATTGATGGAAATTGAAATTGAAAAAATCTTTACTTACCAAACCTTCTTGTGGTGCAAATTCTATCTTTCTCTCCTTTTTTTCACTATCCTTTAACTCGGCTGGAAGATGAAGTTGAGCCTTCAATTGGAGAAGGTGAATAAATCGAAGGGAACTTTTCTTATGAAGAAGAAGATGATCTTTCCTCTAAAACCCTAGCAACTTTGAAGAAGACAGTACTTCGTCTCTGTTTCTTTTCTTAAAAGGTGAAAACTTTGGAAGCAGCTACAATATTGTGTTTGTGATTGATCAATTGAAATCAAAGTTGTGGATCAGAATTAAAAAACAAGCTCATCGCGGTCGGTCTATTTGGTATGGTCTGCGTTCCCTACTCATGGACTAGGGTGTTATTGGTAGAATAAATTACCATTGATTTTGCTTTGGGCATGACTCATAAAAAAATTAGAAGAAGCTAATTGCGTTAGCTGGTTCCAATAATGTAGCAAAATTGTGGTTTCTATTCTTCCTTTGAAAACAAAAAGAAAGAAAAATCCTCATAAGCTTAAAACATCTCTACATGCATACTAAATTTCTAGATCAACCACGTTTAAATGAAATCTATCAAAAACAAAACTATGCTTAGACAAAAAGAAACAAAACTATTTTTGGTCGAACATCAATACTACATTTATTCATAGTCTCAATATGATTTTGACTAAGACAATTTTTTAAAAACTTTTTACTTTTCTTTGAGACTTTGGAGAACATAAAACATCATTAATAATAAATTTTATGTCTTTGAAAATCGAGAGACTACCTCATCAAGATCTTCCATTTCTTTATTTATTTATTTATTTTTGAAAATATTAAATATTATTTACCATAATAAACATATTCATGTGTTTTTGATTAAGGAAGAGGCATAACCTCTCACTCCGTATAATTTAATATAAATTTAATGAACAGATTTAACCGTAGTTTCGTAAAAAATAAATTTGACATGAACTCAACATAAATTAAGTTATACCTTTTATACGGACAAAATAATGGTGTGATATTTAACGGACGGAATAACAGTATGACGATCGGTAGTGGGTCTAGGGTAGCGAGGTGATCATGCTGATAACGTATTATGAAATAATTATATATATATATATATATATATATATGTATATGGATATGTGGGTGTATGTTTGAAAGTGAGAGAGAGAGATACACAAGAGAGACAAATGAGAAACAAAGTACTTAAACCATTCTTCTTTCCAAGTACCATCTCTTATACAAAATGTCACACACCTATTTATAGTAAACTAAAGACCATCATGTGATGACACATATATGATGACTAATCCATTAAATTCATGAGTCATCACTCATAGCATAAGATGAAAAAACTTGACATCCAAAAGAAGACTCATGTGATGAATAATGACACGTATTATCTAATAGTGTTGAGTTAATTATTGTATCATATCTTTATTTTTAATTTTTTTTCATCAAACGACCAACTATATATTAATACTCAAGCACAATATTGTTTCTCAATTCTGAGACTCCACATTGGGTATCAACCACATGGAAGGTTTACAAACTAACAAAGCAAAATACAACTCATACAAAAATAAATACTTAGCTAAAGCATCGGCACGTTTATTCAATTCCCTTCTCGTCCCCTAAACTGAAATGATGGCTTTAGATTATTTCGGCCACTCAAAATTGAGTCAGTGAAAGTCTTCATCCTCAACCAAGCCAGCTGTTCCCTGATTGCTCTCAACAAATTCTTGGAGTCACTTTGAAATTCCACATCTTGTACCTCCAAATTGTCCAAGCATTTCATTGCCATGCCTAACCTATAGCTTCAGCTTCTAGAGAGGATGTCGTGTTGGGATATGTTTGTGCACCACACCATCTAACCTCTCCTTTCTCATTTCTAAAAATACAGCCCACAACACATATACCCTTACCATCTTTCCAAGAGGCATCTACATTACATTTCAGTTTATATGTGGGTGGCGGTTCCCATTTCACCAGCAATATTTGTCGAAGAATGATTGTGATTGTTTCCTTTATGTTTGCTTCCCTACACTCCTCAGCTATAGAGCCTTTTCTACCATCCTTTGAGCCTCCCCCAGTTAATTTGCAAAGCAAAGCTCATTTCTTGCCTTCCACAGTCTCCATAGAATCCATGGCTAACTTTGTATTCTGCGTTGTATCTCATCATCTTGGTCTTGAAATGACATTAAACCTCTGTCCATGTTTTCATAAATAGATTCTGAGGGGGATGGGATGTACGTGGCGGAGACCGGTGACAAAGCCCATACTAACCTTACAAAGGAGCATTGAAAGAGAACATCGTTGACTATTTCCTTTGCTTCCTCACAGCGAGGGCTTTCTCCCTTTTTTGTAAGTTGCTTCCTCATCATATTGTCACAACTGTCAGACAATAAGCCATACTTCTCCATTGAAAGTTATGGATCTTAGAAGTAGTAGGAGTCTTCTAGATAGCTTAATGCAATAGGCTTAGGCTGGACTGATCTATATATCCTGTCTCATGCCTCTTGGCCTTAACTTTGTTGTCCCACACCTGGTATCCTGACCTAACTATATACACAACATTATAGTTGTATCCCCAAATATACTCATCCATTTGCTTTCCATCTCGTAATACAACCTGAGTGACCAGGCTCACATCCTCAGGATGGAATATAGCCTTAACCAAAGGTATATTCCACTCTTTAGATCCACTATGCCGAATCATATCTATGGTGATGCTTGATGGATCGTACTCTTGTCTTATTCTTGGTGGTCTCGGAAGATAACCATAGGTATGTTCTAACTTTGACTGACAAGCCCTGTCTTACAAACCTTCACATACCTCTATTCAATAGAGTTTGAGGTTGATAAATACTTCTCCACGCAAAAGATGGCCTTGATCCAATTTTAGCTGTTAGTGGGCAGCCTGATGGGAATTATTTACCCCTATAGACTCTGAATACCAAGGAATCAGGGTATATGTCCATTCTCCATATCTGCTTCCCTAACCGAGCCAAATTGAAACCCTCAAATTCTAGGTCCCGCTTCCTTCTTAGGTACACTGAGCTTCTCCCATACTTTCTAATGAATTCCTTTTTCTGTATCCTGGTTCCTTCACCAAAACATTGCCATGCTAGATCAAATCTTAAAACATAATGTTTTAGGGAGCTTGAAACAAGACATGGTGTAAGTAGGAAGAGCTAAGAGGACAACCTTTATCATTACTTCCTTTCCCCCCTGAGATAAAAACTTCGAGCTCCATGATCTTATTTTTCTCTCCACTGTCTGTTCTTAAAATCTCAAGGTTGTCACTTCTGATCCTGTAAAATCTTCAAGGAGCCCTAGGTAAGTGCCCTTTCCTCCTTCAAAAGTTATACCTGTTTATCTTTTAATCTCACTCCTAGTTGAATCTTCCACCCTTCTGCCAAAGACATTGCTTGATTTGACTACACTCATTTCTGACCCGAGAATCTTTCAATAAAAGGTCATTCTATCCTATCATTAGTTTTACGTTCATATGTCTGTTTTGATGGCTATGAATTTACCATATGATATACTTGTACGTAAGTAGTGGAAGATCTCCTGAGCTATAAAATATTATCAGAAATTAGTCGACCTGGCAAAAAGGCTGATTTAGTTTATGCGAATAACCTCGGAAAAATCTCTAATTTGCAGCTTTCATGTATCATGGTATATCTCCACTCCCTAATTATAAATCTTGTATGTTTCTGTGTAACATTTGATATGTTTATTCTTATTTGTTTGTTATGTTTTTCAGCTTTATGAGGTTGCTTTGTTTTGCAAATGGGTGCATTTGCAATTTTGCTTCAATCATGATGTGAAGTTTTATCTCAAACGCGAGCATGGTATCCTGCATAGCCGAATGATGTCCCTTGGTGACTGCATCCCTAACCAAGCTCTCACCAAAACTTTCTTGTCGATTTGGAAGCCTCAAAATACGATCCAGGTTGATGCTTGTGCTCTCAAAACTTACCGAGTTGGTTAATACGGTGAGGAATAAAATAAGTGTAATGGCACATGGAGAGATCTTGGAAGCTACCGCTTCTGCACTTGAAGAGGAGTGTGTGGCTTCCGAGATCACTATTGGAAGATGGTTTTTGAGCTGGTCAAGGGCTTCATTGATTTGAAGTTGGTTCTTCATTGCGTTTGAGATATGTGAAGTTGGTTATTTTGAGATATTTTGTTTACTTCTTTCCCCTATCTCTCTCCTGTCTCTTGCTTCTCTAAAATTCTAGGTGAGAGATTTGGAGGAAGCATATCAAATGGTTGATGATGGGGCAAACCATTTGTTTCGAGACCATCTTCAGTTTCAGTGTACAATGGTATCATCTCTTCTTCCTAATTAGTAAAACTTATATGTTTTTGAGTAAACATTGATATCTCTTTATTCTTTAAACAATGAAAAAATAATTAGAGAGGGTAATTTCTCTTCTCTATTTTTGCCTACACCAATGAAATTTGTAAGCTTCCAGCTTGCTACATCATCGGCAAATTAGTTTTTTTGGGGTGTTTAAGCTGTTATAGAGTGTTCGTTTCAAATTGTTAAGTGTTCATATAAAAGTTTGAGGAAGCTGTTAATGATGTCTAAAACTAACAATTGGTAAATATGAAATTATAACTTTGAAGGCGAGGGCTATCATTGTTATTAGGGTTTAGTCTTCTTATACTTTTCGGGTTTTAAACTATGGAAACAATAAAGGTAAATATATTGTTAAACAACTAACAAGGAATTAACATAGAATACAAGAGAAGAAAATGTATCTTTCTCTAGTTTTTCTTCATATTCAACTTCAACAAGTATTTGTTCATTTGTAAGCACTCTCGATTCATACTTAATGTCTAGTTTCATCCACTGCTCTGTGCACATCAAAACTTTAAACCATATAGTGAGTTAGGAAACTCCAAGATGAACTTATGATTCTACCACTAGTGCTAAATGCACGTTCAGATGCAATAGAGTACTCTTGTAATGCAATAACATCACGAGCAATCTCTGCTAAGATTGGATATTTCTATTTTTTGAGTCTCCACCGAGAAACTACATCATACTTTACTCCAATCATCAATTCAGGGTTCTCGACACTTTCATGTAGATATATTTCCATTTCATCCCTTGTGTCTTGAAATCCTATCTCATTAAACAACTCATTTTACTTAAATTCAATCCTTTTAAAACCCAACTCATCATCCACCAGTTCCTCTTTTTTACTTGTCTGCTCTGGAGTAGAATTAATGAGAAGTCTGAGATGATTTTGAAGACTAAGACTGTTGGAAAGTTGAATCCTTACTGAATCTCTCACTGTACTCCTTACATCCCACACAAAATATCAAACACTGGCCTTATACATTTCCTTACTCTCCTAAGTATCTTTCCCATACATTTCCTCCAAACACAATTTAAAAGCTGCATCTTCTTCCTAAGATCAAACACAGTAGCCACATTCTACATCTTATCTATGTTCTTCATTCCACCCCATACTTAATGAAATTCTTTAACATTTCAATAGCCTTTATCTTCAATTTAGAATCTAAATGTAACTCGGCTCAATTTAATTAATGGTAATGTTCATTATCTCACCAAATAACACTTCTATGAATTGAGAGAAGAAGAAGTTGAAACTACCAATGTTGAGTTGTAGAAATTAATAAGAAGCTTTGTTAACCTTTGCCCAATCACTCATCTCAGGAGGTCCAACCCTCTTTATTCCGTTGTTGTTAACCTCAAAAAAGTAATTGTTTTATAACTTATCTTTTGCATACATCCTCTCAAATGCAGCCTTAAATTTAATTGCCTTTGTTAAAATCAAATATGTAGAATTGCATCTAATTTTGACATCCAATGGCAAACAACTTCTTGTCATCTTAACATAATCAACTCTCTGTTCAATGAATTTTGCTTATTTGTAAAGGATTACAACATATGAGACAACATTCGGATTGCAGACACATAATCATCTATTTTAACCAATCTATCCTTCACAATCTAGTTAACAATATGAGCACTACATCTCATATGTAAGAATTCATCATTCTAAATTAAGGAATCATGAGAGAATGAGAAACTATGATGAAACTTCATTAAAACTGTACTATTAGCTGATGTATTATCAAAAGTCACATATAAGATATTTTTTATTCTCCCACTCTGCTAAGCATTCTAGGAGAACATTTTTGAAATGACATGACCTTTATGATATGTGATGTATCTGAACCCTATGATCAATTTCTGTAATCACCAAAATGCATCAATGTAATCCACTATGATGACTATATAACTTGCAACTATGAGTAATATCATTAAAAAAACATTCCAGATTAAAATCTAGTTATTAAAATATAAGAAACTAAAAATATTATGAGTCAAAATCAAGCTATACCTATTTGTTAACAAAAAGTGAAAAAATATTCGAATTTTAGAGTTTAGAACATAGAGACTTCTCGGGTCTCGGGTGAAGTCTCATAGGAGACTTTGTGTGTGCAGTCTGTAACATTTTGTAAGCGTAGACTTCGCTGTACAAGTTTAAAATTCAAATAAATCCAAAATATTCAAAATATTTCAACAAAATTTCAAAATTTTTTGAAAAATTCAAAAAAAAAAAGACTTCGCTAGTGAAGTCTGCGACTGTTTTTGGTTTTCAAGAACATAATTAACCTTATATGCTTTAATTTTATCAAAGTTTCTGAAATTTTAATTTATAAAGTTCCTAGATGGATTAATTATTTTCTGCTGAAAAAATTGCAATGAAATTATTATGTTTTCATTTTTCTAATTTAAATCTAAGGTTTAATTACGGTTCCAGACTTCTTCCAAGAAGTCTAAAACCGTAATTAAATCGTAAATTTAAATAAAAAAATATATACTTGTATCAAAAGTTATGATTGATAGATTTATTTTTAAATCAAAGCTAAAGGTTTAAAATAAAAGTTCATAAAATTTCATAAAACTAAGTCATGTGATGTAAACCATGTGAGGCATAACAGGTTTAGGGTTCTCCAATGGGTAAGAATCCATGTATATATCTTTAGAGTTATACTTAGGTTGTTATTTTTTTATTTAAAATGCCGATCTTTCATATAGTTGTTAGATTTTAGATATATTATACTATTTTGATGTCAAATTAAGTATTTATTAACAGAAAATGAAAAAAAAAAATCGACTTTTAGATTTTAGGGCATACAAACATCTCAGGTCTCAGGCGAAGTCTCATAGGAGACTTCGTGTATGAAGTCAATAACTCTTTGTAAGCGTAAACTTCGCCGTAGAAGTCCAAAATTCAAATAAATCCAAAATAAAACTTTAAAATAATTGAAACTTAGGTTCTTAGGCAATTGACAGTAACTAAACAGAGATCTAGATAGATAAATTATCTATCAAGGAACAATTACCATGTGTCTTACAGCATAAATATCATAGTCCTCGAACTCGTCCCTGAAATCTTCAAACTCTTCCATCGCTGGACTGAACAAAATGTCCGATAAGTATTCTTCAGTTTCCAGCCAAGTGTCATCATCACTACTTGTGTGAATTAGATTAGTATTATTGTGAACAATTACGATATGTTAAACTAATTATAGTGTATAACACAGTTACGCGCCCACAGATTGATCTTCCATAATTTAAGCACCACGATCACATCTCCACCATCTTGTTCCTAAAGCCATTCCAGAAGAGCGTATTCGCCGGTTGCCACACACTTTAGCATATTGTCCCTATTATGATTAATAAAAAAGGTGGTTGTAAATTATAATAATGTGAGTTTTGTCATGGTATTATTATTGTTTGGTTTAAACTTACGCATCTTTGATGTGAAACACACTCTTTGTTTGTGCACGGTTTTGTGGATTCTCTTGAAGGGGGCTGGTGCTTCAGATCATGAGTATCTACAACATAAGTGTTCTCCTTCAGTTAAATAAAGTTACATGCATATCAAATATGTTTTAACAAATTAGCATGCATACGAATAGTAACATTTGTTTTGGTCACAGATATGAGTCAAACTTAAAAATTTCAAGTAGTGCTTGTCGTTCAAAGGATCGATTCTTCGGATTTCGGTCTCTCTAGACAGAATTGAAAGTACAAAGCGAGACTTTGTTGGACGGAACCTTGGAAATCCTGGCCATACTTCTGCTTTGTTTATTACAACCCAGTGCCCTTCATGCTTCTCCATTCCAGAGAACATTGGCATATGTATTGGAGTAATTACCAACGCCATCTTAGTTCCCTGCATAAGAAAAAGCATCACCAAAATATTGTCATATCCATATGACTGCATGTTTGGCGTTACTCCATCGATTGTTCCCTATTTATCATAAAACAGCTTAGCAATATATCTCGTAGCATGACGTTTGTGCAGAGAAATTATGTCCGTCACATTGTTAGTATGATCTTTTTTGAACAAAGTCACCCAAAACCATTTTTGGTTCGTTTTTCACAGCTGCTCTAACCCTCTAATTGCATCCTTCCACACCGCATATGGCTACAAAAATTTTGTGTAGATTTATGCACTTTGAAAGTGAATTTCAACATTATCATCGTCAATTGCAACTGGGATACAAGTGCATCCTTGGTAGGAAAACTCCCAGTCATATAGATACCGTCTGACGATGTCATGTTGGATCTTTGACCTTCACCAACAAAGCCACCTTCCGCACCAAGACACATGTTATCATCATCATCATCATCATCATCATCATCATTTTCACTAACATCCTCATCCTTAACTTTTACATACACAGGATAATCCTCAAGGTATTCGTATTTAACCTCACCAGCATGAGACTCTTCTGCATCATCATCATCATCGGTGATGTTACCCTCATCACTATCAGAAATATCCATATATTCATCTTCAAATTCTTCTGCATCTTCCTCAAGGTATCCGTCAACATTCCCACCAGCAACCATGTTGCCACTAGCCACATCAAAGTGACTCGAGACACAAAGGCGTACAACATGCGTTTTACATAACTCAACCAAGGACCACACTTGTCTATCATTTGTGACGTGCATAGGTGGTGTAGGAGAATCTGTGTTCGTTAGTTGCAACATTGAATCCGGCAACGAGTAAGTTAACTCGATGTTCTTGTCCAGCTCATAGTCTGCTGGTGCCATCTCAATGAATTCACGGTGTGTACAAGAATCCCTCAAGAAGAATATTCTCCCTCCTTTGAGATTATCCACCTCAAAATGCCACTTATAGTCTCTCATCATCCATTCTCCACAAACAGCAGATACTTGAACCATTATCTGAAACACATTTGAAACAAATGCCAACTATTAGTGCAAGAGTTAAGATAAAAAGTTAGTGCAAGAGACTTTACAAGCGAAGTCTCATATGAGAAATCTCAAAAATACAAACTAAATACCTAATAAGCTAAGAAAAATGAATTAAAATAACTATGCAGTAAAAATACTTTAAACTTATACAACATAAAAAACCATACGTAACACACATGTTAGAACAAAGAAAAAAATTTAACCAATCACAAATAAGCTAAAATTTTATTTTTACTAAAAATCATCGTAAAAGACTTCTCGGAAGTAGTCTACCAGCAGACTTCTCATACAAAGCCTGTCAGTAGACTTCAAAAGTGAAGTCTCTTAATAAATAATTACCAGAAATTTATAAAATTGATTTAAATTAGAATATAACACATTGAGATGTGAAATTCATACATAAACATCAACAATAACTAATACACATGAAAAACAATTAAAATCTTGAAAATACAAATTAAATATGATACAAATATATTTTCTTTAAAAGTTAATGCAAGAGACTTCTCAAGCAAAGTCTCCAGATAGACTTCCTCTGTGAAGTCTAAAGTATAACACCCGTCTCTCTGATCACTTGAGACAGCGTGCTACTTACTTTACTAAGTCTTTCTTCTTTTACCTTTTTATAAAACTCGGTTAATTACTTCAATGGTGAAAGTATCTCCTCTATCAGATGGCGGTCCTCTGAGCAGGTTCAAAAACAACAGCAAAATCTACTGCTACATGAATATTTTTCAATACCATCTGTGTATCACCTCCCTCTATGGTGATTGTCGCGAAATATGCTTCAGGCCCTCTCCACTGTAAGTTCTCTGCCTGAATCATCGAAATGGTAGGAATTCCGTTATTAGTTACCACTCCCTCGAAAACCAAATTCCCACCTGCTCGATTAACAATGACACATGCCCCAGAGCAGTCCAAGTGTGCTTTATGTCGCTTCAACCAATCTATGCCCACAATAACATCATAACGCTTCAACTCCATTTCTACAAATTTTCCTAGTAACTCTTCTCCTTCTATCATCACAAGAACATCTCGGTATGTCCTTGATGATCCTACAAATTGTGTGTAGGGACTAGGGACAAAGGAAATCGCGGGGCAATAAAAATTTGGCGCAGGTCAGAAGGCAAGTCGTGGCACCGCGTGTGTATGAGCTGATAAAGGAAACTGGCACGGCCGGTAGTTTCAGCGGAATTTTGATCTTCTCAGAGTTGGACCAAAGATCATGGAAATTTGACTAAGTCCAAGAATGGACAAGGGTCAGGAATTTGACTAAGTTTGAGAAAAGACAAAAATTCGGTTAAGTCTCGAGAGAGACCAATATCAAATAAATGTCCAAAGTCAAGAAAGTACTAAGGTCAGAAAATCTACCTTCTCCAAATTCGAGGACGAATTCCTGTTAAGGAGGTAGACATGTAACGCTCCTATCCCGCGTTCGGGATAGAGAGACGGTTTGTTACGAGGAAAAGAGAAGATGCACGAGCTAAAGTAGCTTAGCTACTAGCTCAGGGAGCTGCTCGACAGCTCAAGGTAGCTGGTACACTAGCTAGGACAACTGACAAATAGCTCCACCAGCTGAAGTATTAGCTCGGCCAGCAGGAGTGCTAGCTCAGCCAGTTGGAGGTAACTCGACTAGCTGGATGGACGGTGTGACAGTTGGGCCAGCTGGGTAGTTGCCGAGGTTGGATGGTCAACGGTTACCATGAGCGGTTACCGACGAAAAGATGCAAATGAAGGATTGTACCCTTTCGTGGAGGGCACTACTTCAGATCCTATAAAAGGGTGTGCGTCCAAAGGCATGGAAACATATACACTTGCACGCACAAACGCACAAAAAAAAACCAAAAAATGACAAGTATCGTCCAAGGCTGGATTCATGGTCGGATCCATGATCACCATAGTTGGATAGATGTGAAAGAAGTAAGGAAGGGCGGACTGTTAGAAGAAGATGAGAAAAGGCAAGGATTTACCGTGAACATTCGCGGATATACACGAAGAATCTGAAGGGGGATCTAACGAAGGATTTGACCGGGATCGACGACGTATCATCACGGATGAACATTGGAATAACGGTGAAATGGTAGCGACGGATCCGATGTTAGGATTCATAGTCGCTGTCGAGGAATTATATGGGAAACCGCCAGATTGTCGAGAAATCATTAAGAAAACCGCCGGATTGTCGAGGAATCATCGGATCGACAGAGGATCTGTGTGAAAAGCATGAAAGATCCGTGGACAAGTCATTACGGATCCGAGAATGGATCGATATGAGTCCATGAGGATCGATAACGGATTCATGTGCGAATACACAGCAAGTGTTCGTGGACACTTGTGGATACACACAGGGAATTCGATGGTAGATTGCGAGGAATCCGAGGAAGGCTCCAACGGGGTACAACAAGGATCAGCGAGATCCGGACAAGAATCATCGAGGATTACGATGAAGGACTACGACAGATCCGAACATGTATCGACATAGATACAATGAAGGATTGGCGGCAGATCCGACCACGTATCATCGCGAATCCAAGGGTGAACCGTGGACAGATTCAGCGATGGTTCCCTATCACCGAATATGGGATCAGTGATGGGTTTGATAATCGATGATGAATCCATGATGAATCCGAGGATGACTGCGGATGGTATTAAGGAATATCCGAGGATAAACAAGGATGAATCCGAGGATAAATCAAGGGAATCAACACCAGATTGACGAGGAAACAAAGAAGATGTTCAACGGATCAATGGCAGATAGACTAAGGATGATTGAGGAATTATCCAAGGATGATCCGATGGTAACAAGGAATGCGATGGTACCAAAGGACGCGATGGTACCAAATGACGAATGGTACCAAGGGACACGATGGTACCAAGAGAAGCGATTGATGAGGACATCGAACCACCAAGTCAAATCATTCAAGCACCACTCGTACCAAGTGGACCAATGACAAGAACTAGGAGCAAGAGTCTGTAGAAGAAGTTCAATATGTTCATGGAGCAGCTGGAGCAAGAAGGTCTGATCAATCTTGAAGAGATGGAAGGCTCACACACACGGGATCGGTTCCGATTACCAAAACCATCAAAGAGCTCCGAATTGAAGCCAATGTTCGTTCAGGCGTCGCTCTCAGCTCACAACGATTCAGGAGTCGAGCCCTATACGGTTAAAAAGATCTTTGAGTCTAGTTTCCAGAACATCCAAGATCACCTCATTTTACCCAGCCAATCTCTCGGTACATGCCCAACAATAGAGACATATCCGGTGGACTCTATCTTGTCCGAAAATGTCATGTGGGATCTCTTGAAGCCCAAACATGAAGCCCACCTGAGCACGGTTTCTCTGAGCTTAGAAGACACCTAGGAAGCTTCTAAAAGTAGCTGGAGCATCTCGAAATTAATTCAAACTAAGTGGAGCCTAAAGAAAGACTTTGTGGAACTTTGTGTGTGTTTTCAAACCTTGTGTGTTGTTTCTTCAAACTTGGAGCGTGTTTGTTGTTTTCTTTTGACTTTGTTTTGCAGGTTTTATGTGTTTATGTTTCTTTGCTTCAGTTGAGAACTTGGCTATATAATGCCATGCTTGTAGTCCTTATTTTTCACCTTTGAAATTAATAAAGATCATGTTTTCTTTTGGGTAACTCCAAAAATCGTTTTCTCTCTTGCTTTGTGAGCTAAGTCCAAGCTTGAAGAAGACCCTTAGAAGTATCAATAGACTTACACATCTATTGTGGTTTTATTCGATCCATCATCCTTCCATCCTATCCCGAACTAGACAAGGAGAGACCTTAGTCCAATTGTCTTGTTCAAAGCCTTGCTACAAAGACTACAAGCTTGTATCAGCGATGGTACCGAGGGATACGATGGCACCAAGGGACGTAATGGTATAGGTGATACAAGATTACACAGCCATGGTACCGAACACATATCAGTGTGATACGGTGAAGGACCAGCCATGGTACCAAACACGTATCAGCGTGATACGGTGAAGGACCAGCCATGGTACCAAACATGTGTCAGCGTGATACGGTGAAGGACCAGTCACGATATCAAACACGTATCAGAGTGATACGGTGAAGTACAAGTCACATATTTGATTGAAGACCATGAAAACTAAAGGGGTCTACGTTGGACGACAGATGGACCATTAGCCGAGTGATTGGATGGCCACCGTGAACCAAGTAGGACGTATGATCCCCAATCTCTATCATTTACTTAACCAGTGGGGATGGTTGGTTGTATGGCTAAGTAATGAAAGGGATTGGTCTATCATGTACACGAGCCAGTGTGGAACAAGGTACAATGGGAATAAGGAAATGAACAAAAAGATGTCTGGAGCAATGGATGGATCAAGGGGAGTGAACATCCTTATATTAGCCAAGGTACGTAAATGATCTAACTTATGGAATAAGCTAGACATTGTGGAATTGACCGATGGAACTAGATAAGTAGATGCACTTGTTAAGCCTAAGTGGTTAGCGAACTGAAAGGATGACTTGGCCGAGTGAATGATCGATCTAAAGTCTAAAGGACAAGGATGATCAAAGTCGGTACAAGTGTTGGTTAGAATTAAGCCAAGGTTAGAAAGACTTCCCCTGTAGTAAAGAATGGATTATAGAGTTAAGCTTCGTAAAGGCAAAACCTATGTTAGAAATGAAAATTTAGAGAGGTTCGGCCAGCAAGAAGCTGGGACGTGAGATCAGTGTCACCGAACGTCAGAGCGGCTGGGCGGGGTCTTACAAAAGGTAACAAAATTACCAATATTCAGTTTGAGTTTTTTTTTAGCTTCTTAAACGGCCAAGAACTTCTCATGCCACCAATACCCAAGAACACATGCGTTATTATGCACGAATCTTAGTAAATCGCATGATCTATGGAAGGTAAATATTAACAACAATATTTTAGAATTAATTGGTTGAAATGAGAGAGAAGGAGAGAGGAGGTAAACAAAAATGGAGCTTTTGAATTTGGTTGTTTGAAGCATTTAGAGCTCAATTTAGTTTTGCAATGGTGGTTGGGAACTATTGAAGACGATGACATTTTTGTTATTATGTGATAATCTTTGGGTTGTTATGTTTCAAACCCAGCCACCAGACTTCACAGGAGAAATATGCTATATGTATTTTTGTGAAAAAAAAACTGGAAAGAGTATTTTAAGGCATTTTGAAAAAAATATTGTTTTGTAAATCATAAAATAAAATTATATATCTATCAATATTTACTTCATGAAATTAAATTAATTCTATATTAAAATTATCTTAAATTAATATTAGTTAAGATTAATATAATAATATTAAATATTAGAAAGAAAAACAACATCTAAGATTTGAAATGTAAGATATAATTTGATATGTTTATAAAAATATTAATGAGACGTTTGTTAAACATAAAGTTTAACATAAGATTTTAATTAAAAAAAAAAAATTTATATTTTGATATAACAACATAAGATGTAAATGATATGTTCATTAAATATGAATAATAGATATAATAATGTAATATTTATATATATTTTTTGATGAATGTGAAATCCAGGTTGGACGAAAAAGTTTATAAGCAAAGAAAATTCAAACCAAAAACTAGGCCAAACATAGCAAAAACAAAGTATATATTAAAGCTCGGGTATTAAATATTAATATTATATTGACAAGATATCTAATGGGTATCTCACCAACTACCATAGAAAAAATGAAACTTTCAAATAAAACTAGATTATGAACGCCGCGCTTTGCGCGAGATTTTAATTTAAAACATTTATCAATATAATTATTTGAATATAAATATAATCATTCAGATTTTAAAATATTTTAATTTTGTCATGTGCATTACAATTTTTCACTACAACTATTGAGTTGAATCCTGAGTTATTAGAGATAAAGTTCCTAAAGTGTCCACCTTCTTTTTCTTCTCATCATGTGACATTAGAGGTCGTCCTTCTCTTGCCTTCTTATCGCCTTTCACATCTTTCATATCTCCCTTCTTGCTCTGTTAAATCTCAGAATCAGCCACCATGGCAGTGTTCTCGACCACCTTTCCCTCTGCATTAACCTCTTTTTCAATGATTTCTTTATCTTTATTAGAGACTTAGGACTGCATATTTTGATAAAGAACCAATTGGCTTCGTGTTGTTTTATATAACAAATTTTCATGTTAAACTTCTTCCTACTTTAGACGACAAAACTTTTGCCACTGTTTTGTTTCATCTACATTTTGTCTTCACCTTACTATTTTGTATCATCTCCTTTATCTGATTTGTTTTCCCCGTTCCACAACATGCTTTGTTTCTTATTCCTTTCCAAATAGCATTCTCAAATATTATTATTACATAATTTTGATTATTTTATTATATTATATTATTTTTATTTGTGATGTTTAGGATAGTTTTTTTGTTTTAATTCAAATCATCTTCATTTTTTTTCAATTTTTTTGTTAATTTCTAAACACTAATTAATATTTCGTTTCTCCTTTTTATACATTCTTTTATTTTTTAAAAATTCCTTTTATCAAATTAGAAAACATTAAATAATATAAACATTTTTCTTAATTAAATTGTTTATATTATATTATAGTTATTAAGAATAATATGTACTGAATAAAGTAAGAACTAAATATTAATCAATGTTTTAGAAAATTAACTAAAATTGAAAAATAAAATGAAGGTGATTTGAAATAAAACAAAACACTATCCTAAACATCACAAATAAACACTACAATAAATCAAGTGTGTTGTATCATTTATTTTATTTCTTAACATCATTTCTTGATTGATACAAACAAATTTGCATCACTTATATAACTACTTGGAAGTGGTGACTCTATTACATTATATCAGTTAAACCGATTGATGCAACGTTTTCATCATTTCTTGTAAGTGGCGTTAAATTTGTAATACTTAAAAAATAATATTAAATATTTGTCACAATTATAAAAATGATGTAAATTATTTGTATCATTTTAATTATTGATACTCTAATTGAATCATTTGCCAATAACTAATACATATTAAAATTGTGATAAGATCAACTATATATATATATATATATATATGTTAGAAAAATTCCTTAGAATACCACTAAAATAGGTTTGTTTTCCAAAAATGTCATCATTAGTTTTATTTTCTAAAAATACCATAAACTGTTTTGTTTTCAAAAATATCACAAAAACTAAAAAATGAACTATAAAGGTTTGTAATTTAAATATTTGGGTTTGAGTTTAGTATTTTGGATTTAGAGTTTATTTTGAGGGTTCAGAATTTAGTTTTGAAGGTTTAAGAATTTGCCTATATTTTATTCAATCAATATTTTCTACAATCTTTAAATTTCTAAACTATTGTAACTTAGAGTATTACTTTTACTGTTTAACAATTTATAAAAAAAGTTTTAAAATCGTGTGGGTCTACGTGGTTGAAATGTCCCTAAACCAAATTTACCCAAAATCATAATTTAGTGGAGAATTTATAGCAACAGCTAGTAATTCCCTCTTTGTTCTAAATTGATGTGAGACAAACTAACTTTCCAATTCATTGTTTTTCTTTCGTTATTTTCCTTTCTTTTTTCTTAATTTCAATAAATGTTTTCTTTTATGTTTTAGAAATTTTGCTTTAAAACAAAATAATACAGAAAAAAATAATAATAAAACGTTTTAAAAACTAACAAATTGGTTTTTAAATATATAAATTTTAATTTATTTTGGGAAATAATTTCAATCCTATCTTATCATGAATGATAAATATATATTTTTCTTATTTTTAAATCGGTATGAATTGATACTTTAACTTTAACGATTATATTTTCAAAATTTAAACGTGTATTTTTTCTCTAGAA
The DNA here is from genome assembly GCA_004349715.1 of Crucihimalaya himalaica. Classification (NCBI taxonomy): domain Eukaryota; kingdom Viridiplantae; phylum Streptophyta; class Magnoliopsida; order Brassicales; family Brassicaceae; genus Crucihimalaya; species Crucihimalaya himalaica. The sequence goes on along the minus strand of SMJT01000054.1, from coordinate 878,096 downwards.
ATAAATTGCTTTTTATTTTGAGTAAAACCTTTTAGATTTTGTCCTTATATTGCTTTTCTGAACCTTCTAATTTTTCTTATTCTTATAAAGATTATTGTAACATTAAATATATGATAAGTTTCATTTCCTAAAAGTATTTACACATTATATGCTAACATATAATTATCTCATTTTATATTTTTTCAATTTGTCTTCAATATATTGTTGTTGACCAAAACAAAAATTTATCCATTCTCTATTCACATTTTTCATAATTTTGTGTTGTATTTTTGTCATTCATTTTTTAAATATTTAAGTTAATTTTTGTCAACTTTTAATTTTTAAGTTATAATTGTAAATTTTTGTTTTTTTTAAATTAAAAATAATAATTTAAAGTATAATTTAATTTTAGTTTTAATGTTTTTGTTTTAACAAATGATGAGTGATGATGTGAGTTTTTTTTATTGGTTTGGTGGGTGTCTCAAAAAGCTGATGAGAAAAGAGGTTTTTTTTATTTATATATAGATTATACTAAAATATCTTTTCGCAATCTATCCCAAAGAGAACCCACTGGAGAATCTGAAATCACAGTCACGTCCTCTCCTCCCTCGATCTTCGTTATCATGAAATCGAATTTAATGTTAATAAAAGAGGATAATTTAGTGGTTTACTGAAAAACGTAGGAGTTGAAGGAGAAGGGGCGATTGAAGAAGCGACAAATACAGTTACAATCTTCCTTTGGCCTCTTTTTCTTTGTTCTAAGTTTCTTGTCAAAATCATTTTCCTCCTTCGTAACTTTTGATTCGCTTTCAGATGTGTGAGGAAAAATATGTATGGATTCAAAGCATCTTTGTTCAACACCATCCATGGCTGATGATTCATGGAAGTGAATATAAGTCATTGGTGTGTCGGTTCTCTTCCTGAAGTGAAATTTCTAATGGTTATGCCGTGTTTTTCTGTTGTATTTTGCTGATTATATGTCAATTCTAATATTTATTGTTAGTTTTGGGTTAGTTTCCAGGGTTCATCTTGATCGTTTGGTGGCTTTACGATGTTTAAAACAAATCTTCATTGATATGTCGTAGAAACAGCGACCGCCTTGGAAACCACCATGCAGTAAAGACCTTTCACTTCTGTTCATCGAAGAACGTCAACAAGGGACTCGAGATAATGGATCTATCATGGGTGATATGTACAACCGAAACAATGACATCGTCTGGTGCAGGAGATGTAAATGATTGTATGGTTTGCGATGTAACTGATGGATCATAACCTTTTGATTTTAAAAAAACGTGTTGAAATTTCATTAAAGGGATGATAACAAAACAAGAAAATCAAATTAGATTGAAGACGAAAACGATCAAGGAAAATAACAGATTTATCAATCTTTTAGCATTTTAGGCTTACATAATTTCACTTTTTCAATTGTTTCCTTAAACTTAAGAATTGTTGTATGGATTGTAGAGTTTTAACTTGTTGAACTATCTGTAATCTCTCACTAAATGTAATATTTTTTTTTTCATCAAATAAAATTTTATTAAGAAATTATAAGGTCATGGTACAACAATTCAGAAATCCAATAGGGAGGATCCCCATAAGAAAAATAAACAGGCGTAGAATTAAAACAAAATTTGGCTTAACTATGAGCCACCGTATTACATGAGCGTTTAGTAAACAGAAAGGAAATATTTTCAAAACAAGAAGCCGAAAGCTGAATATCTTGGACCAATCCATCAATGGCGACATCATAACTTTGACCATTCAAAATATCCATGAGAGCGCGACAATCACCCCCAAAAGAAATGGCTTGGAAACCATTAAGACGGGTTTGCTTCAGTGCCCAAAGTAATGTCAGAGCCTCAGCTTCCAAGGGTGTGTCCGCCATTCCTAACAAGGCAGAACCCCATCATTTAGCTAGACCATCAGGGGCCCGAGCTATCCATCCACCTATAACTTGACGTGTAAGGAGATTCAACCCAGCATCAAAGTTACATTTAACAACAGATTGTGGAGGTCGATTCCAGAATGAAACCAAAGCCGTAGACTGGGCCAATGATAGAGAATCATGAGTGCGAGTGGCAGTAATCCAATCCCGAACATTTGATTGAGCGTATTGTATAATAACGGATAAAACCTCTGGGATAATTCTGTAGATGAAAATATGTCGAGCCTATGCCAGAGCAACCAAAAAGGTAGAAGTTGTCGGTCTGTATAGCTAGCACCTCGTTAAGGTTATCTTCATACAAATCAAAACTGAGATTAAGACGATATGGTACGTCAGTGTGATCCCAGACCAAAAGCGATAAAAGGCAGTGAAAGAGCACGTGGTTAATACTCTCATCGTCGACACCACAAGGAGAACAGAAACTGGATATTGGTACACCTTGAATGCGAAGACGTGTTGTTGTTCCCATAGCTTGCGAGACAATGTGCCAAAGAAAATGTTAAACTTTTGGCATAATTTTTAAATTCCAAAATCCTATTTTTCAGTAAAACCGAGCCTAGAGGTAAGTTGTGAGCCACGAGGGAAGTAAGATCATGAGTAGAGAGCCAATACCCGGAGCGAACAGAATATTCTCCAGATTTATTATAATTCCATATAAGTTTGTCAGCCATAGCACGGGTTGGGTGATAAATACGTTGTAACTCCTCAACATCTTCAAAAGCAACAAAGTCATTAATAGACGTTCCATTACAGGCACAAGTATTACCCGTAGTGGTAATAAAATCGCGAACCAGACAATTAGTGTTTGTAACATTCATGCGAACAGGACGTGGTGGTTGGACCGGTAAGACATTATCTCTATCAACACGAGCAATGGAGCCATCTCCCAATTAAAAAACCGAGACCCTTTCATAATAAGTGAAACACCATTTAGGATAGAAGACCATCCATAAGATTGTTGTTTGCATGGAGTAGCATCAAAGAGATGAGACTCTCGGTAATACTGCACTTTCATGAAGCGTGAAAATAAAGAATTTGGCTGATGGATAAGATGCCAAGATTGTTTGGCCAAAAGCGCATCATTGAACTTGACAAGATCCCAAAAGCCTAAAGCACCCTCTTCTTTATAATGTTGTAATTTCTGCCAGGCAATCCAGGAAATACCACGACTAGTGGAGCTTTTCTTCCACTAGAATCAGAAGAGTAAAGACTCAATCTCAGAGATAATACCCATTGGTAATTTAAAGCAAGACATAGCATAAACAAGCATGGCTAAGCATTTCTTTACCCGCCTCCGAAAGAAACTTAGCACTCTAATTCGAAGTCCATTGACGAACACGTTGGATAATATAATTAAACATTTCTTTCTCTTTCTGGTCAAACTGTTCAGGAAGACCTAAATACTTCCCACCACCTCCATGATTAGGAATTCCGAGTATTTGCTTCAAAGTATCTTATTTATATCCATGGACTTGTGAACCAAAAGTAATTCAGGATTTAGAAGCATTTATTTTTTGGCTAGAATAATATTCATATACATCAAAAACTTCTTTGAGTGCTTGACAGTTTTTTGAATTTGCTTGACAGAAAAAGAGAGAGTCGTCGGCAAATTGAAGATGAGTAATTATCGGAATTTTAATACCAATCTTAATACCGTGAAGATGAACTGATGATACTTTTGCTTTTTTAAGATGACTTAGGATATCGGCGCAAAGGATGAACAGATATGGTGATAACGGGTCACCTTGACGAATACCTCTCTCGGGAGTAATTCTACTATGAGGTGAGCAATTAATAAGAACTGAATAATAGACCGTCCGTACCGTAAACATAATCCAACCAATCCAAGTTTCTGAAAACCAAAATAAGCGCATAGTGGTTTCAAGGAAATCCCATTGTCTCTATCGTAGGCCTTACTAACATCTGTTTTAACTGTCATATATGTTTGGGAGACACGCTTTCAGGCTTTTAAGGAATGCATGATCTCAGGGGCCAGCATCACATTATCAGAAATAAGTCGACCCGATATGAATGCCGCTTTCGAATCCGAAACTATAAAGTCCAAGTGCCGCTTTAATCTCATAAATAGGCATTTGAAATGATTTTTTACACAACATTGCATAATTCAATTGGTCGGTAATCAGCCAGAGTAACCGGTGCATAGATTTTAGGGATCTTTGTGTCATTTAGGCCAGGTGGCATCATACCATTCGAAAAAACAGTTTCACTTTTGCCGAGATATCTTTGCCTACAATGTCCCAACATTCTTTATAAAAGCGAGTTGTGAGTCCATCCGGACCAGGAGCTTTATCGTCACCAATCAGACAAAGAGCGTTATAGATTTCGTCATTACTAAATTCCTTTGTTAAATCCTCATTGATTGAAGAAGTCATCGTAGGTACAAAATCCGCAAAATCTCTCCAAGACACTTGATGATAAGAAGTGAAATATATATTTGCAAAATATTTTTCAGCATGTTGTCCGACTTCTTTGTCACCACAATAAATTTTTCCTAACTCATCTTGAATTGAACGAATACAATTTTTAGAATACTGATTTTTGGTGCTAGCTTGAAAAAATTTAGTGTTACGGTCTCCTTCTTGTGACCATTGATTTCTACTCTTCATCTTCCAAAAAATTTCATCATCTCTAAAAGCTTTAGCCAAATCTCTCTAGAGAGATGGTATCAGGCGCCTCTCAGATCTATTTGAGCTTGACATTGCTTTATCCAAAAGGAACTAAAATTGATCAATAGGTTTAGCCGCACTCAAGTTTGCAGTCCGCCATAGTACACCGACAAGAAGTAATCTGATCCATTATATTGGAATTATATATTAATGTACCTTTTCCCAACCAGCTTTAACATGACTTTTAAAACTTGTTACCCCCAATAAACGCTTATCAAACTGGAACATATGCTTTGTTTGTAAACGACAAACCGCCAGAGAAGTAACGACATGTTTATGATCTGACCCACTAAACTCAAGGAATTTAGCCTCCGCCATAGGAAATGTTGCCGCCCATTCAGAGTTAACCAAAACTCTATCCAAGCAACATTTGATTGTATGAGAGTAACGTTCACCAACCCAAGAAAACATGTCACATTTGGCTTTTAAATCAGTTAAGTCGCAAACTAAAATCATGTTTCAAAAATAAGTAAATGTCCGGTCTTCTCTCAAAGGACCACCAATTTTTTCTGTGTTTGAAATTATTTCGTTGAAATCACCAACTAAAGCCCAAGTCCCATCTCGATTTGTAGCAATATTTCGTAGGCGATCCCATAAAATATATCATTGAGATTGAACGGGATGACCATACACGCATGAAAAATAGAAACTGTAGTTTTCATAATTAAGTTTTACATCTATAAGTCGTTCATCCTTAGATTAGACGGATAACAACACAAAATCTTTCCAAAGCAAAGGTAAACCTCCGCTTCTACCTTGCGGAGGTTCAGTTACAACATTAGAAAAACCTAGAGAAGTAGCTACGTTACACACAACTTCACACCTATTCATAGTTTCAGCTAGAAATAAAATAGAAGGTTTAAAACAATTACATAGGATCTGTAATTGTGGTTCTGTCAGAAACCCACGAAGGCCTTGACAATTCCAGGAAATAATATAACTCATGGGGGTACTAGACCCCCCGCGCCTCCGTCAGTGGTGTTGTTGTTGTTGTTGATTGAACACAAACCTTTAGATTCAATATGTTATCTCTTGTGAATCAGACACAGGGCCGCATGATCCTCTTGTGTTTCATGCTGTTGATACATGGTCTCAAAAGAAACACGTTTACGCTTCATTATACTAGGGCTGTATTCCTCATCCATACTAAGAGCAAGACCATCTGGAGGAGATATTGCTTGAGCGGCCTTAGTAAACTTGTTGTGCATATAGCGATGACGCTCAGCGGTCAATTCAGTGTCTTCAAAGGCACTTGGAAGGCTTGAAGAATCAGATGTTGCAGTAGGAACAGTCCTGGAAGCCTGAGATTGCAACCCTGGAATAGCGCCAAAAAGTTCAATAGTGTACAAGGTATCAGCATAAGAAGAAGTGTCCTTGATCCTAAATCTTCATCCTCCGGATTCTGATTATCAGTATCACAATCCTCTGGATTCTGATCATCATCATCACCACCATCCTCACGGGGAGGAACCAAAGCAGCATCAACATCATCAAAAGACAATCCACATTCCTTGACGTCGTGAGTCAACATTCCACATTTCAAACAGAAATTGTGGAGCCTCTCTAATTGATATTGGATTACAGAATTCTCTCCTGCAACAAACTGAAAATTCCTACGGAAGCGTAATGGCCATTCACAGTTCCATTCAATACAAACACGCACAAACTCTACACGATTTTCATTCTCATCGAACTCTACCCCCGAGATAGGACCCAATTGTTCCCCAACATAAGTAGCCATTTCATTCGACAGATACAGAAGCGGTATTCCCCTATTCCTCAGATTCAAACACAAATTGCGCACGACCAGGACCAAGAATGCGCCCAACACATGAATGTTCAAAGCCCTAAAATTTTGGAGTTGGTTGATAAGCGCCCTCAAGTTCTGCTTCCGGCGATTCAAAGTAGTGACCACCAAGAAGAACCGGTTTTGTAAAGCGGCCCTTTCCACGAACTGAAGTGGCGAGAGGTCTGGAGAGTCATCAAGTCCCAAATCCAGGTCTTGGAGAGATTTTCGAACGTAATCGCTCATAGCAAGTTGTTTTGTGTAGCAGAATAGCCAATGGTTAGGAAGAAATGAAAAGAAAAATTCGAGGAAAGAGACAGATTTATAATAGGGAGGCTATAGCGGTTTCTCTGAACGGTTATCACTTAAGATTTTCGGGAGAGAGAAACTGCCATAACCAATTGTATACAGAAGAAAACCGTCGATTTCCACATCAAATTTCAGACAGAAATCGATCGGAAAAAAATTCTGATGAACCCAGAAAACGAGAAATAGTGAAGGCGACGGATCGCCGAGAACCAGAGAGAAAAAGAACATTTTTCACGAAAGTCACACTAAATGTAATAAAAGACATTAAAAACAATCAAGCTAAAATATTTTAAAAAAACAAAAAAGTATTTAACACTAAAAATGCTCTTATATTATACTAAACTAACACTAACATAATAACATCTCTAATGTTGAAATACTTTTCTTTTAATATTAACATCATCTTACCAAAAAGAAAAAAAGCTAATACTAACATCAAACCTTTGCTCTATAACCTGTATTTGCGTATGCCTAGCTTAGGCCCATTACAATACCTTGATTATTTTAACTTGGCTGTGGCCCATTACATTGTCGGTTGATCCGACCCGACCCGACCCGTTCTTCGTCTTTTTCTCCGTTACTTGGAAAAAAACACAAAACCCCAAAGAATCCACAAAAATGGAGATTCTCCGCAAATTCAAATTCCCCGGGAGATCCAAGTCGCCGATCTTTATTTTCACAGTCACCGGCCTAGCTTTCACTGCCGTCACTGGCGGCGCAGCCGCCGTGTCTGTTTTCCAGGACTCTCCTCAGAACAAAATCACGACGGCTGTAGAAGGCGTCGTCCGTTCTTCTCGCGCTATCTACGCCGTTCGTAAATTTCTTATCTCTATTGGTTTTACCATTTTATCATTCCAAATTGATTCATTGCTTCTAATGTTCTCTACTTGCAGATCACTCTCACTGTCGCCGATTACAAGTATAGCTTGCGTAGATTACCAGCAAATTCCGATGAGTATCTTCAGAGATTAACAGAGGTTTTTAATTTATACGTTTCCTGATTAGAAAATGATATACTGATTCGAAGTTTTGGTGGTCAAATTTTACATTTCTCACATTCGTGTTAAAGTTTGTTTCATTGAATTGTAGTTTGATCAATGGCTTTAGAAGTTTATGCACCAAAGTTAGGTCAATTTGCTTGTAGTTTCTATTGATTCGTGATCAAGGCAAGTTATTAGAGTTGTGATATGATTGCTTGTTATACTGCAAAAGCAATTTGTTTGTTTTGTATTTTGTAGGTTCATTCAAGGTCTGCCAGAAGAATTCTTAAACTGTGTGAAAGTAATAAAGGTTTTTATGTGAAAGCTGGTCAGTTTGTGGCTACGTTGAAGCTGGTTCCAAAAGAGTACTCTTTGGCCCTTTCCTCGTTGCAGGACCAGGTATGAATACTTTTATAACTAAGCCTTTTGCTTGACCGTTTTCTCTCTTTTGATATATATGTTTTTTTTTTTTGTTTCACCAGACATAAGATTTTGTAACAGTGTGGAGAAAGGATTCTAAATTGTTTGTTCTGCTTCTGATTTTTTTTATCACTGAAGGCAGTTCCTTTTATTTTCCAAGAAATAAAACATGTTCTGACAAGCAACTTGGGTCAAAATCTCACAGAGATGTAAGTCTTTTAGAGTTATTCGAAAACATCTATGTATATACTGATTTATTCCGACTGCCAAGTTAAATTTCATATTTTCTTTTTTGACTTTGTTTTTGATAAAGGGCTAACATTACTCATTGTTAAAATGTCAGATTTTTATCTTTTGATGAGGAACCAATTGCGGCAGCATCTATTGCTCAAGTACATCATGCTGTATTGAAGGATCATCAGGAAGTAGCAGTAAAGGTTAACTCCTCATAACGATAACTGATTTAATTTGCTTATGTTCTTTCTGACAACAATTTGACCATGTTTTCATCATTTAATTGGGATATTTGAAAGAATGGTCTCTTAAAAATTTCTTTCTTTTCATGTTTATCTTATTTACCTGTCATCATCTATAATTGCTTCTTAAGGTGCAAATGGGGCTTACCTTGGTCCTCGTGATAATATTAATTCACAAGATTCTCAACTTTATGGGGATTTTTTTTGCTGTTGAAATAGGTGCAATACCCTGGATTGGAGCAGAACATGAAGTTAGATACTATGATCATGTCGTTCCTTTCAAAATCAGTTGCAAAGGTGGATGTATTTCCTTGTTCCTTAAGTTCCCGTATATTTTATGCCTCTTTTTTTCTTGCAAGCTGTTAAAAAAAATATGAAAGGAAGGAAAGATGCATGTGACGTCATATAGCTAACTGGTCTACACTCTACAATTCTGGAATTTGATGGGACTGGGATTCTTGATGATAAAATATATGAGGATTTAGTTTTGGAGTTTAAGGACTCTTATTAAAACTGACAGGGAACCGCTGGTGCGGATAATAATTCTAATGTGTTGCAGTAGTGAAAAGCTCGGGCATTTTCAGATTACAAGAACTTCATTCTTTTACTTCCTTCTAGTTCCATTAGTTCTGCGGTGATTGTGACCTTAGCCTGTGTTGTTGTGGAAGGTATTAGTTGGGATCAATGATGCAATTACATGAACTGTGTTTGTGTTTGCATCTTTGATTCTTCTTATATATAGGCTGTATATCATATGCAGCTGCTTATAGTTTCTTAGAGTTCTTTTTTATCTCTTTTCGCAGATATTTCCAGAATACAGATTTGATTGGCTAGTTTATGAATTCGTAAAGTCAATTTCCCAGGAACTTGGTCAGTAATCTGTGTTCATGTGTTTGTTTTTTATTTTTCAAAATCTGAAGATGTCAACATCAAGGAGCCCAATATGTACACAATATGCGGTGTAATATTCTCATTACATTCGTTCTCGGGAATTTTGTGTAGTGGATCTGATGATTCATTTATGCTTTAATTTTATTCTCCACAGATTTTATACAGGAGGCAAAAAATTCAGAGAGAATTGCCAAAAACTTCAAACATAACAAGATGATTACAATTCCTACAGTGTTTTGGGTATGAGTTAAGAATTTTTCATAACTGTACCAGTATCATTGGAATGGCTGCATGGTCTTTAATTTTGATGTCAACTTTTCTTTCCCCGAGTCTTAGTTCATATTGAATAAGCATTTTGTTTTCTTAATATCATCATCCATATTAATATTCAGGAATTCACAACCACTCAAGTCCTGACGATGCAGTTCTGCAAGGGTTTCAAGGTAATGACGTTCAACACAGTTAATCATTTATACAGTATATCTTTTATCCTAGATCTGAATTATTCGTTATTCATTTAGAAAAAATAATTGAAGAATGAAGTCCGAAGCCATTTCTAACAATTTAAATACCTATAAAAATTAGAAACGAGATGGTAGTCAACACTTTATTGCTAAAACGCTGACAAATGGAAAAATCGTAAATTTCTTTAAAAAGTTTAGTGTGTTGGAAAAAGAAAGTTTGAATTTGGTTATAACGCCTAGAAAGCACTTGATCATTTCAGATATTTAATTTGTCTAGTAATAAAAAATCAGTATCTGAATGGTTATGCAATAAATACCTGATAAACATTATCTGTGATTAATTCAGAACGCAATATATTATGATTTTTCCTTTGCTATTGATTTGAATCTGGGGTTAATTTTTGCCAAACCAGAGACCTCTTTGAGTTTCATTTGTGGTTTATTCATGTAACAACATTATATTTTATATCTTTAGAGATCCTCATGCAGCTTCTCGTGTGTACTGTAATTCTTGTATGTTCAGCCAACTAAAATTTCCTTAGATTTCAGGTTGACGATGTGGAATCCCTCAAAAGCACTAATTTAAGTCCAGAAAAGGTTGGTAACGACTTCTTAGGCATAATTTAAGAGATACAGCTTTGGCCTGTGGCCTGAAAAACATACGCTGAGCATTGGACCTGTCAAGTATACGCTTAGCATTCGAGCTGTCAAATATACGTTTCAATTTCTTTGCTGAAGCATTAAAGTTTTTCCCATATTCATATAGGTTGCTAAACTGTTGGTTGAAGTGTTTGCTGAAATGATATTTGTTCACGGATTCGTACATGGTGATCCACATCCTGGAAATATCCTAGTTTCTCCTGGAGGCCATAATGGCTTCTCTCTAGGTACTTTTATGTTCGTTTTTCAATTCGACCTCTCACTGGTTCCAGTTTCTCATGATAGAACGTTTAATCTTCTTCTTCAAATTTATGGTTGGATGAAAAGTTCTGCTAGACCACGGAAACTGTAAAACTTTGGATAAAGTATTTAGGCAGGACTTTTGTCGGTTGTGGGAGGCTCTGATTCTTCTAGACTCGAACAAGATACAAGAATTAGGGAAACAGTTTGGGGTTGGAAAATATGCCAAATTCTTCCCTGTAATATTCACCGGAAGAACTAGTGAAAGGTATATGTGTGTACTTTCTCTCCACCATTGTTTTGTAGTAAAACTGAAATCATAGACTAGACTTTGTTTATTCTGAAGATAAAGTATGAAATAAGACCATAGAGAGAACGATGCCATTTTGGGTTTCATTTACATTTTTACATGCAAAAGGACTTATTCTTGTTCCTGCCTCTTCTTGGTAATAGCAAATCAGGACTGGGAAAAGGATTGTCTATACAAGAGAGGCAAAAACTGAAACAAGAGCTGAAGCTTTTGAAATTGGAAGACGTAACAACTTTCATGGGGTCTCTTCCACCTGATTTTCTAACCGTACTGCGAACAGAGTACAATCCTCATCCTCGGTTTTACTATATATTAAATCTTGAAAGAGTTTATCTTTGTACACTTAATTCCTTGTTATACTTATCACAGTGGACTCGTGCGGTCAATCACTTTGAAGTTAGGTGCCCCAAAACGGGTGAGACTACTCGCTTATGCCAAATATGCGGTCTACGGGCTTGGCTACAAACCGCCTTCTGAATTAGGTAACTGGATTTGAGAATTGCAATATAAAGTTATATCTTGGTGCGTTGGAGCTTATCTATTCTTCTTTTTAACGTTATCCAGATTTTGTTGAGAAGTCGATAATCTCCAGATCTGTAATGTTAATGAGCTACCTTCGGTTACGTCTTATTCTGGGTAAGGAAACTACTAATCTAAACGATCAATTATACTCAAAACTCTTGTGTGTAAATTTCAAACTATTTTTCTTGGTTTCAGAATTGATGGAACTCTTTCAAGGAATGAAGAAGCTAAAACATACCATCTACGGTTTTTATGGGCAACTCGTCAACGGTATCACAAATAGTGTAAAGCGAGTTACATGCAGCGTATGAAAATATTATCATGCAGAAATTGGTTTAAAAGTGTAGTGGAGATATGCCAAACCCGACGAAGATGTTGTATATTTAAGTATTAATTGAGAGAAATAGTAAGCAAAACTAGTATAACTTTTATTGGCACCACGACGATAACTTCTTTCATAAACCAATTACAATGTCTTCTGACTTGAATTACCAGGTGTGTCTTCTGGTTTTAACGTTGTTGATTTTATCTCCTTAGTGCGAGTGAGGTAGATCATTGAGGACAACAATTCTTAAAGAGGTAGATCATGATGAGGACATGCCATTGGAGCTAAACACAGAAGTGAGCAAACGAGAAAATGGCTGAAATACTCATTAAACGAAAATGTGCTGATGTATTTTCCTCATTTTTGGAGTTTGTTGTATTTTTTTTTTAGTTTTAAAAACGTGTAAATTATCTAAAACCTAGTCTTTTTACACAAAACTACAGATCCAACCGCCTAGTATCCACCTATTATGCAACTCATTCGGATCCATCCGAGTTGAAATCGGATACAAAAAAAAAAAACAGATTTCAAAACCGGAAATTTTTGTCGGTTTATGTCTAATTAATCAGTTTATGTCCCCGATTTTCCCCCTTTCGCATCCCTAACATTTCACTGCTCCATTTCCGATCAATCCCTAACATTTAGATCCGATTTCACAGTTCAGTAAAAAGAAAAAGATCTCTCGAATTCATTTTCTCCCTCGATTCCCTCGTTGTTTCGAATTCTCAGATTAGGTAAAACTAGGAAGACTACGAAGAAGGATTGTAGATATGCCACTAAAGACATGGTACGGACGAAATGGACCTCAGAAGCAAAAAAATCCGGCTTCTCCGAATAACAAAAATTCGGGTTCTCCGAAGCAAAAGAAACCGGCGCCTCTAAAGTGAAAGAAGTCAGAGATTGGGAAGCGTAAGAAGACGGCGCCTTCAGTGGTAGAAGAAGTTTCACCGGTGATAGAAGAAATTTCAGAGGCGTTAGCTATTGTTCCGAGGGCTCCTATTGTTCCAGTGGTAGAAGAAGTTTCACAGACGGTAGCTATTGTTCCAGTGGTAGAACACGGAGACGAAGAAGTACCGTACCATGTAGAATTACCGATGGAGGAAGAAGAGGACGAGAAGGGAAAGGAAGAAGAAGGAAACGACAAAGATGATGAAGAAGAAGGTCGCATAAAGAAGATAATACGGTATGCACATCGAATCTTAATCTTTTGTCCAATTGCATGTCTAGTTTGCTTCCCTCTCTGCTTTGTAAATCTAGGCAAATCGTGTATTTTAGGTAGGTGATGAGGATGAATTCAAACCGATGCAACATTTGAAGTTGTACTTCCCTAACAGCGAGTATGTGAAGCCATTGAAGATCATAACCCGTTATTATATAAAAATGTGTGTAGATACATTAGAGGAAGTACTTAAGCCGGATGAGTTGAGTTGGTTTCTTGACCACCCTTAATTTAACCACTTCTTTCACATGCCAAGGGAGAGAACTCACAAGACCATGGGCATGTGGATGCTTCTCCTCCGCACGGCGTGTGTAGAGAAGAAAAGAGAAGCTTGGTTTGTGGTGAACGGTGTTCCTATTAGGTATTCTCTTAAGGAACACGCATTCTTGTCGGGATTACATTGTCACGCGTATCCAGAAAGATATAAGAGTTTTGGGAATTCCAAGTTGGTTGAGAAGCATTTTAAGAAGGAGAAGGTTAAATATGTTGCCTTGAAAAGGAAGTTTAAGACAATGAAGGCTTGGGGAGGAGATAGACTGAGGATAACGGTGTTGTATTTCCTAGCTAGTGTTATAAAAGGAAAAGGGAAGGAAGGCCCAGGTGCACCCACTATAGACAGTCTTCTTGTAAACGTTGTTAGTGATCTTGATTGGTGCTTGACGTTTCCATGGGGAAGACTGTCATTTGAAGATAATCTTAAAGAAATTAAACATTATATGAAGAGTTGTAAGGGTCATGACAAATCAACATCTCATACCTATCCAAGTTTCATCATTCCTATGGAGGTAATTTGTGGATAGATTGTTATTTTTGGTTGGTTTTGTTTATGTAAATTATAATTTGTATAATTTATAGCTTTTGGCATTCTAGTCAATCTCTGATTTGAGTAAGAGATTCCGAGAAGATGTTATAGGTGCAGACAGTGGCTGTCCTCGGATGTGCAAGTCCAAGTTCATCGAAAGTCATATGAGAAGATTCACTCTTTCTGAAATAAATGATGCACTTGGCACAACAAAGGTTAGTAATAATTAGGTGATTTTATAATAGTAACATGATGGTTAGTAAATAAATTGGATTATTTAGTAGTAACATTTGTTTATTCTTTCAATCACAGGAGATTAAAAGTATCCTTGTACCAACTGATGATGAGATCACTCTTTTGGCGCACAACATGGACGAGTCGGATGATGAAGAAGATTGTCATGATGTTGTTGTTCATGGTTGGATGAAGATTATACTTCATTCAACTAGTGGACTATGTTTTAAAGACCTCTACAAAGAAGATGTGGAGGGAAGAAAAGGGATTGTCGATGAGGCTCAGGTGAAGGAGGCTAGGAGAAAGAGGCTTAAGAGAAAATGGAGAAACATGCCCGACAGAAACAAATAGAAGGTGTTAAGAAGATCATTGAAAGAAGATTGAAGGTGCTGGTTGATATGCTTTCAGAAATGGAGGTAAAACTGACTGGAAAAGATTAAGAAATTAGAAGAGAGGATTAAAACTGTTGAAACAAAATTGGTTGATGTAGTGGTTGCTAGTAGTAATGATAAAGAAATAGATGGGATGGATGCGGGTGAAACTGGGAAAAATGGTAGAGATAGTGGTGGAGTGGCTGCAGGTGAAACTGTGATTGAAACTGAGGTTGAAACTGTGACTGAAAAAGAGAAACAGACGAAGAAAGGGAGGAAGATGAGTTATTCAAACCTCAAGAAAGAACCATTCGACCCTCTAGTCACTAGGAAGAGCAAGAATTGTGTTATCTAAATGATGTTTGCGAACCTGTTCTTGCTTATGCATTTTTAAGACATTGACGATTTTATCATAATTATGTTGGACATGTAGGTTTCATGCTTATTTTGGACATGTATGGTGCTTATTTTGGACATGTATGACGCATATTTTGGACATGTAGGATGATGAAAATTTCAGTTCATTTCAGCTCACAAATTTTACTAAGTTCATAAAGCCGCGAACAATTTTACTAGGTGTACAACCATCATAGTTTTACCAATTTTACAGATCGAAACCATCACGGATTGGAAACAATTTTACACAAACATAATGTTATACAAAGCGAGCGAATGACTATGATACGATACTCAAACAAACGTAATGCCATAGGAAACTTGTGAAACACAAACATAATGTCATATCTTACACACACATAGCCGAGCCAAGCAGCCCTTATGTTCATTAACCTACAAATTTTGTTTTCTGCCTTTGCCAAGCGCTCCTTAAGTTCACTAATTTCATCACGCATTTGTAGGGTTGACAGTTGAACTGCCTCCAATTCAGTATTAGGGATGGTAATCGCTTTTCTGTGCTCGTCAGGGAGTTATTCAAACCTCAAGAAAGAACCATTCGACCCTCCAGTCACTAGGAAGAGCAAAAGGGTGTAACTTAAAGAATTGTGTTATCTAAATGATGTTTGCGAACCTGTTCTTGCTTATGCATTTTTAAGACATTGACGATTTTATCATAATTATGTTGGACATGTAGGTTTCATGCTTATTTTGGACATGTATGGTGCTTATTTTGGACATGTATGACGCATATTTTGGACATGTAGGATGATGAAAATTTCAGTTCATTTCAGTTCACAAATTTTACTAAGTTCACAAAGCCGCGAACAATTTTACTAGGTGTACAACCATCATAGTTTTACCAATTTTACAGATCGAAACCATCACGGATTGAAAACAATTTTACACAAACATAATGTTATACAAAGCGAGCGAATGCCTATGATACGATACTCAAACAAACGTAATGCCATAGGAAACTTGTGAAACACAAACATAATGTCATATCTTACACACACATAGCCGAGCCAAGCAGCCCTTATGTTCATTAACCTACGAATTTTGTTTTCTGCCTTTGCCAAGCGCTCCTTAAGTTCACTAATTTCATCACGCATTTGTAGGGTTGACAGTTGAACTGCCTCCAATTCAGTATTAGGGATGGTAATCGCTTGTCTGTGCTCGTCAGGGCGGATGGACAATCTTTTAAGCTCATCTCCTATGCGGTTGTTCAATATTGTTAACTACTCATCAACTGCAACATCCCACCACTTAGATATGTGGTGCCAATCACCATCTTACGCATAAGTCGTAAGGAAATTATTTGACAAACACTTCAGAAACTCAAACAAAATTATATTACTAACACTTCACAGATTTAAACAATTACCTCACTCATAGGGCATTGGTTGTACCTTCTTCCTCGATTCTCTGGAACAGTAGACACTAATAGCTTAACACGCTGGTCACAAAAACATCTTCTGGGGACACCGTAATCGCCGTCCGCATAACAATACAGATCCAAACTTGCTTCTGACTCAGAGGTGGTTACTGGACGGATATGCATTATTACTAGCACAAGAACACAAGAGCACAACTTAGATTCAAAAATATACACTTCACAGTTTACAAACTCTAATTGAAAGACAAAATTGAAATGAAATCGAAATTGATAAAGAGGACTACAAATGATTTATCGAAATGGATTTAATTTATCAAAATGTATAAAAAAAAAACAAACATTTGGCTTCTCTCAATTTTGAAGAGGAAATATTGGTTGAGAAATGAGTGCTCGTTGAGAAATAAAGCGGAAAATTAGGAAAAAGGGGGGGGGGAGAGGGAAGATTGAAATTTTGGGTTTACGGAGAAGCAGGAAAAAAAAGGAAAACCAAATTCTTGGCTTGTGAGCTCTATGGAGACCTCATGTGTGCTTGTTTGATTAATTGACCAGCTGAGATGCACCGCTGGAGTGTTATGGGGACCACAAATGCTTGCTTATTCACCTATCGCAAGAGTTAGTGAGTGTTGTGGAGACCACAACTAGTAGATAGTTTTGCTCAGTTACCATTTTACCAAAATTTAAACAGTTTCACCTTTGCCATTTTTTAAGTTTTTGTGAGTTTTACCATCTTTACACAAAAATATTTTAGTTTAACCAGAAACCAAATGATTTATAAATGTGGCGCAAATAGTTTCATGGCCTAATATGTGAAGGTAAACCTAATTTCGTTCTGATGGATCAAAATCTTATTAACATTACGAAAGTCATCTTTAAAGAATAAGGGATGTTATGTATGGATGCGTTGTTGTTACTAGCAATCAAGTATAATTTAAATTTTATATTGTTTTGTTCGCTAGCAATAACATTTTAGTGTTTATATAATGATCTAATATGTTTTTTAATGATTTTCATTAGAGTTTTATTAAATATGTTTTTTCATTGATTTTGAAATTTATATATTTGTGACCCAGTCTTACATTATAACACTTATGTTCCTTTATAATTAATGACAACTACTCAGTTAACCTCACGCGCCGCGCCGATGACCTTTCACTTCACTCTTAGAAGTTGCGTCTTTTGATGAAAATCTTTCACTTCAAGATGTTATAAAATATTTAATAGATAAGGAAAAGAAGCACATTTTTACCAAATCAGAAGATACAATGAAAAGATCTGAGGAAGGCGAGTCTTCTTCTTCTTCTTCCAAGAGGGTTAAACACAATTTATCTTCAGAACGCACACTCCACAGCATCTGCTAACCACTATTTTGTTGATAGTATCTCAACAATCTCTCGGTGATATGGTTATGCTCAAAATGACGTGTAAGAGTTTTCGTGCTATTGTAGAAGATGTTCATTTTTTGTCATCAATTAATTGCTTCCTTTTGCGTCATAACTGGCAACATCCCTTGGGCTTCCCTTCTGCACTAGATTAGTTCAGAGTTCATTGTTTTGAAAAAAAACAATGCTTCTACCATTTTCATGAGGGGTCTCTCTCAGTTCTTCCGAGAAAGCGATTTGGATCGAGGCCTTTCAACTCTTTGAGATTCTGCTCTTAAGGGCTACGATGTCGCTCTTTACACTTATGCAATCCTTCGTAGGATTGTTAGTCCTAGAGACGATTTTGACAGAGGACTTACCAACCCCAAACAGATAATTTGTTAGAGGCGTTAGAAGGAAACTAGCAAATGCAAACCTTCCATATGTATGGCATTACAAAAATCCTCAACAGTTCGTGGAGAAGCAAGCTCAATTTGATGCCCGAAAACTCTACAATTGTACGTGTGATAAACTGAATGGCTGGGAAAACGATTGGAATGAGGAATTCAAAGGTGGTGAGAATGGAAGCATGTGTGAAGATTTCTTTTGGATCATCCAAGTTTTTTGGTTTTGTCGATAGTTCCGTCAAAAAGTTGCAGGGTTTTGATTCATTTCAATCCCTAGGAGTTGTTTATTTTTCATTTTAATGTAATGTATGAATAAGAGAATGATTAATGAATGGTTAAAAACAAAGTATCACAAAATTGTTATACCAATTTTACATAGAACAGAGTATCACTAAAACAAATTATCACAAAATTATCACAAATTTGTTGTCCCAGTTTTACAATATCATACAAACCATTTACCCAAGTTATGGCCTGGATCTACCTTATTACTTTTCTTTCTCCTCTTTCGACCTTCTCCAGCAGAAGGATATCGATTATCTTGTTGTCTCCCACGCTTTCGCTTTGGGTAATTTGGAGGCAAAGCATATATTTCTTGTATATTATCGGGAACTACCCAATCACTCACATGCGGGACTGGATAATTCGTCCGGTAATACGCCAATGCCCACTGTTCTAAAGTATAATATTTGGAGCACAAATCGTATACATGTATATCTATCGTTCGCGTACCCAACTTCATGTATTCAAGCACAGCGGCAACTGCATGGACACAAGGATACATGTCTAGATCAAAACGTTTGCAAGAACAAGTTTTTCTCATTAAGTCCACCAAATATGGTTTCCTATCACGTCCAATGACACTGAATTCCCTCAAGAAGGTGTTCAACGTATTCACTCTTAAGCTTGCACCATCCTTATAGTTAGTGTGCAATTCATTCTCCACAAAAGGTACCATTTTCCTTGTGTTTGATCCGTTGATTGCTTCCTGCCTGTGTCTATTAAACCACTCCGCAATCTTTGCAACAATGGCATCAATCATAGGGAGTAAAGAGTACTTTCTTGCGTTTTTGAATACACTATTCAAAGATTATGCAGTATTTGTTGTGTCCATGTTGTACCTAGCCTCTGCAAAATAACACCTTGCCCACTTCTTGACTTTCACACTCTTTGTTAAATACGCACCTACTTTTGGATACCTAATCTTGAATTCCTCATACTCCCTATCAAATTCAGTTTGTGTATAAATTTGAGTCATTTCTCTAAACTTCGTTGCAACTGTTTCTTTGTTGGTGCTACCAGCCTTTTCTTTCACATTCTGTGACAAATGGTATACCCATGTTCACAACTCGGATACACATCAGCAATAGCATTGATGAGCCATTTATTTCTATCAGTAATAAAATCAATTCTGGATGATATGGTACAACAGTTCTCAGCTAAGTGAAAAAACCAATTCCAACTACAATCCTTCTCACCATCAATTACACCAAATGCAATGGGGTAAGGGTGATGATTGGGATCCTGGGCTGCAGCAAATAGTAGCACACCACCATTTGTGAGAAAAGTTGCATCTACACAAAAAACTTTCCGCATACACCTAAGCTCTTCAATGCAGGCTCCTAACGCAACGAATACATACTTAAACCTTTGTTGTTCATCCAACTGGTAACTTGTTTTAGTACCTTCATTCATTTTTTCTAACATGAACAGATAAGAAGGCAACAACTTGTAACTCTCTGCTGGATTACCACGCACACGAGCTGCAGCTAATTTTTTGCCTCTCAAAGCAGTTGAGTATGACACCTTCACATTCAGTTTTTCCTGATAAAGACTAATGAGACCTTTAACATCTTGGGTCTCCAATACTCCTGGATAATCTTCATGCAAAACAGATGCAACTAATTGTGGTGTACCTCTCCTTCTATTAGTACTTGTGCTGGTAGTAGCACGAGAGCATGAATGCATCTTCTTGTATACTTTAACTGACTATTTTACTTTCTTAGAATTTTGAGGCTTGGCCACTCGTAAATACTACTTACACTCTTTCTCACGACATTTTACCACATATCTCCAACTATCTGAGTTTACGATTATGTACTCAAAACATTCCTTATGTGCCGCTTTCGCCACTAACTCTTGCACTTGTTCCTTTTTCACAAAATCTTGTCCTATTTCCAAACTTGAGCCATCTTCCCACATCTCTAGAGACTTACTTCCTTCTTCATTACATGGAAGGTCTAGAATTTCATGCACACCAACATCGTCACCATACCCATCTACACACCCATCATCAACATCCTCTGCATTCATTCCCTCATCAACTTCTTCTGCGCTATAAAGCGTTATCGCTCCATCATTAACTGTGGGATTTGACTCATTATTCTCATAATTCACACCAACTGAACTCCCAACCTTGCTTCTTAATACTTCCTCATTGCACTCACTTAATTCCACATACAAAGGACTTCTACGTTGCTCATTGTCCATTGTCGATAGAAACCATCAACGTCATCATCATCGAAGATATATGAAGCAATCGGAGGTTTCACTGTCAGCGGAATGTAACTCAACCTCAAATTTTCCGTAGCAAACTCTATACCAAGGTTCCATCGAACTCTATCAATCAACAAAACATAATTTATCTCATTCACATCTTTAAACGTTAATGCTATCAATTTAGGTTTATTAGATACCCATCGACACCCATCATCTTCCATATACTCGTAATGTCCTCCATATTGACAATGTATTACTGTCTTCATGTTTGATAGAAAAAATGTATTGCTCGATTAAAATCGATTCACAATTATCCAAATCGATTACACTCACACTCAATTAAACCTTATACACCTTATTTTCCCAATGAGAAACTCAAATTCGACTACTCGCCTTTGAAGCTCAAATCCGAGTTGCAGTGGACAGCTTAGATAAATCACCTCTCAAGCTCAAATCGGGATCGAGCTCTAGGTACGATAGGGTCAACAGCTAGCGAGCTTCAAGCTTCAACGGATTATCAATGGCTATGGCTGAGAATGGAAGAATTGAAGAATCAAAAGAATCGAATTGAAGAATCGAATCGAAATCGAGCGTAGCGTATGGGGCTTTCGAATCTGGGGGTTTTGGGTTTGGGTGTCGTGTAGCGTGATTTCATTGGACGAGAATTGGAGAGTTTTGATTGGTTGACGGGTAAGGGTAAATTGGGGGAAGAATGTCGAATGAAGAGGGAAAAGTAAAGTGGATCAGCTAGGAATATGGTAGATTTGAGAGTATATAGATTGGAGTATCTCAGCCATTTACTTGTGAGCAAACAGGATTTCGGGGCGGAAACGGGTAAGTAGTAAAAAACTGAATAAAAGGTTATACATATGAGAAATGTCAATTTTAAACTGAAATTACAAAAAAAAAAAATTATTTAATTGAAAGATTCATTTTCATATATTTTATTGTTTTGTTGACTAACTAATGAAATCTTAGGGGTGTATTCTACCAAACATGTGAAGTGATTTTTGTTAAAATAACAAATCTTCTGTTATTCAATCATGAATTTTAAAAAGTCTAATGAAACTTAATGTTATTGAACTAGTTATTTGAAAAGTATTTTAAAAATCTATTGTTATTGAAAACAATTTGAGTATTGGATTTTTAATGACTTCGTAGAATCTTGGAGGATTTCCGTACTTCAAAATATTGGAAATTAAAATCTTATGGTTTTCATTAAGATTTGGAGAGATTTTACGATAAACCATAACTTCCCTAAATTCACCTAATATCATCAAAATCATATAAAACATATAATTTCCTTTATATTAAATTATTTCTGAAAAAAAAAATATTGAAAATTACAAATTTTTGAAAATTTGTTTACTGAAACATTTTGGGGGAATTTCAAAAATGCACCTTTAAGGATGTGTCTTTTTCAAAAATAACCCCTTCATCTATCCATTCCTTGTTTTTAAAAGTTTGCTTGACTACCGACATGCGTCCTTTTTTCCTAAGATAGTTAAAAGTGGGAATATATTTTATTAAATTTTGTTAAAATTTTATATTTTATTATTGACTATTTACTACTTTTTGGTTTAAGGAAGAAAATCTTTTATTCTTTCTTAGAAAAGAAAAAAAATCTGAATTTCATTATAGAAAATGTTTCCCATAATATTTTATTCCAATTTTGTTAAATTTTATATACTTGAGAATTTCTTTCTGTATTTACTTCCAAAAGAAGAGTTATTTTGTTTGATGACTAATTTTATTTTGTTCTCTACACGTTAGATGCAATATTTTTTAAAACTGAGCTAACTAAGATCAATGAGTAAAGTGATATTTTCTCCTTCTCATTTCTTCTCTTTCTTGAATCCACAATCAATTTAAGAGGAAGAAGGCGAGGCTAGATGCATTGCTCACTCAATATCTGAACAAAAGGCGAGGCTAGATGAATTGCTCACTCAATATCTGAACAAATTCTTAAGTAAATACAAATATTTAATTATCCCTTTCATATACATTGTTTTTTTTTCTTCCAATTTTCTATCTTTTTATTGTGTAGGTGAGTTTAAAATAAAATAAAAATATATATGCATCTTTGATTTGATTTGATTTTCTTTTGCATCTTTGCTGCCTGGGAGTTCCTCGCTTTGTTCATATAACACAATTATAAAGTTATATATATTTTTATAATTTATTAAGTTATTTTATAGATGTACTAATTTGATTTTTGGTCAAGATTTTTTTTTTCTGATACCCCCAATACCTATCTTACGCAGGATTGAAATCACAGAGCATTTAAATCATATTGGTTATTCAACAATATTTTTTTAACTAATTATATTTGGATTTACGGATTTGTATAACTGGTGAGCAATCCGCCAATCCTTTCTTTGGTAGGATTGGTAAAATAAATAAAAATATTTACTAATAATTAATTATTCACCAAAAACTTATTTGGATTTAGGGATTTTGAAGTGCAACAGAGGGATCCCAGATAATTCTAAACAAGGTATGCACTTTTTCGATTTATTTTATTTTGGTTTTATTTATGCCAGATTAATAGCTAAATATCTTTGTAAATAAGTCAAATGTGATATAGTTTTCTTATATTTGATTATTCTATTTGAGTGAGATTCAAAAGCATAATATGACATCTTTTCTTTGTTTGATATTTTTTTTTCATTTACACGGTACTAGGGAGATATCTGGATAAAAATTTTATTTATTTATTTCTGATATTGATTTATTTAAAACTATCAAAAAAATTACATATATATTGTAACAAATATTGTATAAAAATACATTTTTAAGATAAGTGAAAAAATGTTAAAAATACATATAAACTCTATATGTCATATTTATCCGTTCCTACAAAAATGTATATTTAATATTTTCTGAAAAATTTAAAAACGTATACTAACTTATCTCAAAAATTATGTTTTAGATTTTTGAAAAAAGTAACTAAATGGCAAAATTTTAAGAATATTTGTGCTATATACCCTAAGACCAGAAAATAATTAGGTCAAAGGATAAGTGGCATTTTTGTAATTTTTCATAAAAACAGTTACCCCCAAAAGTGACCAATATAACCCTCTGTACATCAATTCTCTCTCTCCTCTAAGAGATTGTAAACCAACACTTCTCTCTTTTTTGTCTTTGTGTTTCATTTTTCATTCTCTTTTTCTCTTTGTCTTTCTATTTCTTCTCTTTTTTTTCTTCCCCAACTTTAAATTAATGAAGCCTTATATTATGATGGTTTGATTTCATTAAATCATCTAGTTTTTCTGATCATAACGCATTCAATAAGCCTCACTACCAAATCGACGATGCTATCGTCGATACACGATGGATAAGCACTTTCGTCGCCACGGTCTTGCAATTCTGTTGCAAACCAACCCTGAAAATTACGAAATTTTGTAGAAAAACTAATAACTGCCATACAAATCTACAGAAAAAAATGATCACGATTTAGAGTTACGAATCAAAAGGTATTGCCAAAATTCCAACACATATTTAAAATGATATAATATGCAAGCAACACATTGTTAGTATATATCAATATATGTATGTATATATCAACAAATCTTGAGATATATTTACATATTATGTTATATACTAACACATCATACGATATTTTGATATATCACGCTATTTTTGACATTATACATGAAAATAACATGATTAAACTGTCACGATATGTTATATATTTATATACCATGTTATAAATCAATATATCACATCGCATTAAATATTAATATGTTGCGTTACACATTAATAAGTCATGTTATGTATTTGGATATCTTGTTACATATTTATATATAATGATATATATAAATATATCATGTTACATATGTAATATATTATGTATTGTTCTCGTAACGTAATGATATCTCGTAGCAGGGTTCATGTTATGTATTTGAATATCTCGTTATATATTTATATAAATAAACATATCATGTTAATATATCATGTATTGTTCTCGTAACGTGATGATATCTCGTAACAGGGTTCATTTTGAAAAGTCGTGTTTCGTGAGATCCACTACTGACTCTACCTGTTGCTTTTGTCCCATTCCTGAATTCTTTTCTTAAATATGTGTATTGTCCTAATTGACTCAAATTTTAATTAAGTAGATTCATTAAGGGTAAATGGGTAATCAACCATTTTAAGGATGAATGAGAATAATTTTGACTTTTCTTTTAATATATATAAGATATTCTTTGATTGGTTGTCCATTCTGGAGAAAATAAATTACATCTAAAAATTATATTTATAGATTCAAGCTAGATAGTTGGCTTGAGAATGGAATTAAAGAAAGAGATGCCTAAAAACAAACAAAACAAACAAAAGAAAGAAAAACTAACTCAGAGCAGACCAATCTCATCAATAAGATTAGAAAATGCAGTTAGAGTTCCATGATATATATATATATATATATTGACATCAAAACACCATTCATTTTCTCAAAAAGATACTCTCCTCTATGGAAAGTCAATCAGGAACTAATATGCTTACAGGGGAAAATAAGATTGCAAAAGCTCTAACATTTTTGCAAGACAGTCAGCTCGGATATTGTTACAACAAGGAATGTGTCTAATACGAAACAGCGAAAAGAAGATTTAAAAACTTCTAAAACGATGCAAGCTTTGTGGCAAAGGTTGGCCATTCAAAGGGGCTATCCAACATCAAGAGGAGATTGCTACAATCTAAGGCAAAGGTAACATTGGTTTTTTCGATCTTGATCATGCTTTCCATAACCCAGAGGAGCAAAAAGAATTCCACATGGAGGGGTGACTGGCATCTTTGAGCATTCTTTAACCAATATGATGTAGATTTCCTGATTCCACGAGGATCCAACCATACCCATAACGAGAATCAGTACTTTTCCTAAGGGGGTTGTTGAGTGGCTGACGGATCTTCCTAATTCATGATATTTTTCTATTGAGTCTAGATTTGCACAATCTATTTCTAACACATAAAAAATTTTAATTTGGAAAAAATTCTTGTATTGCGTATATAAAATATTCCATACCCGAGTAAAGAAGAGAGGAGCTTTTTCTTATATGTTTTCCACGTCAAAGCACTCTTTGGCCTTCTCTTGCAAGCATATCTATCATAAATAGTGACCGTCACTATTCTGAGCCACCATTCTAACTCTTTTGAAGTCATTCTGAAAGCATGTCAGAATGACTTCAAAAAGAGTTACTTCAAAAGAGTTACAAAAGCTAATGGAGACTCATATTGTTCCACATGTCAATAATCTGAACCAATTCCCATGTTCGAGTTTTGCTCCAAGCTATCTTAATAACCGCTTCTAGATTTATATATGTATTCTTAAAAATCTTATCATTACGAGCTTTCTATATATACTAAATAATCCAAGAATAACTTATATCCTTACAAGACTCCGCTAGTCGCCAAAATAGATAACCTAAATTAGTAGAATTCATGGTACCGGGAAAAACTCTCACAGCCGAAGGTACATTTGAGATGTCTCATGTTTGTAATGTTTAAAAACGTTCAAGGAGTGCATGATTGGTTTTCTCTTCACCTGCCCCACACAATATAGACTGATCATCACAACTTACAACTCTATTTCTCATATACAAAGTGACCATTAAATAATCTGCTAAAACTTGCCAAACGTTGTTTATAATCAATATTGAACCTGAGAGTTTCTTGATCATTTTTTTTACTAAAGGTCTACCTGATATGATACTTCCCCATCCATATAAAGGAAGGGTAATAATGTTTACTAGGATTGTGGGTTAGATATCCTCTCCGATGATTTTCTTACGTTTATTGCCTTTTTAGAGTTTATTATCTACGACTATTTTTACAATATGGACAAACTGAATCATTGTGAAGAAAATACATAAACATAGAGTAAAACCTCCATAAATTAATACTATATAAATTAAAATACACTATAAATTAATATATTTTTTGGGTCTCGAGTCGGGGCAGTATAAAATTTAACACAATTTGATAAGATAATTAGATAATAATTTTTTGAAATTCCAATGTAAATATATGGTCCCAACAATAGGATAAATTAATAAGAAAAAAAATCTTATGCTTACATACCTAAAATCTTTTTGTAAAATATGAATATATCGTTGTTTGTTTATTCTTAAAATTATAATCTCGTTGGAGTTCATCTCTAATCTTCTTTATTGCATTCACAACTTCTGGTGTTGTGCTCACATAATTTTTTGTTCATTTAATTCGTCATGGTTGATATTGCAACACTATTTAGATGAGGAACAATTGCTAAGTTTGGTATGAAAAAAAATGAGATGACGTGAAAAAAGCTTAATGGAATACCAAAGAAGGTTATTAAGATCAACAAAAGGTTTAGTAGAAGGCAAACAAATAAGTAAATACCAAGAAAAATGGAGTATTAACAAACTAGACGTAGAATATTAACAATAAACATGAGAAAATTCAAATAAAATAAAATTCAAAAGATTTTGGATTGAATTTTTTAATATCTTTTAGTAAATAGTTTATAAATTTATCTATAAATTAATAATTTATTAATTTATTGATAAATTAAAACTTGTATAAGAAAATAAATTTTTGAGGTCCCAACATTATTAATTTGTAGAAGTTTTACTGTGGCTATAAATACAATATTAAAATAATACATATGCATTAGTTAGAAATGAGATTTGTATAACTGAGACGAATCTCTTTCCTTAATAAGTTCTGTACAGTTAAATGACATTCTGAAAATATTATGTCTAGCACAACTTAAAAATTTTCATATTGATTTTCATAAGCATTTAAAATCATATGGATTGAATCATCGAGCATTTAAAGTAAATATAATTTATTCACTAATAATTATTCACCAAAAGCATATTGGATTTAGGGATTTTGAAGCACAGCAGAGGGATAATAGATAAGTTTTAGATTTCAGAGTACAATTCCAAATAAGGTATGTACTTTTTCGTCTATTTTATTTTTTGTTTTCTTTCTGCGAGATTAATAAAATAATACATATGCATCAATTAGAAATGAGATTTGTATGATTGAGACGAATCTCTTTCATTAATTTTAAAAATGCTATGTAGTATGATGGTTAATATCTCGCACAACTTAAAAAAAAAATCAGATTGATTTTCATAAAAATTTTAAAACATATATATATGGAGTATTTTATAAATTATTAAATATTATATTTAGTTTTTCAAAAACTCCAAATTTTGTTTTTGAATAATTAAAAATTATCATATATATAAGGAAACTATATATGAAGACATATTCAAATCACATAAATATCATAATTAAAAATCCTATATCTTCGAATACCGTCTGAAAGCATCAAATGCTCTATTTTTAAGATCGGATCAAACCTTATTTGGAATCATTTTCCCAACTTAAGTATGATTATACATATAAAACAATTTCATTTTGAATATGATTTATATGAAGTTAAGATGATTGACTTTATACGAAACATAAATTCTTGTACATTTAGATCTAGAAAATCATGAATCTAATCGTAAACATCAATCAATAAAAAGAACGAGAATTTATCAAAAAAAAAAAAAAAAGAACGAGAATATAAGAGTAAAGAATAGAAGATCAATAGAGAAATTTAAGTGACAACAACAGCCAAAAGTTAGATATCTAAAAACTAAATCAAATTGATGAATGTAAATATCTTAAGTTATTTTATTGGCACATACGTTTTTCAAATTATTTAACAGATTTGGAGGTTTCTTCTTTGATGCAATCGAAATCTTACGTACTATTATTAGTGCTTTAATATTTTGTTTTAATAGATACGGTAAAAATGAATCCATACAAAAATATAGGGGTGTCAAAATGGGTAATTCAACCCAATCCAACCCATTACCTAATAGGTTGTTTGTTAAATGGGTAATGGGTCAACCCAACCTATTAAATAAATGGATTGGATCAAACCATGACCCATTAAATTTAATGGGTTTATTAGTCAAATGGATAACCCAATAATCCATTATATTTAATGTGTTAAAATTCTAACTATCATCATCAACATACCATATTTATCATTATCATACCAAATTTTCCCGCCAAAAATGAAATTGCACAATTGTTTCTTAAATAACACAATTTTACAAATTTCCCACCAAAAGCGTGATTCCTTAATTTTTCCACTAAAACGTGATTTTGTAACTTTTCCGCCAAAAATATGATTCCATAACTTTCTCGCAAAAAATACGGATCCGCCATTTTCCCACCAAAACCGAGATTCCAAAAGTTTTCCGCTAAACATGTGATTCTGCAATTTTTCTGCCAAAAATGAGACTCCGTAATTTTTCCGCCAAAAATGTGGATTCACGATTTTCCCGCCAAAACAGGATTTCGTATTTTCTCGCTAAAATGTGATTCCGTAACTTTCTAGCCAAAACTGAAATTCCATTATTTTCCCGCCAAAACCGAGATTTCATAATTTTCTCGCCAAAAACGTGATTCCATAATTTTCCGCCAAAAGTGCGGATTCACAATTTTCCCGCTAAAACGTGTTTCTTTAATTTTCACGCCAAAAATACGGGTCCGCAATTTTCCGTCAAAACCGAGTTTTCATATTTTTTCTGCCAAAATCTCGAATCCGCAATTTTTCCGCCAAAAACTTAATTTTCCCGCAAAAAATGTGAATCCAACCTTTATATGTTTGAAGATGTTGATAAAATGTTTATAGAAAAATTATTGAGTAATAGATAATCCAATTTGACCCATTAACCCATTTCAACCCAACCCATTTTAACCCAACTCATTTGACCCATCAATCCATTTGATGTATTAATCCATTTGACCCATTATTATCAATCCATTAGGGTTTATGGGTTGGGTTGGGTTGGGTCGACCTATTAACTTTGACCCATTATGACACCCCTACAAAAATATGTGAGTTAGATAACCTTTCATAAAACACATGTTAAGGTTCGTGGACGTACTGACCGCTAATAAATGTAGTATTTTGTACGACATCGTTTAAACTGTTTCAAAATTTGTTGCATAGGTTAATTTTTGTTATAGAAAATATTATCTAAATCATTGCTTTTCGAGTCGAGTTCTTTGTTGTCCTATCTTTTAGGGTTGCCGCTATATTCCACCTTGTACTATACGATTTCTCACGTTTACAACACCCATTTTTTTGTCTCTCTGAAAACAATCATTTAAATGTTTAAACTTTATGTACCATCATGAACATTTTTTAATCTTTATAAACGAGACATATCCAATTAATTTGACTATTTAAGTTAATTAAACTGGATTAACCCAATAAACGCGTTTAGTTATTGCGTTTGGTTTTAACCCGACATCCGACAAAATCAAAATCAAAATCAATTTGGGAGTTTAGGGTTTCTCCATCAAAACTGATTTGGGGATTTTGAAATCGAAATCGAACTCCAACCTAGATAATGTTTTTTTTTATATCTCTCTTTCTAATTCTTCGAGATGATTAGAGATTAACAAACACATTCGTACTTTCTTCGTAGAAAAAGCATTGAAGCACCTTCTCAGAAAATCTGCAAACTGTGACATATGTACTTAAATATTCAATGTTTTTGGATATGTTGCATGTTTCATATCCATAATCCAATTATTTTTTTAGACTCTCTTCTTTCATCGTATTTTGAGTGCTGAGATTTGCTTTATGAAACATTTAAATCCTTTCGAACTGAAACCTAGTGCCGCGGTTACTAGGATCATTGATGGGATTTTTGAAAGTGGTTATCTTGTAATCATGAAGATGGGCTCACAAGAGCTCAAAGGAGTGCTTTCCACATTCCTCAAGCTCCTTCTGAGACTCAGCGACGCAAGAGGAAAACGAAATCATCCCAAGGGGTTACTGAGGTCACTGAGAAACCCCTTGGGATGATTTCGCTTTCCTCTTGCGTCTTTGAGTCTCAGGAGGAGAGTGAGGAATATAGACAAGCACTCCTTTGAGCTCTTCTGAGCCAATCTTCATGGTTACAAGATAATCGCTTTCGAATTTCACATCAATGATCCCAGTAACCATGACGCCAGGTTTCAGTTCTTGAGGGTCTAAATGTTTCATAAAGCAAATCTCAACACTAAAAATAAGATGAAAGAAGAGATTCTAAAAACATAACTGGATTATGGTTACAAAACATGCAACATATCCAACATTGAAAATCTAAGTACCTATGTCACGGTTTGCAGATTTTTTGAGAAGGCGCTTCTATGCTCTTTCTGCGAAGAAAGGACGAATATATATATTAATCTCTAATCATCTTGGAGAATTAGAAAGAGAGATATAAGAAAAAAATTATCTAGGTTGGTGTGAGATTTCGATTTGAAAATCTCGAATTTGATGGAGAACCCCTAAAGTCCCATATCGATTTTGATTTTGCCGGGTGTCGGATTAAAACCAAAAGCAATAACTAAACATGTTTATTGGGTTAACCCGACTTAATCAACTTAAATGGCCAAATCAATTGGATATGTATCTTTTGTAAAAGTTAAAAAAGTTATGGTATATAAAGTTTAAAATTTTAAATGATGGTTTTCATATCATAAGGACTGACTGTATAAATCCCCCTGTACTTATTGCACTAAAGCGATTTTCCCTCCAACCATTACGCTCATCACTGTATAACCTAAACACTTAAATTCTTTGCGATACTCCCTAATCTTTAATTTTCTGTATGATTAATCAAACATTGTTTTTAATTTAATTAGATAGGACTAATTATATTGAAAGTTAAAGATTGGGGAGTATTGCAAAGAATTTAAGTGTTTAGGTTGTACATTGAAGAGCGTAATAGTTGGGGGTGGAAATCACTTTACTGAGTAAGTATAGGGAGATTTATGCAACCAATAACCTAAACGCACTAAACGCGATTATTGGTTAAGCAAACGTCGTTTTTGATTTAATTAGATAGGGTTAATTATACAGAAAATTAAAGATTGGGGAGTATTGCGAAAAATTTAAGTGTTTAGCTTGTACAGTGATGAGCGTAATAGTTGGGGGAGGGGGGAGGAAATCGCTTTAGTGCAATAAGTACAGGGGCATTTATACAGCCAACCCTTTTCATAAACACAAAAAGTTGGTGTTTGAAACGTGAGAAAACGTACAGTACGGAAGAATATAGCAACAACCCTATCTTTTACAATAAAACATTACGAAAGCACTGAATATAATCCAAGAAAGTTTGCATAAGGTTTTGATTGCATTGGAGAAGTGCCCTTAAATTGGGTTACAATATTTGCACAAAGTATGTTGCAATAAGACATCATTTAAGGTTCTTACACTCCTAGATTTGATTTTGTTTTCATATAGTTGAATAATGTTTTGTCTGTTTTTGTCACTGAATTTTCTCTATTTATCTCTTAATATAGATTCTTGGTCTATTTACTTTCTTTTTTATTTTTTGAGTTTGATGATTTTTATTAGATTCATGAGTTTTAGATCAATTGTTGGAAAACAATAGTTGGAATTTTTAAAGAATATATATATATATATATATATATATATATATATATTATAATATATATATATATTAAAAAGTAGGGTTCAGTAAACGACATGCTGACACGTGTCCACTTAATTTTATTGGGCCTAGATGGGCCGTCGTTTAAGCTATTGTGGGCTAATAATTATGGACTAATAATTTGATCATAACTTAATTATTTTAGACATATAAGCTATAATACAATATAACCTTTTGATATTCTCATTTCTAAAATAAACATATATAAAAAATAATTTGTTTTAATATACATTTAAAAATAATTAATATAGTTTGACTATTATTACATTCATTGTCATTTAAAATTAATTATTACATTCATTGTCGTTTAAACACACCATAAATTATAATTGTAACACCCATATTTTTTTTTCTTTTTGTAACATACATCACTTTTCATCCTATAAATAATCATTTTCACATCCTCCTCCATCATATCTCAAATTCCTAAATAATTTATTTTTATTTTTATGTTCTTGCATGGGTTGAAAACTCAATTAAGACATCATTGTAAGAATTTGATATTATAATTTGTTTTTAGAAACTATATGGTAAATATTTTAGATTGTTTTCAATTTTTATTTTTATCACTAACGCGTTATAATTATATGTATTCCTTCTTTAACTTTAATAATTTAATTTAACATTATATATGTATTATACAATTTTGATAACTATTACAAAGCAAATTTCTTTTTTTTCCTTTCAGATTTATTTTCTCTTCTATATAAGTAATTTAGTTGGAATATAGGACACCTCACGAATATAAAATCGCTTATTTATAGAGATATAATATATATATATATATATTTCAATTTAATTTTTCTTTTTATTGATTTCTTCATCTATAAGTGATGTAATTGAGAGTATAAAATCAATGAAGAATGTTAGATCACTTTTTAATGTAATATATAATTTTCTAAATTAATTAATGTTTACTCCCTATAAATTCGAATTATTTTGGTATGTCTATTTTTTTTTAGCCATATTGGACATGTTAGATTTTTTCTTTGTTACATTGTAGAATCTCTATTTTTCCATCTTGTGCTTCCAATGTAATGTGGACGATCCATATGAACCTCTCCACCTTTTTCTAAAATGACCAACCAAAATTTAGAGTAAAAATAGTTATTTATTTATTTATGTTATTTTCATCATTACAATTTCATAAAATCTATTTTTATTTGGATTTGATTGTCTACAGAAGCAAATGTATGAGGATGAGGCAATATGATTGCATTTTTTTACCTCATTCAAAATTAACTATAAGAAAAATATTTGTAATTACAGTCATTTTAATCATCTAAATTGCATATTTGGATTGGATTCATGTAAGCTTAATCTAACAATATTTTGTATTCTTTTAAATTTTGAATCAAAATTTTTCTCAAATTTTTATATCAATTTTTTTCCTATGAGAGATAATTTTGTTTAGGATATTTTGTTTGTTTAATACAAATTTTTAAATTGTATTATCTAAAATACCACAAAATAAGAACCCTTTTTAAATATTTTGAAATGGGTCATAAATCAATTGTACAAAAACTACCATATTTTATCTTTTGATATTCTTATTGGATGTTCAAACTGAGACTCTCCACTTTTTCTAAAATAAATCAACCAAAATTTAGAATAAAGTTATTTATTTATTTGTTTTCATCAAATCCATTTTTATATAAGTGTTAATTATTTTTGCTATATATAATAAGTTGTAATAATTTTGTGAGATATTGATAAAATATAATTATTAGAAGACGACCGCAAAGTACAAAATTTATTAAACTATATGATTGTTAAATAACAGAATAATAATATGACTAACATTATTTACTTTAATGTAGGGCGAAAATAGAAACATGCTATATGTTGTAAATTTAATATCAAATTGTTTTACCTAATCGGTATTCTCAAACGACAACTACATTGATCAATCATTTTGATATATATTTAATTATATAGAATTGCATAATTTACTACAGTAATTTAAACTCACGCAACGCGTGAGATCTCCCCTAGTATGTTATAAAATGGTCATGAAAATCTGAAAACTCATAATGAAGCTTTTTATATTACTTTTTGTATAGTTTAATTGTTAACTAGGGTCAACGGGGTATAATCCCATGCAAAGCCTTATCCCCTACCAAAGTAAAATACCACTAAAAATAGCGTAATTTATTTATAATTATCATCCTATTCCAATATGATTTTTCAAAATGTACTGTTGACCAAAATCGAACTCAAGTGCATTGTATAATTTGTTTATTTGCTAATACTTTTCTTTATCCGGAACGGAAACCAAACTGAAATTTTTTTAAAACAACGAGTCACTAAATAAAATCGGTTAGTTTGATTTTGTGAGTGTTGTACATAATAAACGAATTAATTTTTTTATTCTCTTCATAATATTTTATCTTTTCAATCTATATATGTTTTAGTTTTGTTTTATTATATATCTATATATATTAATCAAACTATTTGACCTTATAATATTCCCTTTAATGCCAATTATCATATAGTGTTTATATAAATTTGAGTAAACAATTATAAACTAGAACCAAGTATATTAAAATAAAATACATCACGTCAAAATTAATTAGAAGAGCCAAGATTTAGAGCTGCTTTGACGACCTCTAAAATCATCTTCACAATGACTATATGTATATTGTAATGGAAGTAAAAGCCTTACTAATCTTCAAGATGTATATATTTATCATATAATATATGACACTAGATGTTGTTTAATTCATAATATATAGACTTTTAGTGCCATATTTTATAACTAAGATTAGATCCCGCGTATACTGGAGTAAAAAAATAATATTTTAGAATCTGTGAAAAAACTAAAATTTTAGAAAATAATATAAATCATCCGTAAAATATATCTACTATAGATAAAAAAATAGATTTTCTGAATATAATATTTTTTATGTATTTAATTACATGATATACCATTATAAATTTTTGTATATACTCACATTTATTTATATATTAGAAAATAAAATTATAAACACAATCACAATCTACAACATATCTTTACCAATATTTTAGGAATTTTTTAGTTTGAAACACTAATTTTGTTTTAGAAATTCTTGTTTTTAAATTTTTATTAATTGATTGATTTATTTATGATTAAATTCCTCTAGTTTCATTAGCACAAAATAACCACTATATAAAATATACAATAGTTTAACTTTAAATACACCACTCAATGATATACATTATCACATTCTTACTTATATATTTATGTATTCATAATTTCCTAAAATATTTTATAATTACGATTCAAATTCATATTTTAAAATATAGCATTTATCTCATGCATAATATTTATGTATTATGATTTTCTTAGTTATAGTAGTATTATTTTTTATTTTTAAAATATCATTTTTCTTAAAATAATTTTTGTATAAATTCCTTAATTAACATTCTCTAATTGAATTGTATAATTTTCTTAATTATAGTAGTATTGATTCTTCTTTTAAAAATAATATTTTTTTACAGAATTATTTTTTGTATAATTTACTTTTAGTAATCATTTTACATTGTAGTCTAAAATAATTTTTAAATCTTTGTTAGTATAATATTTAAATCTAATTGGTCGAAGTTTTTGACGCGTGTCAAAATCTAAAATACATTACAGGTATCAGAATATTGTGAGTTACTAACTTTTAAAATCATACTTGTAATAAGATAACTAAATAGCGCACTTAAAATAACTAAATGTGAGTGTTAGTATTACTAGATCAGGAAACGTAAAATCCCCCAAAACCAAGTACGTATACAAGTAATTATTTTAAGGATTAAATAATGGTCTAATTCGAATTAAAAACAATAATTAGCATCGGGTCGGTGACCAAGTATGCGATCCTATATGCGCGGATGCGATACAATAAAATGACATTACCGATTAATTAAAAACCTTTTGGAATGAAAAACCCAAAATATTTTGGTTTCTAATATGTTTTTGATTCAACTATCCGAACCTATCCGAACTGAAGGGTGTCTGAACCAAAACAGAACCGATTTCTCTAGGTTCTTATATGGAGTCTAAAGTTGAGAACCAAAAGATGCAGAACTAAATGGATCTAAACAGAAACCAAATCCAATACCCAAACGCCTAGAACTATAACTATAAGAAAACTGCGATTTCGTGGAAGTCTAAGAGAAACAGAAATCAAACCCAGAACAAGAGTAAAAAAAAACAAATCTAGTTAAGTTAAAAATCATAAAACCGATCTAAAACCCAAAAATCTTAATCGAACCGATCCAAATTCCAAACTAAACCGGAAAATTCAGAATGTTTAAATTCTGAAACGACGTCGGTCACTGAGGAAAGGAAAAGGGAAAACAAAAGGGTTTCAACTTAGAGAGTTCTTCTTTCTCCGGAGAATGATGATGGAGGAAAAGGTTGTAGCGCCGCCGCCGCCGCCGCCGACTGTTCCTCCTCCAGTTATAGAATACGAAGAAGAGGTTGAAGAAGATGATGAAGACGATGATCTCTCGCTTTCTTCAGATTCCGATATCGCTGAAGCTCTTGATTGGCTAGACGGTAAAGACGATGACGAGCTTATCGGTGGTGGCTTCTCTCTTCATGCTCGTCGTCCTAATGCTCATGGTGGACATGGTTCTCGTCCAAACTCTAGCGCTCTTCAACCCATTTCAAATAAGGCACAGAAGCTTACTGGTCATGTCCGTGCTTCTCCTTTGGAGGTGATTGTTTCTTCTTACCTTGACTAGTGTTTGTACGTGCCGTCGTAGTTACTGGATTTTGTTGATTTGATATTTGGGAGTTTATTGTTTTTGATATGTATGTTGGACATTAGTATTTTACAGTTTGGGAAGCTTTGCCAAACATTAGTAGTTGAAAAAGCTTCTGGGTTGCTCTCAGATGAAATTGAGTTTATGGGGTTTGCTTTTGTACTTGTGAGGTCGAGAACGATACGGATGTATGTGGTATTTTACATTAAAATTTGATGTGTTTAATGTGGATACAGGGATGGGAAGGAAGAGTAAAAGTTGGAATGTCGAATTCTGTGACCACTGCGATTCGTGGAAGTCTTAGAGAAACAGAAATTGGGAGAAGCAGGAATACTGATAAAGCTGATCGGGCAACAGTTGAACAGGTAAATTACATGTGGATGACAGGATCTGATAGTAAATCAAGTGTATTCTGCTTTGTTCTGATGTTGTTTGTTCTTTGTTCCAGGCTCTTGATCCAAGGACCCGAATGGTGTTGTTTAGAATGCTTAATCGGGGTATTTTCAATGATGTTAATGGCTGTATTTCAACAGGCAAAGAAGTATGCTACTTTTATTACTCTCATATTCGATGGTTTAGCCATGTGAAATCTTGTAGCACCCGTCTAATCATCAGTCAAGAAGATGATATGTTTGGATTCCTTTGTTAACACGCTTTCTATATCTTTCAGGCTAATGTATATCATGCTACAAAATCTGACGGTTCGGAACTTGCAATAAAAGTGTACAAGACATCTGTTCTGGTTTTCAAGTGAGCTAGTACATGAATAAGCATTTATCTTTTTCTTCGTAAAGGTTTAACTTGATGATTTTGTTTTTGACTCTTATACTCCATTTTCAACTTTGATTATTTCAGGGATCGAGATCGATATGTACAAGGAGATTACCGTTTTAGATATGGGTATTCACGCCACAATCCTCGGAAGATGGTGAA
Organism: Crucihimalaya himalaica; assembly: GCA_004349715.1. Classification (NCBI taxonomy): domain Eukaryota; kingdom Viridiplantae; phylum Streptophyta; class Magnoliopsida; order Brassicales; family Brassicaceae; genus Crucihimalaya; species Crucihimalaya himalaica. The sequence goes on along the minus strand of SMJT01000054.1, from coordinate 840,246 downwards.
GATGTGGGCTGAGAAAGAACAGAGAAATCTTAAGAGGTAATACCTACAATTTGTTGTGGGTGGTTGCTGGATAATAGTAAATTAGAATAAGGAATCTTGGCAGTCATCTTTGCATTACTAATACATATGAAATCTAGTTAATGTTGGTTAACATATATTGTTTTTCAAATAGAAGCTGGAGATGTACTCACTTTTTCTATTATCTGTTACAAATAATTTTGTAACTCCTTGGTTGGTTTATATACATATTTCATTGGCAGGCTTCAGGCAGCAGGAATTAGGTGTCCAGCTGTTATACTTCTACGCCTTCATGTTCTTGTCATGGAGTTTATTGGTTCGCTCTAATTCATTTATCTATCTTTTTGGTCACTGATTCCATACAATTCTTCTGTGTTTACTCTGATTCATTACCATATTTCATTGAAACAGAGAAGTGATGAAGTAAAGATTTTTCAGCTACCTAGTCAAATAGACTAAGATTGTTTTATTTATTTATATTTGCAGGGAGGGATGGTTGGGCTGCACCACGTCTCAAGGATGCTGCATTATCACTAGACAAGTTACGCGAGTGTTATCTAGAGGTATGTCTGATTTTCTCATTTAGAAGGTCCTGAGTGTCTTATTGTAGTTCTTTGTTTAGTCCTGTTGTCGTTGAAATATATCATGTGGCATTACAGCCATTGTTAATCTCTTTATAATTTCATCGCCAACATATTGGGAATTCACTGATATCTTTTTGTTTGCATTTCAGTTGATAATTCAAATGCGAGTATTATATCAGAAGTGCAAATTGGTGCATGGGGATCTCAGTGAGTATAACATACTTTACTTTGAGGTGAGTTTTGAGTTATTTTGTCCATAAAGGATCTCTGGATTTGCATGCTCACTTATTTGATATTTCCTGGCAACAAAAGGAACAAAAACAAGGTTTTAAACAATAGAGAGAAGCCAAATATATTTATTTTATCTTGAATTTGTCAGGGGCACCTTTATATAATTGATGTTTCTCAATCTGTGGATCTGGACCATCCTCTTGCCCTCAATTTTCTACGGGAAGATTGTGACCATGTCTCAGTAAGTGCGAATAGTAGCCTGATTTAACAGTGCTTACTTGTGCTGGAACAAGGTGTCTGATGTGTGGATTATTTCGACACTCACGCGCAGGATTTTTTCAAGAAACATGGTGTGGCTGTTATGACAATACGGGAGCTATTTGACTTCATAGTGGACCCGACAATTTCAGACGAAAATGTTGATAGCTATTTAGAAGAGGTAATGTATAACTTTTTATTATTTGTAATTTTTCCTTTGAATCAGTGGGCAGCTTCAGGTCTAAAGCTGTAACATTTGTATTGGTAAAGTTTAATTAATGAAGTAACAATGGGCAGGTCCAACGAAAAGTTATAGAGCGAGGAGAGATATCTGTAGAGGATGAAATTGCGGATTCAGTATTCATGAAGGTTAGTGAAGTGTATGCAGTCGTTAGAACTGACATGTGAAGCTCTGTAGAATCATCTGATCTTATTGGTTTGTTATGATGATCGCAGTCATACATACCGAAATCTCTGGATGATGTGAACAATCCGGAGGCTGATGTGGCGAAAATAACTAGCGGGCAGGACACAGGGGACATGCTTTACCAAACGATAACTGGGCTTAAAGATGCTCTTCCTAAAGTAGGAGAGCAGCAAATAGAGGTGAATGCTGAAGCAGAGGAAGATGAAGAAGAAGAAGAAGAAGAAGAAGGAAGCGACGAAGAAAGTGAAAGTGAAGAAGAATTGGGTCCTGAAGACAAGAAAGCTGCAAGGAAAGAGCACAAGAAGAAAGTGAAAGAGGAGAAACGAGAGGCTAGGAAGACTAAAACACCCAAATCTGTCAAGAAGCGAAAGAAGAAAGTTTCTAAACCCCACAAGACTCGTTAAGTGGAACGTGTTACCATGTTTTGACACCCCTAAGAGTATTACTTTTTATATTTATAATTATATAAAAATTTTGTGTCAAATTATAAACATTGTGTCAAATTTTGGGAAATTTGAGTATGGACCATGATCTTCTTTATCCATAAACAGTAAGTTCTTGTAATATTCATCCAATTATGATAGAGCCCGAAATAGGCTTACTGGTGTTTATGAGTAAAGGACTAATATACTTTTGTTACTATAATTTTTTGTCACAAATTTTGTTTTTTGTTAATAGGCTTACTGGTTTGGATGTTTTTTTGTCAATGAAATTTCTCTATTTATCTCTTAATCTATACTCTTAGTCTATTTACTTCTTTTTTTTTTATTGTTTGATTGTTTGATGATTATTATTAGATTCATGAGTTTTATAGATCAAAAGATAAAAGAAGTCACGTTTGGTATAAAAACATTCATCTGAATTTCATTAAAACCTATTTGAAGAGAAATAGTTCTACACATATAATCATATTATGTTAGACCATGTATGCCCTGATAAGGAAAAATAAAGTATCCTAAGTTTAGTTTCCAGATCTGGGTCTATATAGGTTTTTCAAAAAATATCTGAATTCGATCTGAATCAATTTTCATATGCAATCTTAAAAAAATTGTTTGATAAATATATATGTTTCAAAATGTTAATAAAATAATAAAAAATAACTAGAAGAGCCAAGATTTAGAGTTGCTTCGACGCCCTCTAAGATTGAGATTGAGCGAATGAAAAATATATGACATACTAAGTGACTTTTGATAGCATATAAGTAAAGACAGATCTTGTGTTGACAATTGTTTCGATCCTTCTAAAGAAACGAACTAGTACAAGGGTGGAGTCCAATGGTTAACAACGTCGTATATTTCAAACCTATCATCATCTTCTAAATACTATCTTCTGAATATTTATCAATTTCTATCATTATCTTCTAAGTAATATCAGTTTCTTATATTATCTTCCTCAATATAATTAATTTGAACTCGTATGCAATGTATTATTTTGCAGTTTTACTAATGCCCCACCAACCATTAGAATAAACCAAGAAAATGTAAATCTCATCGCATTTTTTAGAAGTTCTGATTTAAAACGACTCCTATAAAAACTTATAAGAAAATACAATACATCAAGTCTACTTAGTAGAGCCAAGATTTAGAGATACTTCAACGCCTTCTAGTTATATATAATTAATTTGAACTCGTATGCAATGTATTATTTTGCAGTTTTACTAATGCCCCACCAACCATTAGAATAAACCAAGAAAATGTAAATCTTATCGCATTTTTTAGAAGTTCTGATTTAAAACGACTCCTTTAAAAACCTATAAGAAAATACAATACACCAAGTCCACTTAGTAGAGCCAAGATTTAGAGCTACTTCAACGCCTTCTAGTTATAATATATATAAATGTATATATAATTAATTTGAACTCGTATGCAATGTATTATTTTGCAGTTTTACTAATGCCCCACCAACCATTAGAATAAACCAAGAAAATGTAAATCTTAATCGCATTTTTTAGAAGTTCTGATTTAAAACGACTCCTATAAAAACTTATAAGAAAATACAATACACCAAGTCTACTTAGTAGAGCCAAGATTTAGAGATACTTCAACGCCTTCTAGTTATATATAACTAATTTGAACTCGTATGCAATGTATTATTTTGCAGTTTTACTAATGCCCCACCAACCATTAGAATAAACCAAGAAAATGTAAATCTTATCGCATTTTTTAGAAGTTCTGATTTAAAACGACTCCTTTAAAACCTATAAGAAAATACAATACACCAAGTCCACTTAGTAGAGCCAAGATTTAGAGCTACTTCAACGCCTTCTAGTTATATATATATATAATGTATATATAATTAATTTGAACTCGTATGCAATGTATTATTTTGCAGTTTTACTAATGCCCCACCAACCATTAGAATAAACCAAAAAAAAATGTAAATTTTATCGCATTTTTTAGAAGTTCTGATTTAAAACGACTCCTATAAAAACCTATAAGAAAATACAATACACCAAGTCCACTTAGTAGAGCCAAGATTTAGAGCTACTTCAACGCCTTCTAGTTATAATATATATATATATATATATATAACAATACACCAAGTCTAGTTAGTAGAGCCAAGATTTAGAGCTACTTCAACGCCTAACTAATATATATATATATATATATATATATATATATATATATAATTATAATGGAAATAAAAGCTTAGAAGCTTCAACATGTATATAATATATATAACTAGAAGGCGTTGAAGTAACTCTAAATCTTGGGTCTACTAACCAGACTTGGTGTATTGTATATATATATATTATATAACTAGAAGGCGTTGAAGTAGCTCTAAATCTTGGCTCTACTAACTGGACTTGGTGTATTGTATTTTTTCATAGGTTTTTATAGGAGGTATAATAGGTTAGGGGTTGCCAATGAGTAAGAATTCATGCATATTATTATCTTATTATCTTATCGAATTGTGTGAAATATTAAACTGAACCGACTCGGAACTGGAAAATTTTATTAATTTATAATGTTTATTAATTTATAGAGTATTAATTTATGGAAGTTTAACTGTAATTCCTATTGTTACTGTTGTGTTTATGCCTTCAAACGAACCAATAAACTTGATGATTTGAGCTAACAGTGAACACCTAAACGCACTATGATCCTGTGATTTCACTCTCCGATTGAAAAATAACACAAAGAAAGTAGAATCAAAACAAAGAAAGACACACAAATTTATCCAGTTCAGGTGCAATTTGCAACCCTACGTCTGGCCGAGTTCTCAGCTCGGAATTCACTAAGATCAATGTATCTTTTTGTGTTTACAACAGTTCTCTCACCTACAACAAGGAATTTTCCCGAGAAAATATAAACCCAGAAACTCAAGAACTTTCACACGCTCTATTGAAAACACACACACCCAGAATGAAGCTAATCTTGAGATTATATACTTGCCTCTCCTTATCTAGGTTCGGCGTAACCTCCAAAACTGTTTCTTAATAGTTCCATTCCTAAGTTGTAACAGATCTGCAACAACTTAGCTATCTTAGCTTTTCACACTCATAGATCGATTCACCTTCTTCTTCAGTCCTTTTACCAAGAGTCTAGAAGCTGCTCCCAAAACGACTTCCTTTAGTTTGATGCAATAACCTATAACCAAATTAATTCAAACCGGATGATTCAGCGTGGTATTCTTGATTTTGTTCCTTAACCGGAACCCTCCTTTTTATCTAGAGACTTCCATATCATACCGACATTTCTACAAACTCCACCTTGGTTTGATATGTCTCCTTGACCTTAGTGATTCCTGCTACTCGGATCCTGCTTCAGATTAAGTCCCTGAAACACCCAATAAATTCAGCAACCCCCTGAACTTACTGGTAGCTAACACTTTGGTGAAGATGTCAGCCAGATTTTCACTTGTGTACACCTTTGATACTAGCACACTACCCTCATCAATCAGCTCCCTAACAAAACTCAGCTTCAGCCATGTGTTTTGTTCTTTCATGAAATACATTGTTCTTTGCAAGTGCTATTGCACTTTGAGAGTCACAGAATACTTCGACTGCCTTCTTTGAGTAACCAAACTCAGCGCTTAAACCTTTTAGCCATATGGCTTCTTTTGCCGCATCTGTCAAAGCCATGTATTCGGATTCTGTAGATGAAAGAGCAACTATCTTTTAGAGTGTTGATATCCAGCTGAAAAGGTTACCAAAAGCCAAGAAAGCATAGCCTGTTAGCGATCTTCTTTTGTCCAAATCTGCAGCGTAGTCTGCATCACAGAATCCACTGATCTTGAAATCATTATTTCTTCTAAAAACTCTACCGAGTTTTGTAGTTTCTCTGACATATCTGAGTATCCGCTTGACTGCATCCCAGTGAACCTTAACTAGATTACTCATGAACCTGCTTACCATTCCAACTGGGTAAGCTAGATCGGGTCTAGTTCCTGTAATGCCACACATTAGGCTTCCTACAACATTAGAGTATTGAATAGACCTCATGAATTCAACATCCAATTGTGCTTGCTCCTCAGTTGCTGATGCGAGTTTGAAGTGTACACCTAAAGGAGTTTGCACCCCCTTAGCCTCATGCATACCGAATTTCTCCAAGACTTTCTCTAAGTAACTTTCCTGTGAAAGCTTTAAAATTCCCCTTTTTCCTGTCTCTAGTAATGTCAATTCCTAAAAATTTTCTTGCAGCACCTAAGTCTTTCATTTCAAACTTTGAGCTAAGTTGCCGCTTCAGACTTGATATCAGATTTCCATCTTTGCACGCCACCAACATATCATCTACATAGAGGAGAAGATAGAGATATGTGTCTGGAAACTTTTTGATGTACACGTAGTTGTCATGTGTACTTCTTACAAACCCGATTTCCAGCATAAATGCGTTAAACTTCTGATTCCACTGACGGGGACTTTGCTTTAAACCATATAGTGACTTCTTAAGCAAACACACAATTTCCTCTTTGCCTTTTTCCACATACCCTTCAGGTTGGGTCATGTAGATTTTCTCCTCTAATTCTCCATGCAGAAAGCTGTTTTGACATCCAGCTGTTCTAGCTCTAAGTCTTCCTGGGTCACTATTGCCATTAAAAATATGATTGAAACATGTCTGACCACTGGACAAAAGATTTCGTTGTAGTCTAAGCCCTCCTTTTGTGAGTAGCCTTTTGCTACTAGTCTAGCTTTAAACCTAGGATTTTTAACTCCGGGGATCCTAGGTTTTCTCTTGTAAATCCATTTACAGCCTACCAGTCTCCTATTCTTAGGCTTGGGAACCAAAATCCAGGTTCCATTCTTACGAAGTGATATCATTTCCTCATCCATGCCTTCACACCAATATTCCTTGTCTAGATCATTCATTGCTGCTGCATAGTCCTGAGGTTCTGTATCTCCACCATCTTCTGATACTAATAAGACTAGATCAGAGAAATTACCTTCTGCAAATCTCTGGGGAGCTCTGATCTCTCTCCTCTCCCTATCTCGAGCCAACAAATTGTCTTCTAGATCTGAAGTCTCTGATTCTGAGTCAGATTCTGTTTCCTCTAGTATATTTTGTTGACTTAGTACATCTGAAGTACCATTTTAAGTTGTAGGAATACCTTCAGTGTCTCCACCTGAACTTACATTCTTTTGGAAACCATCTTCAAAGTCAACATAAGTATTTTTAGAGCTTTCATTACCTCTTGTTTCCTCTGACAAGCTTTTGTATGATTCGTTCTCTTTAAAAATCACATTTCTATTTATAACGCTCTTCTTCTCATCTAGGGACCAGATCTTATAGCCTTTAACACCTGATGGATAACCAACAAACACACCTTTCTTAGCCCTTGGCTGTAACTTCCCTTCATCAACATGGTAGTAGCATATACAACCGAATGTCTTTAAGTGACTGTAGTTGGGAGCTGTTTTGGTCCACAGTTCTTCTGGTATTTGAAATTCTATAGTAGATGCTGGTGACCTATTTACCAGGTACACTGCAGTATTTACCGCCTCTGCCCAAAATGCCTTAGGAAGACCTGACTCAGCTAGCATGCATCTTACCTTATCCAGTATGGTTCGATTCATTCTCTCAGCTACCCCATTTTGCTGAAGGGTGTGGGATATTATCTTGTGCCTTACTATACCGTTATCTAAACAATTCCCATCAAACTCCCTATTACAGAATTCCAAACCGTTGTCCGTTCTAAGTTTCTTAACCTTTAAACCTGACTGTTTTTCTACCATTACCCTCCACTCTACAAACTTCTCAAATGCTTGATCCTTAGTTCTTAAGAAGTACACCCAGACTTTTCTGGAATAGTCATCTATCAGACTTAGGAAATAATGACATTTTCCTAAAGACATTGGCACGGTTGGTGAACCCCACAAGTCAGCATGTACATATTCCAAGCATTTTAGTGTTGAATGTTTACCTGTAGAGAAACTCACCCTGTGAGCTTTGCCAAGAACACAATTTTCACAGAACTGAAGACATGAGATTTTTCCTTGTTCCAGATATCTTTTTTTTTACTAGTGTATCTAAGCCCTTTTGGCCTAGATGACCTAGTCTGCTGTGCCACAAATCCGTTTGATCCTTGTCTGTGACTGTGTTTACCTCACTTGTGATACAACGACCTTGAAGAAAATACAGTGACCCATGTCTGTTTGCCTTCAGCACCACTCGACAGCCTTTACTGATTTTCATGATGCCCTTTTCAGAACTGAAAGAACAACCCTGTGACTCAAATGTGCCCAATGACAACAAATTTCTACTGAAAGTAGGAATATATCTGACATCTTTCACTAGTATTATTCTGCTATGTGAAGTCTGCACTCTGACACTGCCTATTCCTTTTACCTTTAACAAGCTCTCATTAGCCATTCTCACTGACCCAACATCATACTCTCTTAGCTCCACAAACCAATCTCTTCTATGAGTCATGTGAAAAGTGCAGCCTGTGTCTAAGATCCATATTTCATTAAAGTTAACTGTATCAGCCAGATTTGCCTCTGACACCACAAGCGACTCCATGAACACTGTCTCCATGATTGCTGAGGACTCACCCTTCTCTTGGCCTTGTCTCTGCAGACCTTTCTTTCGACAGACTCTCTTGAAGTGTTCTTCACTACCACAGTTCCAACATGTACGTTTCTTCTCCTTAGATTTGGATCTTGCTCTACTCTTATGTTTCCCCTGTTCTCCATCCCTTATCATTGACCTGCCTCTAGTGTTCCCATGTGAGAATAATCCTTCACCTTGATTCTTATTCCCTCTACCACCAGCACCAAACTCTAATTGCTTTGAGTGGATAGCACAAATGACTTCTTCTAATGATAGAGTCGCTTTACCGTATCTTAGCATATCCCACAGCGGATCAAACTGCTTTGGCAAAGATATTAAGAGGAGGATGGCCTGATCCTCATCTGAAATATCCACTCTAACATTGCTCAAGTCTGTTATTATCCTTAGGAATTCAAGGTGAATAGTCTTTGTTTCAAGTAGTCCTATTTGGCAGTGATTGTGACATATACAAAGAATCAAGAACTTTGAACATACCGGCTACGGTGTCCTCTTTTACGATCTTCCTTAAAACCTGATCACTTACACTCAAAATGATGGTGCTTCTGACCTTCCTTTGTTTCTCTGCCAAGGCTGGATCCACCTTGGTCTTCGTGGTCTTTGTTTGCGACCCTGACTCATCTGTTGTGTTTCCTTTTGCATCTTCTGACTTGACTGGTGAAAATATGTTCTCTAACTCTGACTCTTGAGCTTTCAATCATCCATCAATCCGATAATCTCCAAGTGCGCAAGGATCTTCTCTTTCCATAGGTTGTAGTCTATCAAGCCGTTAAATTTTTCCAATTCGATTCTTGAAGAAGACATCGCGGAAGAGATAAGCCGCCAAACTTAGGCTCTGATACCACTTGTTGTGTTTATGCCTTCAAACAAACCAATAAACTTGATGATTTAAGCTAACAGTGAACACCTAAACGCACTATGATCCTGTGATGTCACTCTCCGATTGAAAAATAACACAAAGAAAGTAGAATCAAAACAAAGAAAGACACACAGATTTATCCAGTTCAGGTGCAATTTGCAACCCTACGTCTGGCCGAGTTCTCAGCTCGGAATTCACTAAGATCAATGTATCTTTTTGTGTTTACAACAGTTCTCTCACCTACAACAAGGAATTTCCCGAGAAAATATAAACCCAGAAACTCAAGAACTTTCACACGCTCTATTGAAAACACACACACCCAGAATGAAGCTAATCTTGAGATTATATACTTGCCTCTCCTTATCTAGGTTCGGCGTAACCTCCAAAACTGTTTCTTAATAGTTCCATTCCTAAGTTGTAACAGATCTGCAACAACTTAGCTATCTTAGCTTTTCACACTCATAGATCGATTCACCTTCTTCTTCAGTCCTTTTACCAAGAGTCTAGAAGCTGCTCCCAAAACGACTTCCTTTAGTTTGATGCAATAACTTATAACCAAATTAATTCAAACCGGATGATTCAGCGTGGTACTCTTGATTTTGTTCCTTAACCGGAACCCTCCTTTTTATCTAGAGACTTCCATATCATACCGACATTTCTACAAACTCCACCTTGGTTTGATATGTCTCCTTGACCTTAGTGATTCCTGCTACTCGGATCCTGCTTCAGATTAAGTCCCTGAAACACCCAATAAATTCAGCAACCCCCTAAACTTACTGGTAGCTAACACTTTGGTGAAGATGTCAGCCAGATTTTCACTTGTGTACACCTTTGATACTAGCACACTACCCTCATCAATCAGCTCCCTAACAAAACTCAGCTTCACAGCCATGTGTTTTGTTCTTTCATGAAATACATTGTTCTTTGCAAGTGCTATTGCACTTTGAGAGTCACAGAATACTTCGACTGCCTTCTTTGAGTAACCAAACTCAGCGCTTAAACCTTTTAGCCATATGGCTTCTTTTGCCGCATCTGTCAAAGCCATGTATTCGGATTCTGTAGATGAAAGAGCAACTATCTTTTAGAGTGTTGATCTCCAGCTGAAAAGGTTACCACAAGCCAAGAAAGCATAGCCTGTTAGCGATCTTCTTCTGTCCAAATCTGCAGCGTAGTCTGCATCACAAAATCCACTGATCTTGAAATCATTATTTCTTCTAAAAACTCTACCGAGTTTTGTAGTTTCTCTGATTCAGCGTGGTATTCTTGATTTTGTTCCTTAACCGGAACCCTCCTTTTTATCCAGAGACTTCCATATATACCAACATTTCTACAGTTACCTTAACGACAAAGCGTAAATCCTTACAACCAAATACACGTCCAAAATATTGATTTTATACACTACTACTTTTACTAAGAAAATGTTTACAACATAACATATCATACGAGTTCAACTTAGCATGGTGTCTATCAGTCTATGTGATATCCCAATTTTTAAAATACGGCAAAGTATGAGGACATGTAAAAAGAGACTTATTTGAGTATTTTACGTAACACATTATGAGATAACATTGCAGTTAAACATGTTTAATCTGTAGCTGATAGAAAATAATTGATATACTTTAAAGTAATTTTTAATACCGTGTAAGTGGAGAAAAACGTCGGAAAACTTTTTGCGGTGAGTGATCTATAAGTCGAGTCGATAAGTTTTCCAAGTACGAAAAAAGTTCTTTTTTAAAACTCTCAGCTATATTGAACCAATTGTCAGCCAAAACTGAAGCCCACAACCCGAGATATGATTTTGAGCCGGGATACTATAGTCTAATATTTACCATTGTAAAACATCCTTATCTTTCTAAAATATCATTTTCGACATATATATAACGTAGTTATCTTCTAAATAAAACAACAATCAATTTACACTGCTCTTCTACGATGCTGCCTTTATACTAATTCCACTAACCATTACATAAAATATTATAAAAAAGTAATGATTAAAAATAATATCTAGCAAAGTGTGTAACCGATTACTTGGTCAAGTTTTTCATTGTTATTGCGCAAGCCAAACCAGCACAAATGCTGATCGGAGTGTCATAACCAGCCATTGATCAGCATTGTTTATCAATTGGTCTTGATATTATATTTCATTATTGTGTATTTGCGTGTAAATTAGTAGACGACGTGTGTGAATAGTTTATTAGGTTGTCACGATACATTTTCAGGCACAAGTATGACACACTAACTAATCAATTCCTATAAATAGAGGTTGATCTTAGGCTTATTTCCTCACACACAACACATACATTGAAAACAAAGTAGCAAAGTAATAATAGTCATGGCTAAGTTTTCAACCATCATCACCTTTATCTTCGCTGCCCTTGTTCTCTTTGCTGTTCTTGGTGAGCAATGATCTTATTATATATGCATGCATGCAAAAAGTGTTTTAGATTTTATGGTTCATTTATAATTTGATAATTAACCGTGAGATATATATATATCTTAATGCAGAAGTGCCGACAATGGTGGAAGCACAAAAGTTGTGCGAGAAGCCAAGTGGGACATGGTCAGGAATCTGTGGAAACAATGATGCGTGCAAGAATCAGTGCATTAAACTCGAGGGCGCACAACATGGATCTTGCAACTATGTCTTCCCAGCTCACATGTGTTACTGTTACTACCTATGTTAATCAACCAAATCTCTTTGGTGCTAAACTGTGTGTGTTTTTGTTGAATAAGTCATGTGTCATTCTATGAGTTACCGCATGACATGTACAAGATATGTTTATGTTCGTTTGTTATAATAACGTAAAGTTTTATGTTCCACATTAAAAATCACTCTCATCGTATATACAAAGAGTGATATCTATCATTTGTATTTTATCCAACTTTTGTGTAATGATCTCCGACTCGACTTTGAATTGTCTAGCTAATCAACGAAAGATAACGTAAGAATTTTTTTTTTTTTTTTGTATTATCGTATCTGAGTTTTCTAGAAAACTCTCCTGTTCTTTTTCTGATACTCAGTTAAATTATTAGGTGAAAATTTGTACCTAGTAACCTAGTGTATGCAGTTAGATCTGGCTGTTATGTTAGCCTTTTAGTAAATTAATTACATAATGATACACTCTAAATCCAACCATACAAATATATCTACTTAGATTAATAAAATTATAAGAAATTTAAAAAACTCAATACTTACATATATATAATAACAAAAAGGGTAGAAAGAGAATTATTTATTTTTATATAATAACTATAAAAAGGTGATATAATCCATAATATTATCATAGCAATTTCTTAAGAACAATTTTCAGAGCTAAATTATTAGAGGAATATGGAGCAAAAGACGTCAACTTACAAATCTAGAGAGAGAAATGACTTCAACAATCTTTTTTTCACAATGAAGTTACACCGAACTAAATTTTTCTCGAAAGTTATCCACAAATCTTATATAATAAAGTAGGCTTCGTTTAACCACATGCTGACATGTGTCATCTTCATTTAATTTTTTCACTATTTCTATATTTTACCTTTTGATATTCTCATTTCTAAAATAAACATATATAAAAAAATAATTTGTCTTAATTATACATTTAAAAATAATTAATACAGTTTGACTATTATTACATTCATTGTCATTTAAATTAATTATTACATTAATTGTCATTTAAACACACCATAAATTATAATTGTAACACCCATAATTTATTTATTTTTCTTTTTGTAACATACATCACTTTTCATCCTATAAATAATCATTTTCACATCCTTCTCCATCATATCTCAAATTTCTAAATATTTTTTTTGTTTTTATGGTCTTGCATGGGTTGAAAACTCAATTAAAACATCATTGTAAGAATTTGATATTATAATTTGTTTTTAGAAACTATATGGTAAATATATTAGATTGTTTTCAATTTTTATTTTATCTCTAACGCGTTATAATTTATATGTATTTTTTTTTAACCCTCATAATTTAATTTAACATTATATATGTATTATACAATTTTGATAACTATTACAATGCAAAATTCTTTTTGTAACATACATCACTTTTCATCCTATAAATAATCATTTTCACATCCTCCTCCATCATATGTCAAATTCCTAAAATAATATTTTTTTTGTTTTTATGTTCTTGCATGGGTTGAAAACTCAATTAAAACATCATTGTAAGAATTTGAAATTATAATTTGTTTTTAGAAACTATATGGTAAATATTTTAGATTGTTTTCAATTTTTATTTTATCTATAACGCATAATATTTTATATGTATTCCTTCTTTAACCCTCATAATTTAATTTACCATTATATATGTATTATACAATTTTAATAACTATTACAAAGCAAATTTCTTTTATTTTTCTTTTTAGATTTATTTTCTCTTCTATATAAGTGATTTAGTTGGAATATAGGACACCTCACGAATATAAAATCGCTTATTTATAGAGCTATATATATATATTTCAATTTAATTTTTCTTTTTATTGATTTCTTCATCTATTAGTGATGTAATTAAGATTATAAAATCAATGAAGAATGTAAGATCACTTTTTAATGTAATATATAATTTTTAATTTCAATATATAAAATCAATGATAGCAATATGTTTACCCCCTATAAATTCGAATTATTTTGGTATGTCTATTTTTTTTAGCCATATTGGACATGTTAGATTTTTTCTTTGTTACATTGTATAATCTCTATTTTTCCATCTTGTGCTTCCAATGCAATGTGGACGATCCATATGAACATCTCCACATTTTTCTAAAATGACCAACCAAAATTTAGAGTAAAATAGTTATTTATTTATTTAGGTTAATTTTCATCATTACAATTTCATCAAATCTATTTTTATTTGGATTTGATTGTCTAAAGAAGCAAATGTATGAGGATGAGGCAATATGGTTGCATTTTTTTACCTCATTCAAAATTAACCATAAGAAAAATATTTGTAATTACGGTCATTTTAATCATCTAAATTGCATATTTGGATTGGATTCATGTAAGCTTAATCTAACAATATTTTGTATTCTTTTAAATTTTGAATCAAAATTTTTCTCAAAGTTTTAAATCAATTTTTTCCTATGAGAGATAATTTTGTTGAGGATATTTTGTTTGTTTAATACAAATTTTTAAATTGTATTCTCCAAAATACCACAAAATAGAACCTTTTTTAAATATTTTGAAATGGGACATAAATCAATTGTACAAAACTACCATATTTTATCTTTTGATATTCTTATTTTTAAAACTCATTAAAGGGTTTGTTTCATGAAAAGTTGACACGTGACACTTTTCCTTCTCATATGCGTTTTTTAAAAACTTTGTAATAGATAATAAATTGAATAAAAACTATATATCACAATCTTATAATAAAGAAGAGTTTCTCTTATATATAAGTGATGTAGTATGAAGTATAGAGTCAGTGAAAAATATAAGATCACTTTTTTTATGTAATCTATTTATTTTAATTTATTTAAACTTATTGATGTTTAGTCCCCACAAATTAGGGTTTTTTTTTTGCTATGTCTTACCTAATTTCATTAACTAAATATCTTTGAACCATATTTGTTAGTGGCGTTGATACTAATGTCGTTATATATACAAAATTAAACTATCATGATTCTTCACATTTGATTTGTTAGTTTTTTTTTTTTATTTCTTACATTGTATAATTTCTATTTTTTCCATCTTATGTTTTCAATGTAATGTGAAGATATGACTTCTTTATTGGATGATCAATCTAAGACTCTCCACTTTTTCTAAAATGAATCATCCAAAATTTAGAAAAAAGTTATTTATTTATTTATTTTCATCATCACAATTTCATCAAATCCATTTTTATATAAGTGTTAATTATTTTTACAATATATAATAAGTTGTAATAATTTTGTGAAATATTGATAAAATATTATTATTAGAAGACAACCGCAAAGTACAAAAACTATTAAACTATATGATTGTTAAATAACAGAATAATAATGTGACTAACATTATTTACTTTAATGTAGGGCGAAAATAGAAACATGCTATATGTTGTAAATTTAATATCAAATTGTTTTACGGAATGCGCAAACGACAACTACATGGATCAATCATTTTGATATATATTTAATTATATAGAATTGTATAATGTACTACAGTAGTTTAAACTCACGCAACGCGTGAGACCTCTCCTAGTTAATTATATAAAAAAAGAACTAATCCACAAATCACAAAGAAAAAAAACAATTTTTTAAAAGAGAGAGAAAACTGAAAAGCCCCTGTACGAAGGAAGGTAAAGGCTAACGTACACCACAGTGACCAAAATATTCGGAGTGTTGTTTTATATTTAAATGCAAACAAAAACTCACTCCCACTTTCTCTTGAGGAGGAAACTTTCGTATAGTATCAGTTCCATCAAAACTTTGCATATATAAGATTATTTGACAAGCTCTACAAGCAAACAGGTTTGATTTCTACCAAATTCTGATCAACCAAATAGTCAAACAATTTTTCGGACAATTTTCGACCATTACGATGAATATTAAAAATGATCAGCATTTGATCGAATATTTTTGATAAGCGTATTTGGTATGGAAATGATCATAAATTTCTGGCAAATATATGACCAATTTTAGATTTGGCCAAAAAAAAAATATTATTTTACGAAACACATTTAACATAAAATAGTCGAAAATTGTTGACCAATAATTTACTATTTATAATGTTGTTTGTGACCATTTAAAGAGGTCTAAATTTTTTTCAAAAGTTTTGACAAATTTTTTACGAATTCAAAATTTGGTCTTAATAGTCAAAATGTTGTTAGAAAATTTGAAATAACATCAATGAAATATTATTGACCGAAAATGGTCGAAATGTTTTGACCAATAACTAACCATGTTTTAATCGTTTGTAATTGTATATAGCCGTTTAAGGAATGTCAAAGTTTGGTCAGAAATTTTTGACCAAATTGTAACGAATTCAAAATTTGGTCAATAATTAATCAAAATAGATGACGAGTTTTGTGGTGAAAAAATGGTTAAAGTTATTATTCATTAATCACCAAGTTATTACCGTTATAAAAATGTAAAAACGGTCATATATCACATCCTTCTAATATTCATCACTTCACAATTTAGAAATGAAAATCTTCAGTCTTTCGATCTTTTGGAATAACAAACTGATGTTAGACAAGGGTGAAACCCCATGGTTAATAACAAACATGGTAGGCTTGACCAAAATCAAACCGTAACCGTAACCGGACCGTAGCCATATACAACGGTTAAAAACCGTAACCGTTAACCGTACAAATAAATTAGTTACAATTAAAAATTATATTAACCGTAATAGTTATAAACCGTTATCGTATCAAAACCATTGGTTAACCGCATGGTTTAAAGTTTAAAATATAATTTAATTGTGTATAATGTAAGAAAAAATTTAGAAACAAGTAAAAGATACCGCATATGAAAAAATTTACGTCGAAAAAATGATATTCTTACAAAAACAAATAAGTTATAATTATACGTACGTTGCTCGAAATCATATACTTTTTCATCGTATTAAAAACAGTACACAATTTGGGTAATTCATAAGTTTTCATATTAAAACTTTTTTAATTCTATTCCGTTTTGTATTTGATGTTGATTTTCTCTGTTTCGAACCAATACCCAGATTTCGAAAACCTCAAACAATATTTGTCAATGCAATACTCACTGTCCACACAAAAACAATATAATAAGATAATTAACCTGGATAGAAAATAAAAAGACAATTATTTATCGATTTAGATCATCGTTATGAAAGTTACAAAAAACATATGGATTCATCTCGAATATTAATCGTATCGTAATTATTATTAACCTTGACAAACAAATCATAATTAACCGTAACCGTAACCGTAGTAACTGTAACCGTTTTTAACCGTAATCGTTTTAACCGTATACAAAGTGGTTAAGGTTATGGTTAAAAAAAATTTATAACCGTAACGTAATAAGCGTAACCGTGGTCATGCCTAGAACATGGGTCTTTGGACAGTTGCAGTTGGGATGTTACAATCCAACACTTTCATCAGGAGAAAAGATCCACATGTTCATAAAATATATTTCCAACCTATCAATTTCTATCATTATCTTCTAAGTACTATCAATTTCTATCATTATCCTATAAATACAATAAAATTAAACCTTTATTCAGTGATGTTAAATTTTAACTAGTGCCACTAACCGTTACAATAAACCAATTCAGAAATAATGCAAAATGTGTAAGTATTTACTTGGTCAAGATTTTAGGAGGGGGTTATTGAACCAAAGAATTTAATAGAATCAGACTAAATAGAATTAAAGAGAAAAGCTATATTATTTCTATCAAGTATTATAAAGGATTTGTAATTCTTTCCTTATAATTCTAATGGATTTCTTGATCAAGTCAAACAAACGCAAATGCAAAATGGAGCGCTGAAACCAGGTGTTGATAGACACTGTTTATATGGTGCACAAAAATGGTTTTGCCTTATATCAACTATAAAAATGTGATTTTTTATATTTACCAATTTTGATGTTTTATGTATATAAAAAAAATGTAAACATCATTGCATATTTCGAAAGGATCTATTTCTATAAAAACCTCTGAAAAAAACACAATACGTTAGGATTTAGAAATTCTTCAACGCCTATAACTCATAAGCTTCAACAGGTATATATGTATATAGATGTATTGAAAGTCTACAGGAAGTTAATTAAAAAGTATTAAGGAAAGAGTATTGATATAGTTACATGGGCCACAAAACTTAAATCCTTACAACGAAATCGAAAAGAGTTGTTATATGTTACATTTGAGCAAAGCGAAAAGAGTTGTTCCTAATGATTCTAATTAAGATGGCTGATACTAACTTGCGAGAACACACATTAGAATTAGCTGTGTTAGAATATGTCCGACATAAGAAATTGAGAGATTTGTGGTGTAGTATGTATGTATAAGTTCTATGAGTTTCTTCGACTTATTACTAATTGGTTTTGAGTTGGATAAATTTCTAATAAGCTGATATCAAAATATTTATTAATAAAATGTTCATCATCTTAATTGTTGTGTTCAATATGCTGTGGTGTAGACAAAACAAAACCAAGGAGTTACAATGGAGCGTCGATGAATCTTGCTATATGTATACAGTCCTCCAGTTAAACCTGATCAAATAAGCAGTGCTCGAATGATTATTACGATGGGGAGTGAATCCATCCATGTCGGTTAGACCGTAAGTCAATTAATCGAGACATACAGTTTTAGTGTAATTTGGTGTTTTATTTTATTCAATTATTTTTGTATATCAATCATTACATTTTTTTTTCTAGATTAAGCCACAATTGTACCCTATACAAAATTATTATTATTATTATTAAATTATCCTTCTCGAATTGGGTTTGGACTAAGATTTTACACGATTTCAGCAGATAAAAAGAAAAAAAAAATGGTCGACTACAACCCGCGATAGAGATCTTACCCTGGCACTGGCCGGAAGTAGAGAATCCAACCTACTAATATCGGTGAATACAAGGTTAAGTGCATCACGGCTCCATTGGCTTAAACAAGCTCAATGACCGGATTATTCGGTTCCATCGCCGAGTTGTTGCCGCTGACAAGCCTAAGCCCAACTTCCCAGAATAGGTCCATTTTCCAATAGACCGGAACCCCGTCTTCGATTCCCCGACCAAGCAAACCGAAGAACTCAGATCTAACACCCAACCACCAATGACTGCCACCAACATAACCTTTCTGAGTCAAACAATCTTCATATTCGGTCCTGGAAAAACTTATCGCGAAGGCTGACAGGGAGGGTGGCTCAATATTATCAAAACATATCCAAATGGCATCACTTTTGCTGTTGGATCAAAATCAACAAAGGCATTGGGCCTGAACACGCAACCCACAGAACCAGCTCACCCCCAACGGTCGTTTTCTGTTCTTCTCTTCAAACCTGCAAGTAATGACAAAAACCAAAATCAGAAGTAGGTCATGAATCGGAGCTGCTGTACGGATAAAGCATTCAACCTGCAGCTGTGAACCTGTCATTGTCACTTAGGGTTTTCTCTCTTTGATTCTCTTGTATAAATGTGAGCGAAGTTTTATTGTAAACGGCAGCCAAAATTCAATAACAATGGCCACATTTCTCAAAATCTTCTAAGTCTCACTTTTGTTATCATGGTATCAGAGCTCATGGATACAAAATCCATAGGCTCCTTTTCAGTTCCTACGCTCAATATTTCAATACTTTTCAGTTCCTACGCTCAATATTTCAATATTTCAAAATTATATCTTGTGGACGAGCCAATTTGAGAGCTTTCTGTCTGGACAAGGTCTGCTTGGATTTGTCACAGGATCGACCTCTGCTCCACCAATGAACATCTCTGTTCCAGGCATCAATGGATCCTCTTCAGAAGCTACAAACCCGGATTTTCAGATCTGGTTCAAAACAGATCAGGTGGTAAAGTCTTGGTTTCTAGGGTCTTTTGCAGAAGATATCTTAAGTGTGGTTGTCAGCTGCTCTACTTCTCACCAGGTATGGATGACTCTTGCTAATCACTTTAATAGAGTGTCATCTTCTAGGCTGTTTGAGCTCCAGAGACGTTACAAACTCTAGAAAAGAAAGAAAGACCAATGGAGGAATATCTTAGGGATTTAAAGAACATTTGTGATCCGTTAGCTTCTGTAGGAAGTCCAGTTCCTGAGAAAATGAAGATCTTTGCTGCTTTGAATGGTCATGGTAAGGAGTATGAACCGATTAAAACTACCATTGAAAACTCTGTTGATTCTACACCAAATTTGTGTCTTGATGATGTTGTTCCTAAGCTGAGAGGATATGATGATAGGCTCCTAAGCTATCAAGAGGAGTCTTATGTTTCACCTCATGTTGCTTTCAATGTGATACAACAAGACTACTCCTATGGCTACAATCGTCATAATAACAATAATAGAGGAAAAAGAAGGTTTGATTTCAGTTATGGTAGAAGCTCCTTTTCAACCCAGGAAGAGGTTTTCCTCAACAACTTACCTCTGCTCCTAGGTCTCAATCTGGAAACTCAACAATGATGTGTCAAATCTGTGGCAAGAAAGGTCATCTTGCTCTGCGCTGCTGGCACAGGTTTGATAACTCCTATCAACATGAAGACTTGCATGCATCCCTTTCCACTATGAGAATCACAGACGTGACTGAACATCAAGGTCAAGAATGGTATCCAGATACAGGAGCTTCCGCTCATGTCACTAACAATCGTCAAATTCTGCATAACTCTGAACCATATCATGGTACAGACTCAGTCATGGTTGCAGATGGTAATTTTCTCCCTATCACTCACACTGGCTCCTCTAGCATTGCTTCTTCCTCAGGTAATATACCTCTAAAATACGTTTTGGTTTGCCCTGATATTGGCAAATCACTTCTGTCTGTTTCAAAGTTAACAAAAGACTATCCTTGCACCTTTGAGTTTGATGCTGATAGTGTGCGTGTGAATGATAAGGAAACCAAGACAGTGCTAGTAATGGGAAGCACACGTGAGGGTCTTTATTGCTTGGACGATTCACATATACAAGCGTTCTACTCCAGTCGTCAACATTCTGCTAGCAGTGAAGTTTGGCATAGGTGCCTGGGACATCTAAATGATCAAATCCTCCAGCAGCTTTCAAGAAACAAGTCTATCCTTATCAATAAAGTGGTGAAGTCAGTGTGTGAAGCTTGTCACTTAGGCAAAAGCACTAGGCTTCCCTTTTCAGCTTCTTCTTTCTCTGCAACTATACCTCAAGAGGTATCCATTGTGACTTATGGGGTCCCTCACCAATAAATTCAATTCAGGGTTTCAGATTTTATGTTGTGTTTGGGGATCACTACTCAAGATACACATGGTTTTATCCATTGAAATATAAATCTGATTTTTTCTCCATCTTTATTACATTTCAAAAGCTGGTGGAAAATCAATATGGTGAAAAGATTGGTATTTTTCAATGTGATGGAGGGGGAGAGTTTGTCAGTACTAAGTTTTTAGCTCTTCTTCAAGAACAAGGCATTCAACAGAGTATTTCATGCCCTCACACTCCTCAGCAAAACGGTCTCGCAGAAAGAAAACACCGTCATCTTGTTGAGCTGGGGTTGTCTATGTTGTTTCAAAGCAAGGTTCCATTAAAGTTTTGGGTGGAAGCATTTTTCACTGCTAGCTTCTTAGTGAATTTGCTTCCTACTTCAACTCTAGCAAATCAAGTGTCACCCTTTAAGAAACTCTATGGTAAAGCCCCTGATTATAAAGCTTTAAGATCCTTTGGGTGTACTTGTTATCCCACTCTTATGGACTACGCCTCTATGAAGTTTGATCCTAGGTCCCTGAGATGTGTCGTTTTTGGGTATAATGTCAAATACAAAGGCTACCGATGCTTATATCCTCCTACATGTCGAGTTTATATAAGTAGACATGTTATTTTTGAAGAAGACAACTTTCCCTTCTCTGATATCTACAGTGGCTTACACCCACAACCAAAAACACCCCTTTTACAAGCTTGGTTCAAAAGTTTTCAGAGCCCAGAACCAGCTGTTGTGCCTCCTCAGTCCACTGCGTCAAATACTGAATCAGTCTCACCATGTTTACCGTCAGACTCTTCAGGTTTGGTAGCTCCTCTTCTTGAGACTCCAGTATCAACTTCTCAGCAAGTCTCAGATACTTCTCCAACTGATCAGGCTTCTAAAGGTAATGTCACTCCAGTGGTGAATGCAAGTCATGGGCGTGCGACAAACTTTGAATCTGTTTCTATAGGTGACAGCTTACATTCATCACTGGCAAATGACACTGATACCTTTTCTGATTGGTCACCACAAGAACATGTTACTAATTCTCACTCAATGATTACAAGAGGAAAGGATGGCATTGTCAAACCAAATCACAGGTATGTACTTCTTTCTCATCGTGTATCTTACCCTGAACCTAAAACAGTAAGTGAAGCTTTAAAACACAAGGGTTGGACTGCTGCTATGAATGAGGAAATGGACAACTGCAAAGAAACTAATACTTGATCTTTAGTTCCATTTCAAGAAAGAATGAATGTTTTGGGTAGCATGTGGGTTTTCAAGACTAAGTTACATGTTGATGGCTCCTTAGACAAGTTGAAAGCCAGACTAGTTGCTAAATGGTATAATCAAGAAGAAGGGATAGATTATCTAGAGACTTATAGTCCAGTTGTAAGAACTCCTACAATTAAGCTAATTCTTCATGTCGCCATTGTAATGAACTGGGAGCTCAAGCAAATAGATGTTAAAAATGCATTTTTTCATGGGGATCTCTCTAAAACTATGTATATGAAGCAACCAACTGGTTTTGTTGATAAAGAGAAGCCTGATCACGTCTGTCTTCTTCACAAGTCTTTATACGGTTTAAAACAATCCCCTCGGGCTTAGTTTGATAAGTTCATTACCTTCTTGTTGGAATTCAGTTTCTCTTGCAGTATATCTGATCCTTCCCTATTTGTGTTTACTCAAAATCAAGATATCATCTTACTGCTTCCTATGTGGATGATATGGTCATCACAGGCAATAGTTTTAAGGCTCTCACTCATCTACTTACTGAGTTGAATAAGCAATTTAGGATGAAGGACATGGGTCAAGTTCATTATTTCTTGGGAATTCAGGTTCAAACTCACAATGATGGCTTGTTCATGTCTCAACAAAAATATGCAGAAGATCTTTTAGTGGCTGCAACAATGGCTCAATGTAGTCTTATGCCAACGCCTTTGCCAGTTCAACTAGATAGAGGGACTGGCCAAGATGATCTCTTTGAAGATCCTACATATTTCAGAAGCTTAGCTGGTAAGTTGCAATATCTCACCTTAACTAGGCCGGATATTCAGTTTGCAGTGAATTATGGGTGTCAAAAAATGCATCAACCAACAGTTCAGACTTTACTCTTCTTAAAAGGATTCTGAAATATGTCAAGGGAACAATTACAATGGGTATCAACTACAACAGATCCTCTGCTTCAATGCTTAGTGCTTACAGTGACAGTGACTGGGCAAATTGTAAGGAAACAAGACACTCTGTTGGTGGTTTCTGTACCTTCATGGGGCAAAACATCATTTTTTGGTCTTCAAAGAAACAACCAACCGTCTCCAAAAGCTCAACAGAAGCCGATTATAGGTCCTTGTTAGAAACTACCTCAGAGATCAAGTGGATTTGCTCAGTTCTTAGAGAAATTGGTGTTCCCCTTCCTGACACACCTGAACTGTTCTGTGACAACTTGTCTTCGGTTTATCTCACTGCCAATCCTGCATTTCATGCTCGGACAAAGCATTTTGATATTAATCACCACTATGTTAGAGAAAAAGTTGCTCTTAAAACCTTGGTGGTCAAGCATATACCTGGACATCAACAGATTACTGACATATTCACAAAGTTCCTTCCAGTTGAAGCATTCACAAAGCTGAGATTCAAACTTGGTGTTGATGTGCCACTCACACCAAGTTTGAGGGCGAGTATTAACAAAACATGTCCAAACGGCATCACTTTTGCTGTTAGATCAAAATTGTAACATCCCCGATCCGCGTTAGGATCGGCGGAACGGGCCATGATCGAGGGCAATGGAAGAATTCTCGGAGGAACCTCTTCATATGGTCCGAACATGAAGGCTAAGTCGAAAGAAGAAAGACTTGGCTAAAATCCTCGAAGAAAATCAAGGAAAGGTCGTGAAAAATATGAGATGTTCAGAAAACATCGAAGATCAGCTCGGGAAAACTACGACGAGCTCGAAGATCAGCTTGGGAAAACTACGACGAGCTCGAATATCAGCTCGGGAAAGCTACGACGAACTCGAAGGAAACTGCGGATAGCTCGAGGGAAGCTACGGTGAACTCGTAGCAGCTCCCGTAGACTGAACACTAGCTACCGTGGACTTAACCTAGCTCGGTCAGCTAGAGCTAAGCTCAGACAGCTCACCTTAGCTCGGCCAGCTACTGTGGTGGTTGAGCGGTTGATGGTACGAACGGACACGGACGATGGGACGCGAGGGAAGAGATGCCTGTTCAGAAGAACGTGCCACTTCGCCAAAGAAAGTTGTTTCCACCCCGCGCCTATATAAAGAGGACGTTCGTTGTTTGTAAAACACACAGAAAAACTTACACCGAAGAACACCGAAATAAAACGATAGTCACAAAAATACGAAGGAAACATCGAGGGAACGAATTCTTCTAGGAATTTCTCGGATTCTTCGTGAAGGTTTGGCAGAACGCCTAGACCGACGACTACGGCAGGAGGTGAGTTCACCGTGGCTTCGTGCTCGGTGAAAACAGTTAAGGGTTGGACGGTTTGTTGAGAATTCCACTAAGGAATTATGTTCGTTTTAGTGGGTTAAAGGGATTATTCATATTTCTGCATATTTATTCGTGGAAAACCTTGTTATTCTCGTATATGTTTAACTTGGTTCGAATATCTGTAAAGACCAAGGCTACTGCGTGGCGAGTGTGGGAAACGGAAATGGATCCGCCCATACATCGACCAAACTCTCGCAGATTCCTTCGGATCTAACATTTTCATCGAACGTGAATCATGGAAAAACTTAGCGTGCATGAATTCTCTAAGTTATAAGTGGAATACTTACGTTCTTTGGGATATTTCAGGAGAAGAAAATGATCGTGGAAAGGAAAAGATTTAGGCGCGGATTCATGGCCGGGAAGATGGGTGGTGATGCAAACTGGGTAGTTAGGATCGATGTTAAACTTGTAATAGCTTATTTAGCAAACTCCAAGTGTATTCGAATCCTTATAATTATTAATAAAATCCAGTTTGATTGTTAATTTCTCTAAGTTTTCATATCGACTCTAACAAACGAATCTCAGAATGAAATGAACATTGTTAAAGAAAGAACTTAAAAATTTGGTTAAGTATCCGAAGGCTTAGCGGATAATGAAAGAAAACCTCCACGTACTTAGTGAGTCCGGGAGCGGGTTTTACAGTTGGTATCAGAGCTTGCTTGTTTCCTAGGACGGTTAGTTGGGTTTGGGATCACCACTCATCGGCTAATGGATCTCGCGGTAGAAATTGCTTTCTTACTTACGGTTTATATGATTATACCGTGACTAATATGCGAGTTTGCAGGAGATGGGTAAGAAAGACAAATCGGGAAAAAGCAAGAAAGACAATGGCGTTGTCGAAGAGACTCGAGTCACTGAGGAGACAAGGGTTGAGGCAACAAGGAAGGAACAAAATCCAACCGGACCTGTGGTTGGTGAAACTTCGAGTCCTCCGGTTCTTCAAACTCCGGATGGTCTACAAGATGTTCGTAACATGACTAACCTCGAAGATGATGCCGAAGGATCAACACCGAATCTTCCATCGGATGCGGGAAATGGCGTGGGAAACGAAGGACAGAATCCGAACGTTCTTCCATCTGCCCAAGAACAATGGGAAACCATGAAAGCTATGATGGCACAGTTAGCCTCATTGACTAAGGCACTTGTACCGGATCCTGTGGTACCAGTGATGGAGAAACAATCCGAGGCGGACGTGGTGGAAATTGTTTCTCCGAGGAAATCCTCGAGGTTGATAGGGGATTATCTGAATTTGTTGGAGCATGTCTCAAAACTTGGGACAAGGCACTTTGAAGGAAGTGCTGATCCGATTAAGGCAGATGAGTGGAGGAGTCGCCTTAAGAGAAATTTTGACTCCACTCGTTGCCCGGAGGATTACCGTAAGGATATCGCGGTTCACTTCTTGGAAGGCGATGCACATAACTGGTGGTTGACTATCGAAAAACGTAAAGGTGATCGAATCCGAACCTTTGCCGATTTTGAGGAAGAATTTAACAAAAAGTTCTTCTCACCCGAAGCGTGGGACAGACTTGAATGCGCTTACCTTGAATTGGTACAAGGAGAGATGACCGTGCGCGAATACGATGAAGTATTCAATCGCTTAAGGCGTTACGTCGGAAGGGAATTGGAAGAGGAACAAGCGCAAGTGCGCCGTTTCATCCGAGGACTAAGTATCGAAATCCGCAACCACTTTTTGATCCGTACCTTTAACTCGGTATCGGAATTAGTGGAAAGGGCAGCAATGATCGAAGTCGGGATTGAGGAAGAAAAGAAAATGAAACATGAAAAATTCATCAATCGGTCTGCCCATCCGAACAAGACCGCGGACAAAAAGCGGAAGTGGGACATGGTTCAAGACACCAAGTCGGAGATTAAGAAAAGGGACTGTAAGGTTTGTGGGAAGTATCACCCAGGAACTTGCTGGAAAGCCATAGGCGCATGTGTCCGATGCGGAGGCAAGGATCATGGAATTCAAAACTGCCCGCGAATCAAACCAGAACAACCGAAAGTTAACAACGATGATGGTAGGACCTGTTACCATTGTGGAAAAATTGGGCACTACAAGCGGGAGTGTCCGAAGCTTGAGGCAGAAAAGCGCGTCGGACAAGGTGCAAGTCGTGAAGGATTCGGACTGCCGCCACCGCCGAAGAGGCTAGCAATAACTCCCCGCGTCTATCAATTGTCCGAAGAACCGACTACTACCCGGAACTTCAAAGCGATCACTGGTAAGTTATCGTAATATACGGTTCAATTTGTGCATTGCATCACATTGCATAAGTGCATAAAAATTGGATGGGGGTACTTAGCATTCTAGAGAATGTGTAGGGACCTTGAGTATTGGTGGTGTAGAAACAAACACCTTATTCGACTCCTGAGCCACACATTGTTTTGTGAGTCCGGAGATGGTAAAGAAAGGTGGGTACCAAAAGGTACCAAACACCGAATATGTGAAAATTAGAACAGCCGGCGGACAAGTATTGGATCCGACCGGAATTGTTCGAAATATCTCGGTTTCTATCGACGGTGTCAATATGCCGACTGACCTGATCGTGGTTCCACTCGAGAAATATGAAATTATCTTGGGGATGGACTGGTTGGGTATGTATAAGGCTCATATAGATTGTCACCTTTGAAGAATAAAATTCGAGAGGGATGAAGGAATGATAGAATTCCGAGGAATTAAAGTGACTTCGGGAAGTTTGGTAATCTCGGCAATCCAAGCAGAACGGATGCTCGAGAAAGGGTGTGAGGCATACATAGCCACGATCACCACAAATGAAGTCGGGGAAAACTTGGAATTGAAAGACATTCTGGTTGCAAACGAGTTCGAGGATGTGTTCGAGACGGTGAGTGGTGTGCCACCAAACCGATCTGATCCGTTCACCATTGAACTTGAGCCAGGAACAACTCCGATCTCCAAGGCTCCTTATCGAATGGCTCCAGCTGAAATGGCTGAGTTAAAGAAGCAATTGGGGGAGTTGCTGGAAAAAGGATTTATAAGGCCGAGTAACTCACCATGGGGTGCACCGGTCTTGTTTGTCAAGAAAAAGGATGGTAGCTTTAGGCTATGCATCGATTACCGAGGATTGAACCGGGTGACAGTGAAGAATAAGTACCCATTACCCCGGATAGACGAACTGATGGATCAACTCGGAGGCGCGAAGTGGTTTTCGAAAATCGACTTGGCCTCGGGTTATCACCAAATTCCGATCGAACAATCGGATATTCGTAAGACAGCTTTCCGAACACGGTACGGCCACTTTGAATTTGTGGTGATGCCCTTCGGATTAACCAATGCACCAGCTGCCTTCATGAAGATGATGAATGGTGTTTTCCGAGAATTCCTTGATGACTTCTTTATAATCTTCATCGACGATATCTTAGTTTATTCGAGGGATCGGGAAACGCATGAGAATCATCTCAGAATCGTGTTGGAGCGGTTAAGGGAACATAAACTTTACGCAAAATTGAGCAAATGCTCATTTTGGCAAAGGAGTATAGGATTCCTCGGACACATCGTGTCAGATCAAGGTGTATCTGTGGATCCGGAGAAGATAAAGTCAATAAAAGATTGGCCACGGCCAAGGAATGCCACCGAGATTCTGAGTTTTCTCGGATTGGCGGGGTATTATCGAAGATTCGTAAAAGGGTTTGCGAGTATGGCACAACCCATGACTCGTTTAACCGGAAAGGATGTTAAGTATCAATGGTCTGAGGAGTGTGAGGAATGCTTCGCCAAGTTGAAGACCATGCTGACTAGTGCTCCGGTATTGGCATTACCTGAAACGAATGAGCCTTATGTGGTTTATACGGACGCCTCCATAACAGGCCTAGGATGTGTTCTAATGCAAAAGGGAAGAGTGATCGCATATGCCTCAAGGCAATTGCGAAAACACGAGGCAAATTACCCTACGCATGATCTTGAAATGGCCTCGGTGGTTTTTGCTTTAAAGATTTGGCGGTCCTACTTGTACGGTGCCAAAGTCCAAATCTTCACCGATCACAAAAGTCTCAAGTACATATTCACCCAGCCAGAATTGAACCTTAGGCAAAGAAGGTGGATGGAGTTTGTGGCGGATTATGACTTGGATATTGCGTATCATCCAGGGAAAGCGAACCAAGTTGCGGATGCTTTGAGTCGACGCCGGTTCGAAGTTGAAGCGGAGAAAAACCAAGAAGCCTTGGTAAACATGATGGGGACGTTGCATTTGAATGCATTATCGAAGGAGTATGAACCATTGGGATTGGAAGCAGCGGACCGAAGCGATTTATTAAGTAAAATTCGTTTGGCCCAAGAGAACGATCGAGACTTGAAAGCTTGGGCAGAAAACAACAAAACGGAGTATCAAACTTCGAACAATGGCACCATTGTGGTCAATGGATGAGTATGCGTGCCTAATCATGAGAAGCTAAGGGAAGAAATCCTAAGAGAAGCGCACCAATCGATTTTTTCTATCCACCCAGGATCGAATAAAATGTATCATGATCTTAAACGGTACTATCACTGGGTGGGAATGAAGAAGGACGTGGCTAAATGGGTAGCCAAGTGTTCAACGTGCCAACTCGTCAAGGCGGAACATCAAGTACCAGGCGGCTTGTTGCAAAATCTTCCGATTCCAGAATGGAAATGGGACCACATTACCATGGATTTTGTAACTGGGTTGCCCCCGGGAAAGTCGAAAAATAACGCGATATGGGTGGTGGTGGATATGTTGACAAAATCTGCACATTTTGTCGCTATTAAGGAAACTGATGGTGCGGAGGAAATATCCGCAAGGTTCATGGAAGAGATTGTCCGATACCATGGAACCCCGGTGAGTATCGTGTCGGATCGGGATTCACGGTTTACTTCGCATTTCTGGAAGGCTTTCCAAAAAGCTTTAGGGACCAGAGTGAACATGAGTACCGCGTACCACCCACAATCCGATGGACAATCCGAACGTACGATCCAAACACTCGAAGATATGTTGCGGGCATGTGTCTTGGATTGGGGAGGAAACTGGGAGAAGCACTTGTTTTTGGTGGAATTTGCCTACAATAATAGCCATCACGCTAGTATTGGTATGTCACCATATGAAGCCTTGTATGGCCGAGCATGTAGGACGCCATTATGTTGGACGCCGGTGGGTGAACGTAAAGCATTCGATCCAAAGATCGTGGACGACACAAATGAGAAGATGAAATTCTTAAAGAATAAGTTAAAGGAAGCACAAAACCGACAGAAAAGTTATGCGGATAAGCGCCGAAGAGAGTTGGAGTTCGAAGTAGGCGATCTGGTGTACCTTAAAGCGGTTACATTCAAAGGTCAAGGACGATTTTCCAAGAGGAAGAAGTTAAGCCCAAGATACGTTGGTCCGTATAAGGTGATCGAAAGAATTGGACCAGTTGCATATAAACTCGAGTTACCTCCACGGTTGGATGCATTCCACAAGGTATTTCACGTATCACAACTAAAGAAATGCCTAAGCGAACAAGATGTTGCTGTAGCGGATGCACCATCGGAAATGCGAGAAAACTTGGCGATAGAAGCAAGGCCAGTCCGAATTATTGATCGAATGGAGAAAGGAACACGAAGGAAAAAGATCAATATGATCAAGGTTTTATGGGATTGCAATGGGTTTGAAGAATCTACTTGGGAAGTAGAAAACAAGATGAAGGCTGATTTTCCTAAGTGGTTTAAGGAGATGGACGAAGAAAAACTTGGAACGGATTCGGGGACGAATCCAATTCAAGGGGGGGAGACTTGTAACATCCCCGATCCGCGTTAGGATCGGCGGAACGGGCCATGATCGAGGGCAATGGAAGAATTCTCGGAGGAACCTCGTCATATGGTCCGAACATGAAGGCTAAGTCGAAAGAAGAAAGACTTGGCTAAAATCCTCGAAGAAAATCAAGGAAAGGTCGGGAAAAATATTCGATGTTCAGAAAACATCGAAGATCAGCTCGGGAAAACTACGACGAGCTCGAAGATCAGCTCGAGAAAACTACGACGAGCTCGAAGATCAGCTCGGGAAAGCTACGACGAACTCGAAGGAAACTGCGGATAGCTCGAGGGAAGCTACGGTGAACTCAACAAAGGCATTGGGCCTGAACACGTAGCCCACATAACCGTCTCACCCCCAACGGTCGTCTTCTGTTCTTCTCTTCAAACCTGCAAGTAATGACAAAAACCAAAATAAGAAGCAGGTCATAAATCGGAGCTGCTGTACGGATGAAGCATTCAACCTGTAGCTGTCAAATCGGTTCTCTACCTTAGATCTACCTGATGACTGCAAGATCCTGACACCTATCGTTGTCACTTAGGGTTTTCTCTCTTTGATTCTCTTGTATAAATGTGAGCGAAGTTGTATTGTAAACGGCAGCCAAAATTCAATAACAATGGCCACATTTCTCGAAATCTTCTAAGTCTCACTTTTGTTATCACTCAATCCATCCTTCACCTGCCCGAAATCCGTGAGCAGCCATCTTAGATTACTAGAAGTCTAGAATCCGCCGTAAATCATCTAGCCTAGCGATGTATTCCTTTGTCCCGCCAACGACTTTCGCCGCAAGCCGTAGCTACTCCACGAACATGTGAGGCGCAAGAAGCTTCTATATGAGTCCTCTGAGGTCCTCCACCAGATGGAACTGACAGCGAAACCTCTCCAGACCGGCATGAATTCGCCACAACTGCATCGTCAACATGCTCCACACCTTACCGCTGCCAGAGAATAAAGTTTGCTCAGCACCGCGTTCCCCGTGCAAGTCCCAGACCTGCGAGTAAGAACTGGAAAAAGACTAGATCAAGCTTTATTGTTTGTCTCTTCAACGGAGAGAGAGAAGCACATTGATCGAGGTAATGATTGTGTCCTTTTTCACCCCACCGCAAATGCAATTGTTATGTTGTTTTCGATGTCAGCTATACATATATGAGCGGAATATATCTAATTTTCATATAAAAATATTTTTGAACCATTTCACAAATATTTTAGTCAACAACATCAATTTAAAACCAACACATCAACAAGATTAGTACAAATTACTAATTTTATATCATTTATATATATATATATGTGTGTGTATGTATTATTTATAAACCAAATATATGAAGTATGCATGATGTTTGTGTTCATAAATCAATAAAATAATAGGTAATTTTGATATTGTTTACTATAGAGAGGAGGAAATCAATGTTTGAACTCATGTCCATCCGGAATGATATTGGTCCGTCAAGAAGTTGCTGACCAAAAAGATATTGACATCCATCGGATCTTGATCGTCGACGAGAACTATAACATGGATGATTCTGTGGAGAACACAAGACTTATGCGAACAATACTAAGGGCTAGAAAGTGATAGACACGACCAAGTCATGGTCAGTGCATAGTGCATGCCATGTTCTCATTTATGGAGGCCCCAGGATATCAGACAAATAAATAACATTTTTTCAATAGTCTATATGCATGTTATATGTGTGATGAAATAATAGTAAGATAATAATTATCCATTTGTTGGATTGATTTGTTAAGAAAAACTGATCAAAATCAATTGGAATGTTTAGTTTTTATGTCGAGTGCAATTGTGTGGATTTTATATTTTTGAATGTTTTAATTATGAAGTTATTGTAAATAACTATAATTATGTATGTATTTTCTGAAGTTCAGATCATCAAAAGCAACACACATCCTCTTTATCTCCTCACATCTCACGGACTATTTCTTCTCCTTAGTTTTATTCTTTCTATTTTATTCTCTTTTTGACATTATTTCAGCATATCTATT
Source organism: Crucihimalaya himalaica (assembly GCA_004349715.1). Lineage (NCBI taxonomy): Eukaryota > Viridiplantae > Streptophyta > Magnoliopsida > Brassicales > Brassicaceae > Crucihimalaya > Crucihimalaya himalaica. Next base: position 807,790 of record SMJT01000054.1, on the reverse strand, counting down.
ACACTATGTATATGTAGAAGTACAAATATTCATGCATCAATTTAATCGACTAGGCATTAAATTAATCAAAACTGGATGATCGAAATATTACATTTATTTCAATATAATTGGTATAAATGGTAGCATTAATTTTGAAGAATTGGGAGGAATTTTGGTGGTAAAAAGGTTACATTATCTGAAGAGTCGAGGTATTCTTGAAAAATTGGAAAAAATATGAGGCTTTATTAAATGTTAGTTTTTTTTTTACTTTTTCTTATTTTTTTAAGTGAAAAAAACTAAATTATTTCATAATGTATAAATTATTTCTTATTTTTTTTTACTTTTCACTTTATCAATAAACTCTCTAAAAGTATTTTTACACATTTCTATACGTCATAAACTTGTAAAACCTCATCAGAATTAACCACATCTGATAATTAAGTGCAAATCATGTTTAACACGTTTAATCGTGTTATGAAATCGCGATTAGAGATCCGAATTTGACTCAAAAACCCCAATAACCAAACTTTGTTAATGAACTAAAAAGTTTGTAATTGACCCTCTCAATGAAGAAAATATTTCAAAAACCCTCTCATGAGAGAGAGAGAGAGAGAGAGAGAGAGAGAGAGAGAGATGATTTGGGTATTTTGGGTCAAACCTTTTAGTTCATTAAAAAGGTTTGGTTATTGGGTTTTTTTGGGTCAAATTTGGGTCTCTAATCGCGATTTCATAACGAGATTAAATATTTTAAATATGATTTGCACTTAATTATCATATATGGTTAATTTTGATGAGGTTTTATAAGTTTGTGATGTATAGTAAAAATACTTTGGAGAGTTTATTGATGAAGTGAAAAGTTTAGGAGGAAATAATATGGGGTGCTTAAGTCTATGTAATATAATGAAGTTAACCCATGTTTGGCATTACCGGTTAAGTGATTTCGGTTCAATAGTGATGCGAAAGAATAATTACAAATATATGTGAGCAATCAAAATAAAATTAGAAAGTTTTTCTAATTTTTTAGTACGAGATCAAGATAATTATTTCCAATATATTTCTTTACTCTTCCTAATGTTGGAAACACTGACTCACTGAAACAACTTTTACTTTATTTTCTATTTTTAAAGTCCTAACAGTCCCTAAATTCTCTCTAACTCCTTTTGGTTCTATTTTTTTAAAGCCACAAAAACATGACTTTTAGAAGACTGTACCATTAGAAAAATTCTACACAGAATAATAAAAACGAAATTATTTGTAACAAGATCAAGAATCATTCAAAAAAAATAAAAAAATAAAAAATCAATAAACATACTAATTCAAAAAAAAAATTAAAACGAAATTAAAAAATTAGAATTAAAATAATAAACTATTTTTAGATTATCCCATTTCTTACTGATGTTTTTGGGTATTAAATTTTGGCATGAAATAATAAATATAAATAAATTTATTTGTTTAAAATATTTATCTATTAGTTTATTTGTAAACATTTGTAATTTTTTTCGTCAATGTAATTGTTAATAAATGTTTTTGTTATATTGGTATAATTAAAATAAAATCATAATTTTAAAATAAAAGTCACAGCTTCTACAGTTTTTTGTTACCAATCAGACTTTTACAAATATTTTAAAGTTACAGCCACAGTGCTTACAGTCAAATTCTCTACAACCAAAAGTCTACTAACAGCTTGTAGTAAAAGTCCTTCCCAATCGGCCCCTATATCTCTTAATCATCAAGAGATATTCATAACGTATTTCCAACATTATTTCAAATCCCATCTTATATCACTATGGTGAAGCAACATTTACATGGGACATATTTGGTTTCTGACCCACAACTAATTGTAATGGGGAGACATAATTATTGTAATAGTCTATATCTCTTTAATCATCAAGAGAGGTTCATATCCAACATTTTTTCAACTCATCTTATATTATTGTGGTGAAGCAACTTGGCATATATAGCACATTTAGATAGGAAATATCTGGTTTCTGACCTACAACCAATTGTAACGAGGAGAATTCATAATTTTTTATAGGCCTGATGCGAATTCACATAAAATAGTCATTTACTTAAGACATAGTTTCACCATCATTATTAATTAACCAAATACTCTCATAAACTCCAAGTTGTAAGTTGATATCAAGAATATAAAGTGGGTGGTCCATCCACAAAATCTCTTTGTATACATATCAGAAAATTGATATTATCCAAATTAATTGGGGTAAGTGAATGTCATACTAATAGCGTAATTGTGAACAAACAACACATAAATATAGGAAAAACTTTCTAGTTTCATATTGATTGCCCACATATATTTCTGATTATTCTTTCGCATCACTATTGAACCGAAATGACTTAACCGGTCATGCCAAACCATGGGTTAACTTCACTATATTACATAAACTTAATCACCCCACACTATTTCCCCCCAGACTTTTCACCTCATCAATAAACTCCCCAAAGTATTCTTACTCTTCACAATACATCATAAACTTATAAAACCTCATCAAAGTTAACCATATCTGATAATTAAGTGCAAATCATGTTTAAAACGTTTAATTGTGTTATGAAATTGCGATTAGAGACCCAACTTTGATCTAAAAATACCCAATGACCAAACCTTCTTAATGAACTAAAGGGTTTATAACTGACTTAAAAACAAAAATCGAGAAAGGATAAATCTATTCCAGCAAATATCAGATTTGTCGAGCTCCTGCCCTTAGCCAACGAACGAAATCGTCCACCTTCTTCCACTATGTGGCTTCTCATCGTCTTCTTTGCCTCGTAGATCTTGCTGCTCCAGTCTCAGGTTTGGTTTACGTCTTTCCCTTCTCCACGATAGCTACAGGAACATGGGGTTTTGTTTTGAAATCTTTTTCCGGGTTTTGTTTATAAGTCAATTATAAACCCTTTAGTAATTCAGAAGGTTTAGTTATTGGGTATTTTTGGGTCAAAATCGTGTCTCTAATCGCGATTAAACGTTTTAAACATGATTTGCACTTAATTATCATATATGGTTAATTTTGATGAGGTTTTATAAGTTTATGATGTATAAAGAAGAATAAAAATACTTTGGGAAGTTTATTGATGAAGTGAAAGTTTGGGGGGAAATATTATGGGGTGATTAAGTTTATGTAGTATAGTGAAGTTAATCCGCCAAACATTGAGATTTTTAGTAAAATTTTTGTTTATTGTAAACATTTATCTTCTAGATAGATAATAAAATAACAAATCGTATACAACAACTCAATCAATCATCACAATGCACTAATTCGTTTCTATCATGCCATAAACTAAATTCTATAATCAATTTATTCCATTAGACGAGATCATGTGACAATAAAGTAAACTTAATGCAAAATTATGTTTGTGACAAATCCTGAATAAAACTGTTTTATGCAAAATTCAGTTATAATCATGTCTATGCAAAATTCGGGTTAAACAATTGCATAAAATTTAGGTAAAACAACTTTCTTGATAAAAGATTTAGAAATTTTATATATATCAAATAAAATTATAAAATAGCAAATTCATGATTAAGATGTCACGAGATTAACAATTAAATTATTTTACCACCCTAAAAAATATATATATAATACAAATTTTCTAGACTATTAAACATGTATTGATTTGTGAATCAAACAGGTAAATCGAAACTTAGTGTATTCTAAATACTATATTCAAAAGTAATGACTTTCTTTAACAACTAAATAATATAAAGCATGTGACGATCGTAGTTAACACATAAAAACCGATCATGAACTAACAAAGCATTAAGCAATGGTTTAACGGTATACTGACATATCATAATGAAGTAGAAACAATAATCAATATTTAAACCAGCCAACCAAACCAGAAACATAAACCGAACAATTGAATAAACTAAGTCAACGAAATAATATGTTTGGTAAATAGGTACTTAGCTTGATGACGGTGGCTTTTAGAGATATGGTGATCTAGAACAAAGATGCAGTCGATTTGTTTTCTTTCTTTTATGATAGAAATAGATTACGCGTATACGCAGGATTATAATCTAAATAAAAGATTTTTTATAAATAAATATATTTTAAAACAACCTAATAATGTTAAATTAAAATAATTTTTTAAAATAAAATAAGAAGAATAGTTGTTTTACCAATAGAATGAAAGTAAATGTATGATGGCGATTTTGAAAAAAAATATTTTATTGAGAAAATATGATACTACTTATTTGTTTATATAGAGTTCAATATTTGTAATTCTTTTTCATTTAGAATTAGAAATTTTCTTTTTGTGAAAATTAGAGTCCCCGGCAACGGCGCCAAAATTTGATATGCTGAAAGATAATACCCTAAAAGTACTAAAGCAGTAGCTGCAGTATATAGGGGTCGAACCACAAAGACTCAGGATATCACTTAATAGATTCTAGAATATGAATTAAGCTAAGCTAAATGAATGTAATTAAAAATAACAAAACAATTAAATCAAGGAAGTAAATCAGAGGGATAAAGGCTAGGCCTAGGGAAGTTTGCAGGCAAATCATAAATATCAATCAAATCAAATGTTAGGAATGAAATAAGCTCCGCTCTCAAACTTGAAACACATATATAAAGTAAACCAACATTCGTTGCGAAGACTATCTATGTCTAAACCTAGAATTCCAAATTTCTTTGCAAATTCTATGAATTCAAACAAGCATTAACGATCAAGTTTTCACAAAATCCTAAACCAAATTACTTTGCGAATAGGTCTTTTGCTCACCAAACACTAGCTCAGGAAACTAATCACACTTTCGTGCCAATTAATCAACCTAACATCAGATTCTAGTTCGCGAGGCTAGAATAAGCATTAATCTCAATTCTAGGTGGAAAGCTCTATAGATATTCCTTAACAAGTAGATCAGATCTAATAATTCATCAAATACCCTTAAAACAACCCTAAACCTAACAAGGAATCTACTCAGACATGGTGAATAAGACAAACATCATGAATAAAATAGATATCATAAGTAAAATAGAGTAAGAATACAAAGAGGGTTCAAGGTTCTTCTCCCTAAAACTCAATTGCAGAATACTTTATCTCCAGAAATCACAAGTGTCTTTTTTTGGAGGCTGAAAAACCTAATTATATAGCTAAAACACGTTTTGGAGTCTATCCCAAAAAATAAGGAAAAATTCTGGTTTATCTTCGGTCTTGATGCGCATATCACTGGTATCGACCGATACTGTAAATGGTATCGATCGATACTTGGGGCTTTAATCGTGTCTCTTCCAAATGAATTGGTGTCGATCGATGCTCCTCAGGTATCGATCGATGCTGAGCTTCAGTTCCCCGACCTGCTTCAACTCCAGATTGCTTCAAAAGCTTCCAATAATCCAATCTAGCTACATATGTGCCTATATCCTGAAAAGAACTTGAAAGACTCTAAAACTATTTTAAAGACTCTGAAAAATGACTTATATCATGGTTTAAAGTGGGTATAAACTTTGATATATCAACTCCCCCAGACTTAGTCTTTGCTTGCCCTCAAGCAAACAGAAAACCAAACAGAGAAAGAGGTTTGAAAACGCGGAGACTCACCTTTTTCTTGAGACATAGTAATGACTCTTTTTCCAAGCTCCCAGTTATTACATAAACAGTTTCAGATCTAACCACCATGTACTTCTCCGTAGACAATCGCAGTTTCCCAGATTACACACATTATTTCACATTTTCATCCATCCAAACCTTCATTGCCAGTTTCATCGCTGTAATCAATGTTCAAGAACCTTCTAGATTCTTTCTCATACAATATCTTAACAAAAGAAACACCCAAATTACACACTTTTGGTATTGTTTTCCTCTCCCCCAGACTTATCTCTTTTTATGTTCTCGTTATTTATTTATTTTATTTATTTTTATTTATTTTTTAGCTTTGCATATACAAATCAAGGTTTGAGACGCGAGTATTGATGGTGTTTGCTACCGAATCCCCGGTTCTCCCCTCTCAATGTATCAAAGGTTTTAGACGAATAGTGGGGTCCCGGGAAATGTTCCTACCCCTCGCTTTCCAACCTTTGTGTGATCATTCCCTATCCACGTAGAATAATGGGATCACTGGAAATTTTCCTAGCCCTCTACTCGGCGGAAATCATTTCATCTTTTATGCATTTTATGTATCAACATATGTCAAGGGAGAGGTATACCATAATTTTCAACACATGGGTTCCTTTGTCAGATATGAATGATGAATCAAGTTCAGTGAATACCAACCTCAACGATGAAGTGCAATAATTTGGCTCAGGCTTTAGAAGGACTCTACTGGAGACATGAGTGTCTTCTAGTCAACTGGTCAGTCTTTGGATTTTTCATTAGTCGATCTAGAACTGATTCTGTAACAATGGTTACTTAAAAACAAAGTCAGAACAATGAAATCAAGCAAAGGTTCATAATCTCCAACAGGTTTGACTCAATAAAACAAAAAAGTTTGACTCAAAAAGGACTGACTCTAAGAAAAACAAACCAAATGTCAGTAACTACCTCCCCCAGACTTAAACAACACTGTCCCCAGTGTTATCTAACCGAGAGGAAGCAAAAGAAAGCATAGGAACAAAATGGCTGAGAGTTGGCGCGAAGGTACCGTGGAAATGGGTGGGTATCGATCGATACTGAGAACTGGTATCGACCGATACTCAGTGAGTATCGACCGATGCTTGGTATGTATTGATCGATGCTAAGGTCCTTTGTCTGTAATTCTGAAACTCGAAACCGTGTCCAACGAAGCCAAGTGTTAGATGAAGAACTGTTAGATCACGAGAGCACAGTTAGAAGCAACATAATCAATAGATAGTCATAAGTTCAACAAGTACTGACAATGAGATAAATAAGTTCAGAAAAGAAAACAAAACAAGAGAAAGGAAAAGAAAAAAAAATGTGAAACCCAGAACGGAGACTAATAGTCTGAATCATCATCGTCATCTGATACAGCGTAGCGAGATGAAGGACCAGGTGTGGAGTGGTCGGCATCAGTAGACGACATGCAGCGGCAGCGAGAAACAACGGACCAGATGCTCTGAAGACTCTCCACGACGTACCTCTGAAAAGTGGCAGTCTCCATCGGCAGATCCGGTGGTGGAGGAAATGAAGGAACAGGAGCAGATGTCTGGCGGCGCCGTGAACAACGAGGCTGACTTCCAGCAAAGTCAGCCGCTAGTGTCTCATCTGCAACGACAGGAATGGATGGGAGCTGGCGTGGTGCGCGGACACGCGCGGACGGAGCAACTAAAAGCATACTCGGATCTAGATCGAAATGCAGCAGAGAAGGGTTATCGTCAATGTGGGTCAGAGTGCGATTGGGGAGCTGCACAAAGAGCTCTCTGTCTGTCGTGGGTAGGCACCAGCGACCAGTTGGCTTCAGCCAACGCATGTGCTGCTCATCCATCAGAGATTGAGCTGTGACAATTGAGCATGCAGAAGTGGAGATGCCAAAGTGCTCGAAGATAGGAGTGAGGAGGCTGCCGACCGACTCAGTCTTCTGCGCTGTGGCGTAGTTGCGGCCAGAGAAAGGCTTGGTCTTCAGAGAGACCAAGTGGTGTGCAAAGAGAGCTCCTATGTTGACCGCGAGGTTCAACTCGGGCCACTCATACCTATCCTCAGGGATGAGGTCGCCAATTGCCTTGTACAGTAAGATCAGCTATGTGATCCTCAACTTATTCGGCTCCATCTTGCAGAGTAGAGTGGTGCTCAGAATACGGGCAATGCAGCGCAGCGCCGGATAGCAGATGTCGATATGTGTCGTGGTCTTGGAGTGGTAGGCTCCAAGACCGATGTGTCGCCAAAAGACCTGCGCGGCATGAAACTGAGTAGGGAGAGATATCTGCTGAGGGTAAGGATCGAACCTGTAGATGGCACAGAGGTCAGAGATAGGCAGCCTGTAGCGAACTCCTCGGATCAGGAAGGTCAAGGTGCCTTCTGAAGCAGTGCGGTGGACCTCGTCTCTGTAGTACACTCGAGCTGTGGTGAGGAACTGGCGAACGAGGTCGGGAAAGAGGTCATACTGCCGTGAGTACAATGTCCCCAGACCAATCTTCTCAAGCATCTCCAAAAGCTCCACATCAATACCCAAACAGCGCATAGTGTGCGGATCGATGAAGCGTGTGGGGAGGATGACAACGCGCAGCCACTCGTTGTAGAATAGAGTGTCGTAGTCGTCCCACTCCTCAGCTATGGGCCTATAGATGCAGGCCTCACTCTCTGTCTCCTCCTTAGGCAAACCTGCCCAATCGCGTCGCGGAATAATCCTCTTCCCCTCCAACTTAGGCCAGGGAGGCCGAGCAACGGGAACAGAGGCAGAGGGAGATAGAGAACGTCGTGGCGCGGCTCGTAGATCACTGATGTGGGCATCAATGAAGCTCTGAGGACCAGTGTTGTCTGTGAAACCTCCCTTCAGGAATCTGTAGCGATCGCCGGTCAGAACAGCCGTGATGACTCCGACGTGCCAATATGATCCACAGAATGCCTCTACCTCGTCTTGAAGACTGAACTCGTGTCGAGGAGGGTTGGAACTGGAAGCGTCATCCTGTCGTGCCTTCTTGCGGGGAGCCAGCTGAGAAGAAATCAAAAAGAAAACAGAAAGCAAATTAGCTCGTGTGTCGAATAAGTGCAGGTATCGATCGATACCAATTGCATCGCAAATTCCACTCTATCAACCTAAAGACGAATTCCTCATAGTACTCCATCCCTATCATATCCATTCTAGTCCTAATACATCAATTCCATTCCCTTAGAGCTAAAGATGACAAGAAATAGAGCAAGAACTTTACAGCAAAGGAAACCCCAAACCGAATCCGTCAACAAATCTAAAAGGATGAAATCAAGTACATTACCTTGTAGATCGAAGGTATGATAAATGGAATGACAATGTGATCAAAAATCCGAGTGGATTAGAGTTTGAAATCGTAGAAAATGATGAAGAATCGAAAAAGTTGTGAGAGAGGGAGAGAGAAGGGGGCGGCGTCGAGCGATATGATTATGATGGACTGAAGGATAAAACCCAAGGGTTTTATAGAAGAACCTACCTGGGTGCTGAGTATCGATCGATACAGTAAGTGGTATCGATCGATGCGCAGCGTAACAACACAATTCTCATTTGGCCTTGGTATCAATCGATACTCCTAGGGTGTCGATCGAAACTCGTCGTCTGGACTGGTTCACGTGAAGACACAAGACAAAAAACAAAATCGAAAAATCAAAACAAAAACAAAAACCTATGTACAGACTCACCAGTGGGTTGCCTCCCACCAAGCGCTTGTTTAATGTCTTTAGCTTGACATGGAGATCAGTCAGGCAGCTGGTGGTTCAGCCAGAGGCATTATGTGGCCATCTGGTATGGTTGCTTTCGCCCATTATTGTTTCACCCGCTGTCCATTGACAGTGAACTCCTTTCCTTCAGTACTCATCAATACTACTGCACCGTGTTGTCGAACTTTCTTGATTGTGAAATGACCTGACCAACGAGAACGCAATTTCCCAGGAAACAATTGTAAACGAGAGTTGTACAGAAGTACCTGGTCATTTGGTACAAAGTGGCGAGAAAGAATTTTCTTGTCGTGATAGGCTTTGGTCCTTTCCTTGTACAGTTTGGAGTTCTCATAGGCAAAATGTATGATCTCATCCAACTCATTCAACTGAACTAATCGCCTTTGAGCAGCAGACTTGATGTCGAAATTCATAAGTTTGATAGCCCAGGCTGCTTTGTGCTCTATCTCAACCAGAAGATGACATGCTTTTCCATATAGCAAATGGAATGGTGTGGTGCCAAGTGGCGTTTTGAACGCGGTTCTGTAAGCTCAAAGAGCGTCGTCGAGTTTCAGTGCCCAATCCTTCCGTGTGATGCCAACTGTCTTTTCCAAAATCTCCTTGATCTGTCTGTTGGAGACCTCGACTTGTCTGCTGGTCTGAGGATGATATGGTGTGGCAACGCGGTGATGAACGCCATACTTTTTCAGAAGCTTCTCGAAGATCTTGTTGATGAAATGAGAACCACCATCACTGATGACAACTCTGGGTACTCCAAATCGAGGGAATATGATGGTTTTGAACAGTTTCAGGACAACGGCAGAATCGTTGGTAGGACTAGCAATTGCTTTGACCCACTTAGAAACGTAATCGACGGCGACCAATATGTATTTGTTCTGTCGCGACGAAGGAAATGGTCCCATAAAATCAATGCCCCAACAGTCAAAGACTTCAACCTCAAGGATGAAGTTCTTTGGCATCTCATGGCGCTTGCTGATCTTCCCTCTTCTCTGACATACATCACAGTGAGAGATGAAGGCGTGAGCATCCTTAAACATTGTAGGCCACCAGAAACCAGCTTGCAGAACCTTAGAAACTGTTTTGAATGTAGCAAAGTGCCTAGCATACTCAGACCCATGGCAATGAAACAGAATCTCTGGTACCTCAGATTCAGCTATACACCTTCTGTATATCCCATTAGAACATTGCTTGTACATATATGGTTCATCCCATAAGTAACGTCTGACATCTCTCATGAATTTCTTCTTGACATACTTCTTGAGATGCTTTGGTTCGTAGTCGGCAGCAAGGTAGTTGGCTATGTCGGCATACCAAGGTTCAACGGGTGTAGTGATAGCCAAAGACTCCTCTGTATCGGACAGATCTGCAGACGAATCGGTAGTGGAGAACAGCTGGTATCGACCGATACTACTAGGGTGTCGATCGATGCTTGTATCGTGAACTGACAACAGCAATTCTTGAGGGTATCGATCGATACACCAAGGGTGTCGATCGATGCTCGTCTTCTGCAGTGGCAGAATCGAATCAGAACCAGTCTCAACGAAGTATATCTTCTCCTCGGGCAAGGAATCGTCAATATGAACTTCTTCACTGATCTTTATACGTGAGAGATGATCTGCAACTCCATTCTCCACTCCTTTCTTGTCTTTGATCTCTATGTCAAAACCTTGGAGCAGTAAAAACCATCGACACAATCGAGGTTTCATATCCTTATTCTGCAAGAGGTACTTAAGAGCAGCATGGTCAGTATACACAATCACCTTACTTCCTATCAGATAGGAACGAAATTTCTCGAAAGAGAACACAACAGCAAGTAACTCCTTCTCAGTGGTGCTAAAGTTCCTTTGGGCATCATCCAGTGTTCTGCTGGCATAATATATGACATGAAGCTTCTTGTCTTTCCTCTGTCCCAGAACAGATCCAACTACAAAGTCGCTCGCATCACACATGATCTCAAAAGGGAGGTTCCAATCGGGTGGTTGAACAATATGAGCAGTAACCAACGCCTTCTTGATCATTTTGAACGCAGCGAGACACTCTGGTGTAAAATCGAAGGTGACATCCTTGCTTAGAAGAGCACTAAGCGGACGAGCTAACTTGGAGAAATCCTGAATGAATCTGAGGTAGAACCCGGCGTGACCAAGGAAACTCCGAATGTCCTTCACTGATGTAGGCGGTAGGAGGCTTGTCATGACCTGAATCTTAGCCTTATCAACTTCAATCCCAGCCTTAGAAACCTTATGTCCCAGAACGATTCCGTCTTGAACCATAAAGTGAGACTTCTCCTAGTTCAGAACTAGATGCTTCTCTTCACAGCGCTGAAGTACTTTGCATAAGTTGTCCAGACATCCCTTAAATGAAGACCCATAGACAGAAAAGTCATCCATAAACACCTCCATGAACTCCTCGATCATATCTGAGAAAATGGACATCATACATCTCTGAAATGTAGCTGGAGCGTTACACAATCCAAAAGGCATCCTCCTGTAAGCGAATGTGCCGTAGGGACAAGTGAACGTTTGTCTTCTCCTGATCATCTGGATGTATCGGGATCTGGAAAAAGCCTGAGTATCCATCCAGGAAGCAGTAGTAAGGATGACTAGCCAATCTCTCTAGCATTTAATCAATGAATGGCAATGGGAAATGCTCTTTCCTAGTCGCCGCATTCAGCTTCCTGTAATCGATACACATGCGATGCCCGGTGATTGTTCTCGTCGGAATCAGCTCATCTTTCTCATTCTTTACCACTATGAAACCTCCATTCTCTTCACTCCAATCACTCAAAGAATCGGACCTGGTACGAGAGATATTCAGTTCTTTGGGAAGAAGAGGTTGGTATCGATCGATACCTCCTGTGGTATCGATCGATGCTTCAGCATTGTTGTCAAGAATCGTGGTATAAGCAGCAGCAACCTCTGTGGGAACTAATCCTGTCTTAGCTGAGCAAACCAAAGCCCTCTCCATGGGATTCTCAGGGTGCAATCTCATGAAGTACTCATCTGATAAGTCACTGAAGGTGTCAATGAAGAAAGTCTGACCATCTATGGTTGGTTTCTTCATCATCTTCTCCATATTGAAAGTCATGATCAGATCGCCAATGTTGAGGGATATTCTCCCATTCTTGCAGTCGATTAGGGCGCCAGCTGTAGCTAAGAAAGGTCTGCCCAATATCAGTGGATCTCTTGGTTCAGCATCATACTCTAGGACGATGAAATCAGTTGGGACTAAGCAATCCCCAATGGTAATCGGGACGTCCTCAAGTAAACCTTCAGGGAATCGGACTGATCGATCAGCAAGGATCATGGAGATCCGAGTTGGTGTGAAATCTTTCATCCCCATCCTCTTAGCTACTGAATACTGCATGAGATTCACATTTGAGCCAAGATCGCAAAGTGAACGTTCGAACCTCTCAGTGAAGATGGTGCAATCCAAGACAAAACTTCCAGGGTCTGGTAGTTTCTCTGGAATTTTGTTGGGAAGAATCGCACTGCATTCGTGGGTGATTCTCAGTACCCTTTCCTCAAGATTCACATTGCTTGATACCATCCTCTTGATGTATCTCCTGAAAGCGGGTGCAGTCTTGAGAGCATCTACGAACGGGAAATAAACAACCAACTTCTCTAGCATTGCCCTGTATCTGGCCTCTTCTATTTCTTTCTTAGATTTGGCATGAGGTCGAGGGAAAGGAATCTTTGGTACATAGACTCTCCCAACATGTCCTGTAGTCTGCTTCTGGTCGACCTTTGGACTGGTATCGATCGATACAGGGGGGGGGGTATCGATCGATGCTTGTGATTTTACAACTAGTCCTGTAGAACTTTGAATAGGCAACGATCGATGTTGAGGGGTATCGACCAATAATGGGTGAGTATCGATCGATACTATGGAAGTTTGAGGATTCTCATCGTCGTCATCGTTGTCTCCAGCAAGATCGACGAGTTGCTGAGGCAAGTAGGTTTTTTTCAGCTCTGGAGCAACTTCTCTTCCACTTCTCAGAGTAATGGCATGAACGTGCTCCCTTGGATTCACCGTCTTTCCCGGAAGGAAACCATCTTGTCTCTTTACTGTTATTGTAGTCTGAGCAACCTGAGTTTCCAACTTCTTCTGATGGATGTTCAGAGCTTCTATTTTGCCATTCAGATCAGTGTATAAGGTATCCATCTTTCCATTGAAATCAACGGTCATCTTTTGTTGCCCCTCAAGAATCTGTTCAAGCATAGTTTCAACTTTGTTTTCCTTAGTCTTGGGAGGTGGTGTTTGTTATGATGAATTCCCATAGGTGCGAGTGTACCCACTGTTCTGAAATGGCTTCTGAGCAAAAGAGTTTGCTCCAAAATTCGAAGACTTGAAATCAGATTTGAATCCTCCTCTCTGAGAGTTGTTATTGAAACTGCGGTTGTACGACAAATTCTGAAACCCATTACCACCTATGTAGTTGACATCCTCTGCTTCACCTTCAACAATGTTCTCGACTTCTTTAGCAAAATGCGCTGCCTTCTGCTGCTTACCCATCAACAGATTATGAACTGAATCCAGCTTCGCATATACCTCAGCAATCTGCAACCCATCAACATTTCCATTCTGCTTCTTCCTCTCGAAATCTGCATTCTTGGTACTGTTGTTAGACGCCAAGTTGTCAATCAACACATAAGCGTCCTCGGGATACCTGGTGTTGAAATTCCAATTGCTTGCAGCGTCCAAAGCCATCTGATACCTCCAATCGATTCCTCTGAAGAAGATACCCAATAACTGAACCTGCAAGAAACCGTGGTGAGGGCAGTCCCTCTGATAAGACCGAAATCGAACCCAGGCAGCCTTGAATGCCTCAGTTGCTCCCTGAGAAAACTGAGAGATCTTGTTCCTGAGCTCTTCTGATCTCGCATCATCATAGAAATTGTTTAGAAAAGCAGTCTTAGTCTCTTCCCAAGTAGTCAAAGAACCAGGAGGTAACTGCTTCAACCAGTAAGCTGCATCTCCACCAAGAGAGTAGGGGAAGAGCTTACAGAAGAGTAAATCATTGGACACTCCATTGTATTTGATACTGGTGACCAAATCCTCGAACCTCTCAATATGATCCATGGGATGCTCATGAGAAAGACCATGAAAAGGGTGCTGGCCTACAAGAGTGTAGTATGCAGGCTTCAGCTCAAAGTCGTTTCTCTATAAAGTTGGAATACGAATCGCAGAACGGTTTGCATAGAACTGATCTGGTCTGTTGTATTCTCCAAGCGTTCGGGCGCGATTAACCTGAGCATTCCCAACATTCCCACGCATAGCTGGTGGGATAACCTCATTAGCTATCGGTGCAGGGGCAACAACATTTCCTTCTGCATCAAGCCTCTGTCCTTGCGCGTCACACAGGTGACCTTCCTGATCTCTCAAAACCCCAGCCTCATCACGAGCAAGCACAATCGGATTGTTCATCTCTGCTTGTTTCTTTTGCTTTCTGATCGTTCGCTCTAATTCAGCTAGCTCTTTGTTAGATAGATTGGTCAATTGCTTGTTCTTGCCCCTTCTGGTCTCTCGATGCTGCATACACCTGAAACACAGAAATCAAATCACGTAAAAGACAGAAATAATAATAACGAGTATCGATCGATACCTGAAGGGTGTCGATCGATGCTCAACAACTTAGTCGAAATTCTAAACCGTAATCTAATGGTGAAATTAGAGTCCCCGGCAACGGCGCCAAAATTTGATATGCTGAAAGATAATACCCTAAAAGTACTAAAGCAGTAGCTGCAGTATATAGGGGTCAAACCACAAAGACTCAGGATATCACTTAATAGATTCTAGAATATGAATTAAGCTAAGCTAAATGAATGTAATTAAAAATAACAAAACAATTAAATCAAGGAAGTAAATCAGAGGGATAAAGGCTAGGCCTAGGGAAGTTTGCCGGAAAATCAGAAATATCAATCAAATCCAATGTTAGGAATGAAATAAGCTCCGCTCTCAAACTTGAAACACAGATATAAAGTAAACCAACTTTCGTTGCGAAGACTATCTATGTCTAAACCTAGAATTCCAAATTTCTTTGCAAATTCTATGAATTCAAACAAGCATTAACGATCAAGTTTTCACAAAATCCTAAACCAAATTACTTTGCGAATAGGTCTTTTGCTCACCAAACACTAGTTCAGGAAACTAATCACACTTTCGTGCCAATTAATCAACCTAACATCAGATTCTAGTTCGCGAGGCTAGAATAAGCATTAATCTCAAGTCTAGGTGAAAAGCTCTATAGATATTCCTTAACAAGTAGATCAGATCTAATAATTCATCAAATACCCTTAAAACAACTCTAAACCTAACAAGAAATCTACTCAGACATGGTGAATAAGACAAACATCATGAATAAAATAGATATCATAAGTAAAATAGAGTAAGAATACAAAGAGGGTTCAAGGTTCTTCTCCCAAAAACTCAATTGCAGAATACTCTATCTCCAGAAATCACAAGTGTCTTTTTTTGGAGGCTGAAAAACCTAATTATATAGCTAAAACACGTTTTGGAGTCTATCCCGAAAAATAAAGAAAACTTCTGGTTTATCTTCGGTCTTGATGCGCATATCACTGGTATCGACCGATACTGTAAATGGTATCGATCGATACTTGGGGCTTTAATCGTGTCTCTTCCAAATGAATTGGTGTCGATCGATGCTCCTCAGGTATCGATCGATGCTGAGCTTCAGTTCCCCGACCTGCTTCAACTCCAGATTGCTTCAAAAGCTTCCAATAATCCAATTTAGCTCCATATGTGCCTATATCCTGAAAAGAACTTGAAAGACTCTAAAACTACCGAAAAGACTCAGAAAAAGGACTTATATCATGGTTGAAAATGGGTAAAAACCATGATATATCAAACGGCTAGAGTTTCGTGCTAATAACGTGTTGTAAACAAAAAAGATAAGTGAATTGCTCTCTTGTTATTAATATATTCAATAGAATACAAGATATATATAAGGATATAATATTAGAGTTTAGCTTAGAGATCAAGTCTTCTAAAATCTATTAGTGCTCCTATAATGGATATCTACATCATAATAGTCATAACAATTATTTATTTTAACTAAATATATATATATATATATATATATATATAAAATTTGAGAGTTGATGGTTTTAGATGATAATTATGTTTTAAAAAATTATAACTATATTAACTTTAAATTTTTCTAAAATTTACCATTCAAATATTTTTTATAATTGTAAAACTAAGATGAATTTGAATATTTATGTTTAATTCCAAGGTAGCCCCAACCGTCCTCTTCTAAAAATATAGTTTTTCTATATTAAAAAATATTCAAAACTCAAACAACAATATTTAACTATTGAATCATCATCCTTATACTATTAAAATTGAAGTACAAATTAGAACCTAGCCATGCCCTTCTAAAGTATTTACAAAAAATGGCATCGCTAGAAAGAATAAAAATTAGCCTCATTAAGGGAAAAATTGTCTTACATATGACCTAAACATGCATTTCTGGTTGATCATACTTATTCAGATCTGGAATAAGAGCACGCAGGTCGGTTTTTCGGATGATGGAGCGCACCATTAATTCTCTACAATCCTTACAACCAAACACAATAATTCTTATTTATTTAATTTATTTAATATTAAGATTTTAATAATTTGAAAACTAACATTAATTTCAAATTTCCTAAAATAACTCACTTAACTAAAACCGATATATTAGAAAAAGAAAATATAAATCGGATGCATTAGTTTTAGGAATACAAAGGGTGCAAATAGTTGTTTTCAAAATGAATAAGTTGAACAAAATGAATATTGATAACCTGAATAAAAAAAGTTAAAAAATGGAAGTAAGATAAATAAGTTGAATATTTCGTTCAACTTTGTTCCTCTCTTATTTTTGGGGCTAAACAAATTTGAGTTAAAAATATGTATTTTTTTAATTTTTTGGTGGATCCATTAAAAGTTGATTGGAAACAAATTTAAGGTAAATGGTGATTTTTGGTTGAACAAAGTTGAAAGATGCATTCAACTCCTTCAACCCATTAATTTTTGTCAACCATTTGCACCAAAAATATTTAAACCAGAAAATCTAAATAATAAGAATCAATCAAGAAAATTATTTTCTTACCATCCAATTACGAATTTCCCAAAACAAATTTGAAGTACAAATTACAAATTCAAAATAATATGTCATCCAACGTAACCCTAATAAAATTTTATAAATACTATCACATATTAATTGTGTAGCCTGACATTAACACACATTTTTAGTTTGGCATTTTAACGCTTTATTCAGTTTGCTATGTGTGTGTGTGTTTGTTTTGCCAACTTTAGCTTAGTGTTTAGCTATTGTGTTTAATCTTTTTTTTTAGCTATTGTGTTTTAATGTTTTTTTTTTTTGTTCTCAACAATATTCTAACAAAATTCTATGATTGTAAGGTTCCCAAATGCAGATCGGAGCGAAAAAAAAAGAATATTTCAAACGATTATAGAGGTTTGACATGATGTGATAAATATTCATGTTTGAAGAAGAAATAAATTTCATTGACCTGCTATGATTTATTACATTTTGGGTATATTCATTTCCTATAGCTTAAATCACTTATAATGATTTTTTTTTTGTTGCACATTTTGAGTTTAATTAGGATGAATATGAATATGTTGGCAGTAATGATAATTGCAGAAGAAGCATTCTAATTTTGGTAACCAATATCTCTATAATCTTTGCTTATAAGTTTGTTTTGCTTTATATCATTTCTTTTGTTGTATTCATTTATCTGATAAAATGTTTAAAGCTTTTTATTCAGTTCACAAAAAAATCAAAATCAGCCACCTTCTTAAGAAATAGATTTCTCATAGAAACATCTAATTTATTTTTTAATGCAACGATGTTTAGAAAATTTTGCACTAAACGAGAAAGTGAAGACGACAAACAATAGATATGATTGAGAATGCATCAATGACACAACAATCATCTGTTTTGTAATTTTTTCTTTTCAACATATGGTTCAATTCTTTATTTTGTTATTTAATTTAACATATTTTGTAAATTTTTCTAACTTCAATTTTGAATATTATTTACAATTTATAATATATATTTATAGTTTTTTTGAATCTGATTATAATTTCATTATTAAGTTGTAAAATTGTAAATAAGTAAAACTGATACATATAATATTTCATTGAATCAATTGGTGCTCGAAATAAGAATAAGATAACATTTTTATTACAGTTTTCTATCAATATTAATTAGGAATTTAGCAATAAAATTTCATTTTTATTTTTGGAAATAAATAATTCTAAAAATTAAATTCAAAAGACATTTATGTGATTCTATTATATTCCATATCCATTTATTGTTTAAATTTAATATTGAAAATAAATTTTATCGAAGAAAAATAATGACAGTCGGAAAATGATTGATGTGCATGAGTATAAAAATAAAAAAAATAAGAAACGACGTGAATATATAACTATTCAGATAAGAAACGAAGTCACAAATAAGTCATATACATATTAAGAGTTTATAAATATATATATATATATATATATTTTTTTAATTGAATCTTAACTATTTGTAATCTCCAAATTTTGTAAACAAAATAATTAAAAGGATCATATTTTTGATAAGTATATACTCGATTTTGTAATCTTTATTGTTTAAATTTGCAAGATTCTAGGAGTTGATTGTTTAAAATCTCAACAATTAACGTCGTATATGAAATTAGATTTGGCAGCCTCAACAATAGGAGTCCACTGAATCATGTTGTGGTGTTTGGCTATATTTGTTTTAGACATGTATTGAGTCATATAATAATATACTTATTTAGATAAATTATTTAGTAATTATCTCAAAATATAGTCATATATTTTAGTAAATTATAATTTATTTTAATTATATAATAATATAGTAAATTACAATTTATTTTAATTGTATACTTGAAACTGCATTTAAAATAAAGAATTCAGAATATCTAAATATGGTAACAAAACAAGGGAAACATTTATAATTGAGGATATTCAAAATATTACATATATAGTAATTATAGAAGATTATTTACTTCAAAAATTAATAACATTAGATAATAAAAGGTATCAAAAACTTGGTAAAATTAGATATTAGTAAATTTTTGTTATTTTACATGTATAGAATCAAAGAATAATCTACATATTTAGATAAATCATCTAATTAGATGACTAATAATTTCTAGACAAAAACAATAACACTTCTTCTTCTTATACAGATCATTTTTGCATTCGCTATTTGGCTTGAGTATATCATGTTTCATATTTTTATTCATGCATAATTTATGTGAAGGTCAGATGGTGGTGATAGTTTAGAGGTATTATATTGTTGTATATGGTGATTTTATAATTCTTCTTAGAAGATGAGCTGATAATATATAACTTCAAATGAAATCACATAATCAATTAATATATGATTTCACATAATCTCACAAAAAAATCAGCCACCTTCTTCAAAAGTAGATTTCTCATAGAACATATCTAATTTTCTATATTTATTTAATGTAATAATGCTTAGAATTTTTTTCTTAATGATAATTTATTATTATGCGACTTCTATGGAAACATATCTTTTTGAATTTTATTTTTAGAACTCTGAGTTTCTAAAATTAAAAAATGAAAATTATATGAATCAATTTTACTATATGAATCAACGGAAAATTTAATTTAATTAATTCAACGTAAGACTATATGAATCAGATTTATATTTTTATAATATTACAATTTTACTTAAATGTGTATGTCACTATAAATTATTCTTTTTTTGGTGTAGTTAAAATGACATTTGAATAGTTTGTATGTGTGACTATGCTGTGTCATGCAGTTTGTGGAGTTAGGAACAATTTTCTTTAAAATAAAGGATTCGGAATTTCTAAATATGGTGACAAAAAAACGAAGCAATTACAATTGAGGAACTTCAAAATATTAAATACTAGGGGAGATCTCACGCGTTGCGTGAGTTTAAATTACTGTAGTAAATTATGCAATTCTATATAATTAAATATATATCAAAATGATTGATCCATGTAGTTGTCGTTTGCGCATTCCGTTTCGGTAAAGCAATTTGATATTAAATTTACAACATATAGCATGTTTCTATTTTCGCCCTACATTAAAGTAAATAATGTTAGTCATATTATCACTACAAGAAAACAGGCGATTTGCGACGGAAATTTGCGACGGAATTTTTGTGTCGCAAAAACGCGGCGGACTTGCGATGAATTTGCGAAGAAACTGGTTTCCGTCGCAAATTCCTCGCAAATTTGCGAGGAACATTTCCCTCGCAATATGCGAGGAATTTGCGATGAAATACCCTCTTATTTGCGATGACGTTGCGACGAAAATTTAAAATCGCAAATTTGCGAGGGAATTGAGAAGACTTTGCACGGGTAACTTGTTTCCATCGCAATTTCCTCGCAAATTTGCGACGGATTTGCGATGGTTAGTAAAAATGGGTAGAAAATTAGGTGAAACACGTTTTAAATGGTGTACCTAATTATTGCGAGGGCCGCTTTCCTCGCAAATACGTCGCAAATTAGACGCAATTCCATAACAATTCTCTCGCAAAATTTTACAAAAAATCTATAAATACCGTAACGTGAGATCTCTCATTTCACAACAAAAAAAATTAGCTTACAAAAAAAAACTGAGAAAATACTAAAAAAAAAAAAATCGAGATATCGTTTTCTGAGAGCTTAGGAAGAATGGCGTCGCAGAATGAAGCATATGCATTACGAAGTTGGATGTATAATCGAAAAGATCCGGAAACAAGAGAAGTGACGAAAGAGTATCGTGTCGGGTTGCGAGCATTCATCCACCAGGCCACTAACAACCCATATGCGAAGGGTGACGGTAACATATTCTGTCCATGTAAAACTTGCAAGAACACTCAATATTTGGATATTGATATTGTGAAGAAGCATCTATATAATAGAGGATTTATGCCGAACTATTATATCTGGTTTTCACATGGGGAGGGTTATAATCTTGGTGCCGGAAGTAGTAGTACGGGTGATGGTGTTGATCAACCGAATTATAATGATAATTATAATTATGGCCAAAATATGTTTGAAGATTATGGAAGGGATCAACAGGGAAATAGGTTTCATGATATGGTTACTGATGCATTTCATGAATCTATTCCTGCATTTGCTGATGATACTAGGGAAGAACCCAATGTTGAAGCACAACATTTTTATGATATGTTAGACGCTGCAGATCAACCTATCTATGAGGGATGTAGAGAGGGGTTATCTAAACTTTCATTGGCATCTAGGATGATGACAATTAAAAGTGATAATAACCTAACTGAAAATTGCATGGACGCATGGGCTGAGCTTTTTAAAGAGTATTTGCCAGAAGATAATATTTCTGCAGGGAGTTACTATGAAATACAGAAATTAGTTGCTAGTCTGGGGCTACCTTCGGAAATTATTGATGTTTGCATTGACAATTGCATGATTTTCTGGAAAGACGATGATAAGCTACAGGAATGTCGATTTTGTGGGAAGCCAAGATATCAACCAACTACCGGAAGGAGCCGTGTCCCATACCAACGTATGTGGTACTTGCCTATCACTGATAGATTGAAACGGTTATACCAATCGGAAAGGACATCGGCGGCAATGAGATGGCATGCAGAACATACAACGAATGATGGGGAGATTACGCATCCGTCAGATGCAAAGGCGTGGAAACACTTTCAGACGGTACATTCTGACTTTGCTAACGAGAGTAGGAATGTCTATCTTGGCTTATGCACTGATGGATTTAGTCCATTTGGTTTGTCTGGGAGACAATATTCTTTATGGCCTGTGATATTGACGCCATACAATCTGCCACCAGAAATGTGCATGCAAAGGGAAGTCTTGTTTATGAGTATTCTGGTACCGGGTCCTAAGCATCCAAAACGATCCCTTGATGTATTTCTGCAACCCTTGATTCATGAGTTGAAACAATTATGGTATACAGGTGTACGCACATTTGATTATTCACAGGAACGGAATTTTACAATGCGGGCAGTGCTATTGTGGACCATTAGTGACTTCCCAGCGTATGGGATGTTATCGGGATGGACCACGCACGGAAGGTTATCTTGTCCATATTGCATGGATCGATCAGATGCCTTTCAACTGAAGCATGGAAGGAAGTCGTGCTGGTTTGATTGTCATCGTCGCTTTCTTCCCTTGCATCATCCGTATCGGAAGAACAAGAAGTTGTTCAAAAAGAACAAGGTTGTGCGTATTCCTCCCCCAGTTTATATGTCAGGGAATGATTTGTTTGAGCAGATTGATTATTATGGTGCTCAGGAAACATGTAAGCGTGGGGGAAATTGGCACACTACAGCGAACATGCCTGACGGATAT
Organism: Crucihimalaya himalaica; assembly: GCA_004349715.1. Classification (NCBI taxonomy): domain Eukaryota; kingdom Viridiplantae; phylum Streptophyta; class Magnoliopsida; order Brassicales; family Brassicaceae; genus Crucihimalaya; species Crucihimalaya himalaica. The sequence continues at coordinate 785,162 of SMJT01000054.1, read as the reverse complement.
GGGAGTTCTCACAATTGGCACAAAATGAGTATCTTTTGGGAACTCCCATATTGGAAAGATCACCTACTACGGCACAACCTTGATGTGATGCACATCGAGAAAATTTTTTTCGATAACATCATGAATACGATTTTGAATGTGCAAGGAACGGGAAAGAGTAAAGACAACTTCAAATCAAGGTTGGACTTGGCCGAAATCTGCTCAAGAAGCGAGTTACATATTACAAGAGATGGTAAATTACCGATTCCGATCTTTCGGTTGTCTGGGGATGCGAAACAGACGTTGTTTAACTGGATTGCTTCAGAAGTGAAGTTTCCGGATGGTTATGTGTCCAAATTCTCAAGATGTATTGAACAAGGCAAAAAACTTGCCGGTATGAAGAGCCACGATTGCCATGTTTTCATGCAACGACTATTACCCTTTGCATTGGCTGAGCTCTTACCGACAACCGTCCACGAAGCAATTGCTGGTACATATTAATTAATTACATTAATTATTGAAATAGTTTTGTCATTTTATTAAATTATTTCAGTGGTGTGATTATAATAACTATGAACGTGTAGGCATTGGAGCATTTTTCAGGGATCTATGCACACGAACACTTACAGACGAGGGCATTGTGCAATTACAGAATAATATACCAGTGTTGCTCTGTAATTTGGAGAAAATATTTCCACCATCTTTTTTTGATGTGATGGAACATCTTCCAATCCACCTACCGCATGAAGCAGCTCTTGGAGGGCCTGTGCAATTTCGATGGATGTACCCGTTCGAGCGATTCATGGGACATCTAAAAGGAAAGGCCAAAAATCTTGCAAAAGTGGAAGGATCGATCGTTGCAGGAAGTTTGACTGAAGAAACCTCTCATTTCACGTCATATTATTTTAGCCCAACCGTTCGAACCAAAAAGGCTCGTCTAAGCCGATATGACGATGGAGGTGTTGCACCAACATATAACGTAGAGGTCCCAGATATCTTCACCCAAATAGGGAGACTTGGTGGAAAGGTTAAGGAAGTTTGGTGGGAAGACCACAAATTTACTCGTGCGGCGCACAATTATATATTGCGAAATTGTGAAGGAGTGCAACCGTTTGAGAGGTATATCTCTTAATTAATTATTTAAATTTGTTAACTAACAATTATTTAATATTATTCATTGTGAAGTTCACGAATTTAATTTAATTTTGTTTGTACAGTGAATTCGACAGGCAGATGCGAGAAGCTTGTCCCGGTTTACCAGAAAAAGAGTATGAGAAGTCCAAAGAAGATAATTTTGCTGGATGGTTAAGATATTATGTACGTAGAGTAAGATATTATACATATTTGATATATTCCAACAATATTTAAATAATCTAATTCGTTAATTAAAAATTTATGTTTATATATATAGGTGATGAATGGATGTGCAAACCAGCCCTTGCCACTATGGTTGCATGAGATTATTCACGAACCAATTGCGAAGATCAAAACTGCCCCAATGTACTTCACTCGTGGATACACTTTTCACACGTATGATTATGGCTCCAATAAGTCAACCGCAAATTATGGAATCCACGTGCCAGGTGATCTAAACTTCTACGGCGTCTTGCAAGAAATTATGGAAGTCTCATATCCTGGAATTATTGGGTTGAAATGCATTTTATTCAAATGTCATTGGTACGATCCAACGGTCGGTCGAGGCGTCCGCACAAACACATTAGGGGTAACCGATGTCAATGCAAACAAAAAATTTTCTAACTTCGAACCTTTTATCCTAGCATGTCAAGCAGAACAAGTGTGTTATATTCCTTACCCTCGGAAAAGGCAAATGCGGGAGACGTGGTTATCAGTGATAAAAGTGAATCCGAGAGGTCGTATAGTCGGGGAAGTTGATGATGTGGCAATGCAACATGAAAGATCACCAGAAGTCTTGGTAGCAATCGAATCAACCGAGAATATCTTACATATTGATCCAGAAACCAGAGAAGAGGAAGACATAATAGTTGATGAGACGAAGGACGACGAAGAATCTGACGAGTTCGAGGAGACTGATGATGAAGAAGACACTAATCATAGTGAACACTCCAATGAATCTGAAAAAGAATCTGATTAATTTTTTCATGTTTTTAAGCAATTTCGATTTTAAATAAAGTTTTTTTTTAATCAAATTTTACCAAATTTGCGAGGGATTTGCGATGGATTTTAAAAAAAAACCATCAAATTTTTAATATTAAAGTTTTTTTAATATTAAGATTTATAATTCATTTAGTAATTAATTTTTAGAATTTATAAGTTTTAATATGATATCATTGTAATTATTTTACTAATTTTTTAAATTTTGTTTTTCAGATGTCTGGAGTTAATAACGAGTACTCTCGTTATCTCTCGAGGGGTGGCACGCCTTGGACGAGTGACTCGTCTCGGAGGAGTGGCACGCCTATTCCAGAAACTCCTCAGACGAGTTTCACTTCTAAGACGGGACATGACGACATCCCCGGGAGTTAGTACTATTCACCGCCTCCACCCGCATTCTCAGATCCCCCACCGGTGGCACACTATGATAATGACAATGATGATCTTGTCGTTGAGGCGATCCTTGAGGCTCCCGGTCATGACCTTCTTCCCCGCCTTGATCCAAGACGTCCTGATAATACGTATTGGTAAGGTTTTTTTTTTTTGATTTTATTAATTTAATTTTAAGTTTTTTAAAACAAATAAAGTCATATTATTTGTTTTTTATTATTTTACATTTCAGGTTTGATCAAGACGGATGCGTGGCCGCTTCGGTCCGCTCGATCTTTGAAAGAGATTTCAAAGAGCCTCATGCCAATTGGAGGCAAACACCGGAGCATGTCAGAAGACGGTGGTTTCAGACTTTTGCTGTAAGTTTTTTAATATTTAAAATTAATTATTTTATAATTTATATCACTTATTGTTTGAATTTTTCATGATAATTTTTTTTTTGTAGCAACACTATCATTGGGAGTACAGTATTACGAGCAGGGTCCGAAAGGAGTTTGATGCGAAGTTGAAAGAACGCATGGCCGACCAGGTGGGACGGTGGAAGAAGAAGTGGAAGAAAGAAGGCGACCTTGCGATGCCTAGGTGGTTTGATCCAGATGTCTGGGCAGGCCTTGTGGCGTATTGGCAGGATCCGGCGAGCGAGATCAAGAGCGCTAACAGTCGGGCGGCCCGGTACGCTGATCCTGATGGGGACGGGTATGCCAAGCATCGGTCTGGACAGCTTTCCTACCTTGCCCGCGGACGGAAAATCGTAAGTTTTTCATTTATTTTAATTAATTAAATTCTAATTATTAATTAAATTTTATTGTGATATTTATAAAAAAACAAATCAGGCAAAGGATCGCGGAGATTCGATCCCGGATTTGCTAGCTGTCCTCGAGGAGACAAAGAGGCGACCAGATGGGACTTTTGTCGACAAGAAGTCTGAGAAGATCTACAACGACGTCACTTCGAAGATGCAGGAGTTGACTCAGCATTCGGAGGGCGATGAGAGCGCATCTACCCCTTTGACTCCCGCCGTGAAGAACAAGATCTTTACCGAGGTATGAATATTAATGTTTTATATTTATTTTTTACAATAATTTCAACTAATTAAACTTATTCTTAATTTTCAGGTCGCTCCCCGTAAAAAAGGGAGAATTTACGGAGTCGGTTCTCTGCAATCGCAGATCGACTCGTGTACTTCTTCTTCCTCGGGAGCAGCAGAAGCGGAGTCCGCCGCCTACCTCCAGGGCATCATTGAATCGCAGGCCCAGCTGATCGTGACTCAGTCTGAGAAGATCTCGAAGTTTGATCAGATGTTCATCTATTTGGCGGCAAATGATCCTGAGCTAGCACGGATGTTTCACGAGCCTGGAGACACATCTACGAGTAGGACCGAGACCGGGACCGAGACCGGAACCGGAACCTGAACCGGATCCGGTCCATCAGTTCAATTTTAGATTCTCGTTTGTATAATACAATTTAGTTTCTTTTAATTTTAGTGTTTCAACAATTTAATTTTATAAAATTTTAATTTTGAAAAAAAAAATTTATTTATAATTAATAAATTTATAATTATTAATTATTATTAATAAGTAAAATTTTTAATTATTATATAAATCAGATGCCGCCGCAATTTGCGACGGTTTTGCGATGGAAATAAGAACCGTACCCTCGCAATTCCCTCGCATTTTGCGACGGAATTGCGACCCCATTTAGAAATAGTTCCACGCAATTCCGTCGCAATGTTTCCTCGCAACTCTGAAGCAAATATTGCGACGAATTTACGGGTATAATTAGTAACGCATTTTGCTATAAATTTGCGATGAGCACTTTTGCGATGAACACTGCGTTCACGCACTTCCGTCGCAATTTTGCGACGATATTGTGGGGTTATATTTGCGACGAGATAGCAACCACGTTTTTCCTTCGCAAATTTGCGAGGGATTTGCGACGAAAATTGATTTGCGAGACGGGATTTGCGACGGAATGGTGCGTCTCGCAAATCCATCGCGAAATGCCATTTGCGACGGAATTGCGAGGTATTTGTCCATCGCAAATGGCCTGTTTTCTTGTAGTGTATTATTCTGTTATTTAACAATCATATAGTTTAATAGTTTTTGTACTTTGCGGTCGTCTTCTAATAATTATATTTTATCAATATTTCACAAAATTATTACAACTTATTATATATTGCAAAAATAATTAACACTTATATAAAAATGGATTTGATGAAATTGTGATGATGAAAATAAATAAATAAATAACTATTTTACTCTAAATTTTGGTTGGTTATTTTAGAAAAAGGTGGAGAGGTTCATATGGATCGTCCACATTACATTGGAAGCACAAAATGGAAAAATAGAGATTCTACAATGTAACAAAGAAAAAATCTAACATGTCCAATATGGCTAAAAAAAATAGACATACCAAAATAATTCGAATTTATAGGGGGCAAACATTAATTAATTTAGAAAAATTATATATTACATTAAAAAGTGATCTTACATTCTTCATTGATTTTATACTCTCAATTACATCACTTATAGATGAAGAAATCAATAAAAAGAAAAATTAAATTGAAATATATATATATATATAGCTCTTTAAATAAGCGATTTTATATTCGTGAGGTGTCTTATATTCCAACTAAATCACTTATATAGAAGAGAAAATAAATCTGAAAGGAAAAAAAAAGAAATTTGCTTTGTAATAGTTATCAAAATTGTATAATACATATATAATGTTAAATTAAATTATGAGGGTTAAAGAAGGAATACATATAAATTATAACGCGTTATAGATAAAATAAAAATTGAAAACAATCTAAAATATTTACCATATAGTTTCTAAAAACAAATTATAATATCAAATTCTTACAATGATGTTTTAATTGAGTTTTCAACCCATGCAAGAACATAAAAACAAAAAATATTATTATTTTAGGAATTTGAGATATGATGGAGGAGGATGTGAAAATGATTATTTATAGGATGAAAAGTGATGTATGTTACAAAAAGAAAAAAAAATATGGGTGTTACAATTATAATTTATGGTGTGTTTAAATGACAATGAATGTAATAATTAATTTTAAATGACAATGAATGTAATAATAGTCAAACTATATTAATTATTTAAAAATGTATAATTAAGACAAATTATTTTTTTATATATGTTTATTTTAGAAATGAGAATATCAAAAGGTTATATTGTTTTATAGCTTATATGTCTAAAATAATTAAGTTATGATCAAATTATTAGTCCACAATTATTAGCCCACAATAGCTTAAACGACAGCCCATCTAGGCACAACAGAATTAAGTGGACACGTGTCAGCCTGTCGTTCACTGAACCCTACTTTATTATAATAGATGTTGTAATAATAGATGATTCAAAACTTCAAAAGTTGGTAACATGAGATAATTAAAAAGTATCAAAAGTTTGGTAACATCAGATGTTCATAATTTTTGTTGTTTTAGAGTAGTCATCTAATTAGATTACCTATATTTAAATGTTTAGAATTTTATAATTTTCTAATGCAATGGATTAATGTTTGGTATGTCTACTGAACTTTGTTATGTTTTGTTGTTTAGTATTGATAGCTGATGTCTATACCTGTATTGGTTTTGATTTAATTACGAGAAAAATTGATATTCAGATTTATTTAATAACTAACTCAATTCTATTTACATGTATGAACTAACCATATCACCATTTAAATAATCACATTCTCTTAAAATTGAACTTGAGTTAAGGATATTTATTTATGTTACAAAAATTAGTTATACATAAATTTTACAATTAATATATTTATCTATTAATCAGTTTAAAGAAAAGAGGAAAATTAATCTTTTATTAGTAAAATCCGATATGATAAAACACGATGTAACCCTACAACTTCTAATAGACTACAAAAAACGTGTAATCTGTTTATATTTGATGACAAAAAAAAATCTATTTACAATTAAAAAGAAACACTTACACTTTATAGTTTAATGGAGTTAAAAATACAAAAAATAAAATTAAAAACACTCATAAATATTAAAATAAAAAAATATAAATATATTATAAATAATATTAAAAAATGAAGCAAATTTAATTAAGGTTACAAAAATATGTTAAATTAAATAAAAGTATTAAGGAGTATAGGATTTAACATATTTTTGAAATAATAAAAGTATATATTTAAACTACATTTCTTGAGTATATCATGTTTCATATATTAATCTACTAATCAATTTAAGATATATTTTTTTTATCTTTTATTAATAATCTGATATGATAAAAAATGATATAACCATATGACATCATGAGTTATAAGAGACTGCAAAAAACAATTAATCTCTATATGTACACTAAATAAAATACTTACACCATTATAATTCAATGGAACTAATATATATATATATATATATATATATCATATTCAAAACTGAAATCAGAAAAAATTACATTAAATAAGAAAATTTGACATGCGGTTCCGCGGATGTAATCCTAGGCATAGTATATGGATGCCAAAGAAGAGAAAAGAGCACCCGGCCCTAGGTAAAAAAAACCGGAACCGAAAAACCGAACCAGAACCGACCAAAATACATGATGGATCATGAGATTGGAGAACTGCGTATATCGGTTGGGTTTTGATTCTTACCCAGGAACCGAAATACCCAAACCGAATATCCGAACATATATATATATATATATTACACATATAGTATTAGGGCTTATTGGCATTTTGGACATTTTATTGGTATTCCAGGTAATTTATTAACATTTTGGTTATCGGCTCCAAATATTTTTTGGTCATTTCAGATATTTTAGTTATATTTCGAGTATATTATTTGTATTTTGAGGTTCGGGTTTCGGGTATATTAAGTGTTACCTTTGACATACTGCAAGACACATGCCCATCCCAAGAGCGCTATGAGTTCATAGAGTGGAGAATTCCTCATGGTTTATCCTTTTTTCATGCAAGGCTAGTACATATGGTGAGAATACTCTGGAAGAAGTTTCGGGTATTTACTAATATAGGGTATAATTTTTGTTTTTTTTGGTCATAAATACCCGAAACTGTTTTAAAACCAAAATTTTGGGTATTTTACGGTTTTTCAACTTCTGTACCCGAACCGACCCGGAACGGACATGAACCGAACCAAAAATTTTGAAATGCCCGACAGATCCTAAATCTCTAAACCGAATCGAATGCCCGTTTCGGCAGGGCTAAAAGCACCTATCTAAGATATTATATGTTCTTTATTAGAAAGACATGGGTCAAACATTATACTTCTTTAATAGATGTGAATTTGTACACTAATACATTTTAATAGAAAATTTTGCATACTCTTAAGCCTAAAAGTTTTTTTTATATACTACGTTGGCTTACATTATTCCACTTAAAGGCGTATTATATATAAAATAGAATTTATGCAGTATTTTTCTCACATATAATAGATGTGGGAGAAACTCTTTTTAAAGAAATTAAATCTCAATTTTAATTACATATCATAAAATATAGAAATAAATAATTTATGATTTTTAATTTCATAACATTAAAATATTTTAGTATACTATTTTTTGTAATTAAAATTACTTAGACAAATTCTCGAAATAACACGTACACAACAAAAAAGAAATTGCAATGTTTTCATTTAAATACAAGATAGAAGATTTTAAAAAATTATTTTTACCAAAGAATATGTAAAATAAAAGCCATCTATAATGAATTTTACTTCGACGATTTTTGTTATAAGAAAGATTTTTTTTGTTCAAGTTATTAATTATAAGAGGTTTCATATTTGACTAAATAAGATTAGAGGTTATTTTTCTAATTGAAAATATAAAAAATAAGCAATTACGTCATTGATTATAAGAGGATTTTTCAGGATTCAGTTTAAAGTTTAATAGCTCATAAAATAATTTATTAATAATATCAATTTTGCTTTTAGTTTAATTTTGAAATAAATAAAAAACTAAAGATAAAGCCCATAAAATATTAAATCTTAATTTCAATTTTGCTTTTATTTTAATTTTGAAAAAAAAAACTAACTATAAAACCCATGAAACATTAAATCTTACCAGGTAAATACTTTTGTATTTTACAAAATAGGCTCATACTTTAATCTGTAGTCATCACAATAAACATATCTTATGTGTACTATTTGAAATGTTGTGATTGACTACTGTGTTTTGCTGAAGTGTCAAATGGAAGATACTTGGAATTGTTAATGTGTCGATCTCGGGAAAAACCTAAGGACTTTTAGTGTATTGATTCCTTTATTCATATAAAAATTAATTTTACTATAAAAATGTATTTAAAAATTCGAATATATTAAAAACAAATACAAAAAATATTTATTTAAAAAAAATAAAAATAAATTTTATTAACCTAAAATTGAATTTATAAAAAAGTTATATTTAGATTATTTTAACTTAAACTTTTCCCATTTATTTTTAAGGAAATAAAAACCAAAAAGAACATATTCAAATAAAAGTTAAATTACTGTAAAACAAATTTGTAGATATTTAAATATATTAAGAGAGAAAAATTATTAGAAAAAATTTAAAAAATAGAAAATATTTGAGTAAAATTTAAATTACTATAAATAAATAATATATTCTGGAAGTCAAACTCTAGTCAATTGCAAAACTAAACCCTACTTTATAGGTAGACTTCGCCGAAGAAGTCTTTAAAGACAAAAAAACTTCATCGTGGAAGTTTCATTACGTAATAGACTTCACAGGCGAGGTCTCATACCGATGAGACTACCCAGATGAAGTCTACTGAAAAAGTCAAAGTTGTGGTCATTTGCAAAACTAGACCCCAAAGTGGTATAAACTTCTCGGACGAAGTCTCATTGTGTAGGAGACTTCGCCTGTGAAGTCTCCTTAAAAAGTCAAAATTTGGTCAATTGCAAAACTAGACTCTTACTTCGGACTTCTCAGGCGAAATCTCTTCTGAATCTCTTAACAAACTTCATCTGAGAAGTCAGTTGGGAGACTTTCATCCGAGAAGTCTCAAATGATAATTTTAGTTAAAATAAAATTTTAGCTTATTTTTAATTAGTTATTTTTATTTTCTTGTCCTAACATGTGTGTTACGTATGAATTTTGATGTTTTAGAACTTTGAACTATTTTTATCGTATAATTATTTTTAAATCATTTTTCTTAACTAATTAGGTATTTAGCTTATAATATTTAAACTTCACAGAGAAAGTTTGTTCGGAGACTTCGTTTGAGAATTCTCTTGAACCAACTTTTTAAAAAATGTATTTGTATCATATCTGTTTTATATTTTTGAGATTTTATTTTTTCATGTGTATTAGTTATTGTTGTTGTTTACGTATGAGTTTCACATCTCAATTTGTTATATTCTGTCTTAAATCGATTTTAAGGCATTCATTGGTCGTTACTCTGAAAGAGTTATGGCACTTGGATAAACTTAGCAAACTTTACTGTGGTTTATTACCACTATATTCTTAATAAATTTATTTAATTAAAAACATGGCAATTTAAGTGTCAAAAATAAACTAAAAAAAATAATCATATAAAATTTAAATTACTATAAAAAGAATCACGAAATTTTGTTAATATTTTGAAATCTCATTTTTTTTCAAATAAAGTTTATTATATCATAGATATATTGATTTTTAAAATATTTTAATTTTATTGTAAGATAATTATATAAGGATTAGAAAATCTAAAGAAACTGAAAAATTATATTTCTATACCAAAAACAAAATACGAAAAATATAATATTGTGATATAATGCTTTTTAAAAAATCTTCTGATGGCTTACCAAGACTTATATATGTATATAATATTAAAACATTTATGAAATATTAACTATTGTGAGGAGATCATTGTAATGTATAGTTGTCGTTATCTTCCATTTATAATAAATTTAAAATATCAAGAAAATAACATATAAAAAATATTTAGAAGAATTATACCATTTATAAAAGATTTCAACATCATTTTTTATACTTATTTGTTCATAGATTTCAGTTGATTTGGAAATCCAAACAAAATCATATGTTATTAGATCTTTGATTTTATAATCCTTGTCGAAATCACGTGTTATTCATTCATTGATTTGTAAATACTAGTTAAAATTATTTATTATTCGTTTAATTATTTATAAAATCCAACAAATATATTTTTAATGGATTTGTAAGTGAAAATTAGAAGGATTCAAATTTGTGGGTAAAACATGTTATTTCAAAATTCATGTCCTAATTTCAAAATCCATAAAGATTTTCAAATCCTATGGATTTATAAATCAGTGAACTAATAAAGGACCCTAAAGCGTGACTGAAATAATAAAGTTTAATGACAAGTTATTCACTCTATTTCATGTTTTCATTCATCACAAACATATTTGGGTTTAGGGATTCTAAGAGGAACAAAAGGATCGCAAATAAGTTTCAGATTTCAGAGTACAACAGCTCTAAATAAGGTAGTTACTGTATTGCTTTACCTTTTTTTTTTTTTGTTTCATCGATGCTAAGATTAACAGTTATATATCTTTGTAAACAAGTCAATTATGATATAGTTATTATATCTGATTTTGCTATGATAAATGATAGAAAAGGTTAAATTTATAAGCACAGTCCACATTCTTTTGATTGATTTTTTTTATAAAAAAAATTCATCCACACATTAACTAAAATCTGATTCCTTGATTGACTGTCCAGTCTCAAAGAAAATATCTATATACGAAAACTCTAAAAATTGAAACTATGGGTCCAAGCTAAATAGTCGTCTCAGAATTAAAATTTCGAGCAATATTAGATAGAAAACTAACTTGGAGCAGACTAGAGAAACTTGATCAATCCTCAAAATATTATACAATTAAGACTAACTTAACACAATCTATTATCCATTTGTGTCTAATTGAAAAACTATATTTAGGTAAAGGATAGCTTCCAGTATTCATATTAAAGATTACATCTCCGAGTAAAGAGGCGAGGGACTTATTCGTTGGTCATTCCCACTTGAAAGCACTATTTGGCCCTCACCTACAAGCAAATATATCCTAAACCTAACGTAATGTCAAAATACGAACCATCAATTCAATGATTTCTTTTGTCAATAAACATAATTAACTTCAAAACAGTTTGAATATTCAAGTATGAGGTACGTAGTCTACAAATATAGCGTCATAAGGGTAGATTTGAGCACTAGTGCTAAATAATCCACCTTATAATTTAAAGTACATGAAATATAAGATAAAGAGAAGAAATAAAATTAATCATTAGTTCTCTTGAACTCATTCAAGTACGTCGACAAAGTATCAATTTGCTGGTGTTGCTGCAATTTTAACCAAATCAGATCGAGGAATATGTTGCAAATGCAACGGTAATCTGTCGGTTTGTGTTCATGAACATCAAGGTCCAAATAAGTGCTTCTAGTTCTGAGTGTAAGGAAAACAAGCTTATGCGTACTTCTGAGCCACCATTATGAGTCTTTCCAATTAATCTTATAAGCAAACCAGCCAACACCTTAAAATATTGTATTCCCTTTTCAGGAACCATCAATGTAGCATTGAAATATAGTGAAACCGAGAGATACAGAAATGGTGGGGATTCATTTTTTCCACACATAAGTCGTTAACCTTAGCGAATTCCCATGCTTTAGTTTTGTTCACAGCTATCTTAATAACCTCTTGTGGATCTCTATATATATCCTTCAAAACCGAATCATTACGAGCATTCCATATATGCAAAATAATCCAAGGAAACAAAAATCTTGATCGATTCCATCAATGTTGCATTTTTCATGCCTAAAGGAAAAAGAGTTTTTTTGAACCCAATAAAAAATCTACATAAACCCAAAAACGGTTAATGTAAGATTCAAACTGTGAACTACTCTGCCTTAAAATCTCGGGTAGGCCACTGCACCACAACGTCACTTTCTAAAACTGATGCCCTTAGCTGTTATATATGGTTTGTGATGCCTAAATCACCAGCTTCATGAGCTTTATCCCAGGGCCGGACTTGGTTCTCCTGCATTACGTACAAACATGAGGATCTAAGTTTTTTATGGTAAATATATTATTAAACTTTTCATTAAAATTCTATACATAATATATTTTTTTTAATTATGTTGATCAAGTTATTTGTTATCTTTTCGCTTTATTATTCATTAGAATTAAAACACTTTCCCTGGTATACATTTATGATGGAGAATGATTTATAAAAATTGGGCATAAAACCTAACTTTTCCTTCGAAAAAAATTATAAACACAAAACATGTTTTCAAAATCCAGCAAGATTATAATAATAAAATTCAAAATTGAAAATGCATCTTATAAATCTGAAGGAAAGAATGTACAATTCAAACCATAATACTAAAATATAACTAACTAGTCAACAAAGTTAATTATCTTTCTTTTATTTTTTTTTTTTTTTTTAATTATTTCTTTTTTTTTTATTTTTTTTATTTTATAATATATTTTTTTTTTTTTTTTATATTTTTTTTTTTTATTCTTTTTCTTACTTAAAATTATATAAAATGATACATAGGCAAATGGTGTAAGATACATTTGTGTTTCAATAATTCCAATCCAAATTTCTTCAATATGGTGATGATCCTGTAAACCATCATGAAAGGTTTCCCGTCAAAATAAACCACAACTCTAAAATGGTTCAATCGATATTCATGATTACGTCTAATGTCATGAACCATGAAGGTTTGTTTGCTTCTCTCCCTTCTTTTTCTTCTTATTAAAATTCACAATTCTCTTCGTCTTCTTTTCGATTTAACAATTGACACATGAACTATCATATGATAAGGAGAAACTTTGATTCTATTTCTGGAGCAAAATATTTTTCTGTTAGAAATAATTCTCATCTTACTCAAGTTTCATTCACTCAAACCATTACAAATAAGTATACTACTATTTGTTCCTATCAATACACTTGACACTGTCCAGTATGTATTGACACTGTCCAGTATGACACTGAACGTGTCAAATATGCCATGCATTCTAAAACCAATATTTGGAATCATGTATTTTATCCTCCGAATTTTTTCAATAATCAATTTAAAATTTTGAATCCTACACGGCTTAGTGTCATTTATCCGCGCCAAGATTCTGTTGATTTCATCATTTAGATATGTTTCCCTTGTCATCAAAACATAATTATGTTCCTCAAGAGAGTCAATATTTGAAGAAACTTTTTAAACCTAAAACTATTTATTATGTTGATTCTGAAGAAGATGAGAAAAGTAATGATGATTAGTATGATGGTCGTACACATAGTACACCGTATGAAAAACATGGTCCATATACATGTCCCAAGTGCAATGGTTTGTTAGACACTTCTCAAAATTTTACTGCACATATGCAATCTCACTACAAAAGAAAGAGCTCAGAGACTTCGTGCAAAAAGTAAAAGAAAATATTGTAATCTCATGACGAGTCTCAAAATATCAAAACAGATGATGGAATTAGTAGTAATGAAATAAGTAACGAAGAATTTTTTCAACATGTTGTGATCGTAAAAGAAGAGCATGTTTCAATTTTATTTCTTTATTATCTTCTTTTCAACTTGTTTCATTTAAACAATAAAGGCAAAATTGTATATTCTTCTAGTATTCAATCATATATGTTATTACTAGGTATGTATTTGCGCAGAAAATTGTAATATTTATTTGCTTTTATATTTTAAGGTTTGGTTGTTTTATATAAAGTAATTTCTTAAATTTCAATAAATATTATGCATTTACAACTGTGTATGGTAATCTGTATTAAAATTTTAAATTAAGTTGCGTATGTTATTGATTCATTTCATATGACAAAATCAATCTTTGAATTAAACCCAACCTTCTATGATTCATAATATAAGATTTGTGTTTACAAAATTTATTAGAATTAAAAATGTAAATATTTTCATTAATGATTTATGTATTTGTGATCATTATGCTTGGTAAAATTATGTAAAACTAAGAAATACAACATAATGTCTTGTTTATATGCTGAGGTTAAATATCAATCGCTGCGATTTGCCACCAAAGAAGTTAAGTAGCTTATTAAAATCTTCAAATTTTCTCAGGGCTGAGTATCATAGGCTGCTTTCTTTATTTTGTGACATTCAATCATGTACACATATTTCCGGCAATCCAGCGTTTCATTAGTACATCAAACACATAGAGATTGATTGTCATTTTGTTATAATGATATCAAAGATTGCCAAACTAATGTTTGTACTTATCATAAAATGATTAAGAAATATTCCAATTCACATGTTTCTTTATGAGTTGGATATTTGTAATATTTATGCTCCAACTTGGATGGAACTATTGGAATAGACTTAATATAGATCTGAAACCTATTTAGATTCGTGTTACATTCAACCTACTGTAAATAAATCATTAGATATATGATACTGTAAATGAAAATCATTAAATACTGTAAATGCATATAGGTTCATGAAAATCATTAAATATTGTAAATTATTAGATATTGTAAATAAATATATGATACTGTAATAAATCATTAAATCATTAGATACTGTAAATACATATAGGTTCATAAAAATTATAAGGCGGTTTGGGTGTTTATAAAATAAATCATTAGATATATGATACTGTAAATGAAAATTATACAAAAAACATCTATTAAAGAACAAAATTATTAAATCATAAAAAATAGGGAATTCCAAAAGTACTCTTTTAGGGGTGTCCTTTTCAAAAATGCCCCCCTACAGTTGTCCATTTTCAAAAATGTCTCTCATTAAACTTAAAAAGGTTCATCAGGTATATAAAGTTTGTAACGTACTTCTGGATAGTAACTACTACTTAAAGATTCGATCCAAGTATTTATAAGGTTGTATAAGGTATTAATAAGGTATTTATTAGGTATTTTATAAGGTTTTAGAAGATATATATAAGGTCATGTTTAAATGTAGTTTGTGTATGTTTTTATAAGGTGACACATGTATTTGGGTAGATATCAGATTTTAGGGGCATTTTTGATAAGGTTTTAGGGGTGAGCATTTTTTTAAAGTGATACTGGAAAAGGGACATTTCTAACAGTTCCCCAAAAATAATAGACAAAAACATTTATTTAAATTATATCAAACAATATATCAGTGCTATTAACTATGTATATGAAATTAAAACTTAAAATTTAAATATATGTAGTTAAAAATTGAAAATACGCTGAAAACAAAATATAAACAACTTTTTGGACTCCTAAAAACGCTTAGGAATACCTAGAACTGTCTAAAACCATTTAAGTTCGTTTAATAACAAAAACGTCTTATTCTAATGCATAGAAGGTAATCTCCACGGTCTATGAGTGTCTAAGCATAGCATAAACGGCCGCCTAAACCGTTATTTAGAACACTGCTTTGAATTCATGATGACTAGGATTCTGAATTCCTTCGCGTGGTCATGAGAATAAATATTTATATTTAAAAAATCTGTAGATAATTAAAAATCTTAGAAAAAAATTTCAAGTCACAATGAAAGTATAGAATAACAATAAAACTGAAATTATCTAATAAAGGAGAAAATATTTAAACAGACATAAATGATAAACATACACAACTGTTAGTAAAAACATAATCATTAAAACGAAAAGCTATGATAAAAACGTGAGTATAACTAAAAATTTATATATCATTAACTCTGGCAAATCATATTGAATGATTTATTTAGACCCGAAACTCTTCAAGACACAGTCCCCTAGGCAGTTTCCATCCACCTTGTCTCCCATGATTGAGACATCTTCCTAACTGGTTTTAACCAAGAGAGGAAGCTTTTTTTAATAATCAAAAACCGCTCGAGGTTTCTTCTCCAGTGTTCCACCCTCGACGGTGTCGGAGGGTTCAAAGCTCAACCGCCATCCTCTCCCAAGTAACAGAGTCGCATGGTAATGTTGATTCCTCAAGGAATCAAATCTGGCTCTGGTAAACTTCAGATTTCTGAGAAGAAACTCAATACTCTCACCACAAGGTGAAGAACCGTGGTTCCACAGGATCAGCACTCTTCAGCTAGAAAGCTTTGACAAGGTTTTACTTTAGTTATTTTGCTTCGGTTTAGTTTCACTTATTCAACATGGCTCAGAGATTTTCCGCAGCAAAAAAAGGAAAAGGACTAGCAGATCCGGGATCCCCCGCCCCCCTTCTCCTCCACGCAAAGCAAGAGTCAAGGTTCCTATGACAGACAACTCAGAGCTCATGAGGAAGCACGCCCTCACTATCATCGGCCGAGTTACTAACCCGGTGGTGCAACGTATTTTTTCCCCCATCCCCTTCCTGGCAGAGCCTTGGAAAACGGCATCTCGCCATGTGGGGTTCGACCTAGGCCAAGGCGTTTTTCAGTTCCAGTTTACTTCAGAGAAGGATCTTCTTTTGGTGCTGGCTAACCGACCCTACCACTTTGCAATGGATGATCATCATTCAACGTTAGGAACCAACAGTGTCAAGATCCTTCCCATCTCTGATTCCTTTTTGGATCCGCATTCAAGGGCTGCCAGTTCACTTATGGACTGAGGCCACTATCAGAAGCATTAGAGAAGATATCAGACTGGTGGAAGACATGGAGATTTCTACCACGGTAGCTCAGATGAGAGTCCATGTAAATGGACTGAAACCCTTAATCATATCCTCAATCATTAAGTATGATAATGGTATTGAAGTTAAGACAACTCTAGTGTACGAAAAACTTGAGATGCAATGCTCTCTTGTTTTCGACTTAACCATGAAGAAAAGGACTGCAACCTAAGTCGGAAACAAAGGTCACCATTAGAAAAAGAGTTGGCTACAACCAGGAGAGAGCCATATCTAGATAGAGTAGAGCATAAACAGGGAGAGCATCACAGACATCCCCCGCGACATTCCCCATGAAGCTCCACTGATCTTGGTACAAAACATAGACATGGAGAAACTCGCTTACCCCATCAACAAAGAAGCAACAGAGAAGGCCACATATCTGAAATCATAGAAATTGCTAGTATAAGATCTCTGGCAAGGTACACAAACGCTCACTCAGCACCCCTCCACTGTTACCAAACCCCGACGTGGTTAGCTAGTAATTCTCACCAAAAAGGAACGTTACATTGAAAGACAAAAAATGGCAAGTTCAAATGACAACAGCGATAGAAGATATGGCATCTACTATAGAGAAGTGTCAAAGACTGCATCAAGCCAGAGAGTTGAGGCTTCAGATTCCTCTCGTCCACGTCAACCTGCACTTGTAAATAATTACTACCCCTCCAATACATATTCCAAACTTACCCAAAGAAGCACTGGTAGAGGCAATTAGTGATCTAAGAGATGTCATGGTTCAATACATTAGATGTGCAAACCCTTCTGAAAGTGCAGCTAGAAAGGAACGTCTCAGACAGGCTGAAGCTTGTGGGGAAGTTGAGGAAACTGCTGCTCAAATGGTTCGTGCTTCGCTTACAAGTCAAGGAATATCCCCACAAGCTGATATCCAACATACTGCCTCAAACAGATTACTAGCTTCGCAAAGACTGGGACCAACATTGGAACCAGAAAGCAATGGAACAAAGACTCAAAAAGGATCACTCCAAAGCGCAAACCGGGAAGGCCTCCGGGACAAAAGAAGAAGCAACTAAACAGCCCTAGAAGGTTGTTGGGGTCTAGCTCTCCAAAACGAAAGATTGTCCAAATTCAAAACTTCCCAAAAAGGAAATTGAATGTGTAGGATATCTTTCAAGATGAAGACAACAACACACAACGCATAAGAGATTATCCTAGAGGAAAAAACACTCAAACCGCCTCAAATAGCCAGGCTGCACAACCAACATTAAACCTCATCCCAGCAATGGTCAGAGGAGTAAGGGATTTTCAAAATCCTCTAAATCCTGTTCCTTAACAGTAGCCTCTTAGAATTGTCAATGTTTGGGAAGCCCTATGACAATTCATCGCTTAAAGAGATAAGATATCATCTTTTTCCTAATATTTTCTTCCTTTCGGAAACGAAAAAATTCTGTGAAAAAATTCATCGCTAAAAGTTACAATAGAGTTCCTGTGAAAACTTTATTGATACTTCTATTATGTATGAAGACAAATCCTTTTATGCTATTTTCATTTTTGGCAACACTGATGTGGGAGATGTTGGAGATAGGATTGACAATCCTATCAGTCCGGCCCGATGAGAGTTTAAGACCCATTTGCTGAGTGCACAAGTGTCTCATCAGTTCGGCCCAATACCGAGCAAATAAGATCCATTCATTGAGGCCCAAAGAGGAGTTGCCGACTCACTGCGAACACTCAAGTGCGGCTTGTGATATGCTCAAAACTAATATCCTAAAGTATCTAAGCAGTCGCTATAGCAATTTAGGGGTCGAACCACAAAGACTCAAGATAACACTCAATAGATATCAGAAATAAGAACTAAGCTAAGCAGAATAGATGGAATTAAGAAATAACAAATGCAAGTAAGTTTAGGATTTGAAATCAATTGAGGAAAAGCTAGGCTTAGGGAAACTTGCAGGTAAATCAGAATTATCAAATCAAATCAATTATCAGGAATAGGTTAAGCTCCGCTTTCAAACTCGAAACACAGATGTAAAGTAAACCAACTGTCGTTGCGAAAACTATCTATGTCTAAACCTAGAATTCCAAATTCCTTTGCAAATTCATATAATTCAGACAAGCATTAAAGTTCAAGTTCAATTGTTCACAAAATCCCTAGACCAAATTCCTTTGCGAATAGGGCTTTTGCTCACCAAACACTAGATCAGGCAAATCAATCACACTTCCGTGCCAATTAACAACCTAAGGTCAGATTTTAGTTCGCGAGGCTAAAATCAGCATTAAACTCAAGTCTAGGTGAAAAGCTCTAAAGAATATTCCTTAACAATCAATTCAGATCTAACAATCCATCAATTACCCTTTAGTAACCCTAAACCTAACAAGGAATCTACTCAGACATGGTGAATGCAACAAACACAATGAATAGAATAGATATCATATTATATGAAATAATGATAACAAAAGGTTCAAGAATTCTTCTCCAAAATACTCGATTGTCGAAGAACTCTCTCTCCAGAAATCACAAGGTAAAGCTCAATACAATCCGATACCTCTACTGAGGTTCAAAACCTAATTATATTGTTTCTAAAACGTTTTGGAATCTCTATCGAAAGATAAGGAAAGCTTCTGAATAAATCTCGGGCTTGTCACGCGTTCAGGTCACGGGCATCGACCGATGCCATAAATGGTATCGATCGATGCTTGGTCTTCTGATCGTGGAACTCTCAAACGTAGGGTGTCGATCGATGCTTCACAGTGTCGATCGATGCTGAGCTTGTTCCCGAACGGCTTCAACTCCGGATTGCCTCAAAAGCTTCTCAAATTCTCCAATTAGCTCCATAGCGCCTATATCTTGAAAAGAACCTGAAAGACTCTATAACTAGAGAAAAGACTCGACAAAAAGGACTTATATCATGGCTAAAAACGGGTAAAAACCATGATATATCAGCTTGGCGAGGGAATCAAGATTCACCGCACACGCGCTGAGTAACAAAGACGGTTGACAAGGCGATTGACTCACTATAAATACCCCTTTTACTTCATTAATGAAGGAATCCGAAAATCCTCTCGAGAACTTATACCCGAACTCGAAACTTAAGATATTTATACTACTTCAAACGAATTGTTTGGAACGCCGAACTGACCTTCAGTTGAATTAGTTCGCCATTCTCAACGACCACCGTGTTTCAATCAAATACGAGATCCCGATCTTATTCCCAAGCTAGTCTTTACCACCACCATCTTTAATCCATTTTATTAAACGGAAATATCGCCTTCACATTTATCATCTATCAATTATAATCAATATATCCCGACTTATAACTTGCTTATCTATATTAGTTATTCTTAAAACTAACATTCGGGTATAAGTTCTCGAGAGGATTTTCGGATTCCTTCATTAATGAAGTACAAGAGGTATTTATAGTGAGTCAATCGCCTTGTCAACCGCCTTTGTTACTCAGCGCGTGTGCGGTGAATCTTGATTTCCTCGCCGAGCCGCACTTGAGTGTTCGCAGTGAGTCGGCAACTCCTCTTTGGGCCTCAATGAATGGATCTTATTTGCTCGGTATTGGGCCGAACTGATGAGACACTTGTGCACTCAGCAAATGGGCCTTAAACTCTTATCGGGCCGGGCTGATAGGATTGTCAATCCTATCTCCAAAAATAGCCCCTCCAGCTCGGGATACGAAGGAACGCGAGTAGGCCGAGGTTCATACGTTTCAGTTGGCGCATTCTTTGTAAAGATAAACAATCCCGTATGAGAAATTACTCGGATCCCGACCTGTCGCTTCATTTTCCTTTACCTAATTGCGACTAATGGGTGAGCGTATGCGGGAAAGTTGCGCTTTGCGTCCGTGCGTGAAGTTCGCCGCGGGGCGTAATCATTAGTATCTCTTTACTGGTTCTCGCGCCCTGGCCACATGTCGAATCCCTATGGTTTGTCGATTAGGTTTCCCGCATTGCATCGCCACGTGTTGCTCTCTTATGGCGAAACGAACTCGAGTCACGAGGTTGCCATTTATAAACGCGTTTTTCGTCTTTTCTATCTTCACTTTCTGCAAACACTCTAAGCGATTAAATTTTCTCTCTTCACTTTTCTCTCGATCTTGTTTTCCGGCGAACCTTTCTTTGATTTTGGATCTCTTATTACCGATCTAGATTCCTCTCCTTCCGGTGGTTGCCAGGCCTCATACAGGTGCGTCGTCTCTTCTCGCCCTATTTCTGCATTTTTTTGTTTCGCCGGGGCTCTCCGGGATCACTCGCTTGCCGTTCTATCTTCTCTCTCTTCCAGTGGCTATGTCTGATTTGGGGGTTCG
The DNA here is from genome assembly GCA_004349715.1 of Crucihimalaya himalaica. NCBI lineage: Eukaryota > Viridiplantae > Streptophyta > Magnoliopsida > Brassicales > Brassicaceae > Crucihimalaya > Crucihimalaya himalaica. Next base: position 763,851 of record SMJT01000054.1, on the reverse strand, counting down.
TCGGACTCTGACGCTATGTCTCCTACTCCGGCCGTTACATTTTTCGACGAAGAAGAAGATGAGGATAATGTTCCATTGGCTCGTCGTAAGGCAGACCGAGCTGGTAGCGCGGGAGCTACTACGTCTGCATCGAACCCTGCCGTTCGTCAGAGAGCAGACCGTGGCGCGGAGGCTTCTACATCCATGCCGAATCCTGGTGCTCGCCAAAAAGTGGACCAAGCTCGTAGCACGGGGGCATATACCTCGGCACCAAATCCTATTCCCCGTTAGAGAGCTGACCGAGCTGGTGGCGGAGAAGCTTCAACATCCGCACCGAATCCCATTGCTGCTCTCATGCCTGGGAAGGTCAGAATAGTTAGTCGCGGTCAAGGTCGGGGTGGACAACCTAGGGCGGCTACTGCCCAGAGGGTTCCAAGGGCTCCGAAGGCCAAGAAACTTTCATTTAGAGAAGGAGGCTTCCCGACATGGACGAAGTGGGAATCTCTAAACCCGCTGAAAGAGATGTTCCCGGCGTGTGAGTTCAGGGTTCCTAAGTCAAGAGATCGGCTCTGGTCACCTCTTCCGGGTTTCGTTTGTCTGTACGAAAGTTTCTTCACGAGGTTGCACCTCTGGTTTCCCTTTCCCGAGGTGTTCGTACGATACTGCCGAGCTCGGGACTTAACGTTTTCGCAGGTCTGCCCAACTACCGTGCAGAACATGATATCCTCTTATGTCCTTGCTGCTGAGCACGGGATCGAGCTGACCGATCAGCTATTTGAGTCACTGACAACTCACAAGAAGAACGCCGCGTATGCTAGGACCTTCTACGCTGCTTTCAATCTCGGGTCGAAGATCCTAATGGGGAAACCCAGTAAGATTGACGAGTGGCAGATGCGCTACTTCTTCGTACAGATTGGCAGTGAATCCGGTCTGGATTCAGGAGAGGGCTATCGCACTGTGTGGAACCTCAAGCCCGGTAGAGCCCCGTCTGTTTAGGTCGGTTTGAAAATGGTTCTGCTCCCGATTACTAACTCTTTGTTTTCTCTTTCAGCGAAGCACAAGATTAGAACTAATTTGCCAGACGAGTTCGCAGCGGCGGTTAGTACTCTCCAATCGGAGAAAGTTTCTTGGAAAGAAGTTTTCGAGGAAAGAGTTCGCAAAGCTTGGGAAGACGTCGCATCCGGTGAGTTTGTATCCTTATCTGCTCGTTTATGATTTCGTTTGGTCTTTATCCTTTTTGTTTATTTGCTCACCCTTTGCCTTTTAGGGAAACTTCTGAAGATGTGGTACGACATCCCATACTATGCTGAAGAGCTAGCGGCGTCTCCTCTGGTAGCTCGGGAAGAGGCTGAAGCTCAGGAAGATCTTGAAGCTTGGGCTGAAGTTGGTGCCGCCGATCTCGGGAATGAGGACTTTCCCGCCGCGGCTAAAACAATTTAAGGTTCTTCGGGTCCTGCGCGGAGTCCTAAAGCTGAAGGATTTATACCGACCCCGGGCTTCGTGGAGATCAATCCTCCCGAGGAGGTCGGGACCGGAGCTGGTGAAATTGAGACTGCTGCTGAGGAGCAGGCTCCTAACGTTGCTGAGGGGCCATCTACTGAAGAAACGGCTCCCATCCTTGATAAGCGGGCCGAAGAGGATCGAGCTTGTAGGGAGAAAGCTAAGAGAAAGCGGTCGAAGAGGAGCTCGAGGGAACGCTCCTCTAAAGGACAGAAAACAGTTTCTGGAAGAGCGGGTGATCAACATGCCAGCGCGGGTGGGGATGATCTGCCAGACCACGGTAATATATCATGGTTTTTACCCGTTTTTAGCCATGATATAAGTCCTTTTTGTTGAGTCTTTCCTTTAGTTTTAGAGTCTTTCAGGTTCTTTTCAAGCTACAAGCGCATATGGAGCTAATTGGAGGATTTGGAAGCTTTTGAAGCAATCTGGAGTTGAAGCCGTTCGGGAACAAGCTCAGCATCGATCGACACTGAGAAGCATCGATCGACACCCTTCGTTTGGGAAGTCCATGACCAAAAGACCAAGCATCGATCGATACCACTTATAGTATCGGTCGATGCCCGTGACCAGAACGCGAAACAAACCCGAGATTCATTCAGAAGCTTTCCTTATTTTTCGAGATAGACTCCTAAACGTTTTAGAACAATATAATTAGGTTTGAAAACCTCATATCTGGAGACCGGGTGATTTCTGGAGATAGAGTTTTTCTGCAACTGAGTTTTTGGAGAAGATTTCTTGAACCTCTTTGTATTCTTACTCTATTTCAATTTTATATTATGATATCTATTCTATCCATGATGTTTATTGCTTTCACCATGTCTGAGTAGATCCCTTGTTAGGATTAGGGTTGCTTAAGGGTATTTGATGAATTGTTAGATCTGAAAAACTCGCCCTTAGCTGGCAACTCCTCATGTTCTTCTAGTGAATCAGAAACCACTTCATCTTCTTCTGATTCGTACTCTCCATTGTCTAGAAGAATCATCATCTTCCTGTCGGAGCATTCATTGGCAGAGTGTCCCACCCCGTGACACTTAAGACATCTCACTTCTCGGGCTCTCGTAGTAGTAGCCTCGGTTTTGCCTTTGGTAGTTGGATTGGTGACTAACTTTTCTTCCCTCAGGTAACTAGGCTTGGCAATAGATGTTCCAGCCCCATAAGTTGGTCATGTAGAACTCTTCCTCTTGAGTTCTTGTTCTATCATCATCGCCTTGTGCAACATCTCTTCTAACTCCACGTAGTGTTGCATTTCAAGTCGATCCTGGATATCTCTGTTCAAACCACTCAAGAACCTGGCCATAGTTGCTTCTCGATCCTCTTCTACATCAGCTCTTATCAAATGATTCTCCATCTCCTAATAATAATCTTTCACGTTCCTACTTTCCTGAGCAAGTCTCCTTAGCTTCTGATGTAGATCACGATGGTAATGACTGGGAACAAACCTCTTTCTCAAGACTGCTTTCATTTCTGCCCAAGTCTCTATTAGATATTCTCCATTTCGCCTTCGTGAGGTTACTAGTTGATCCCACCAGCTGAGTGCATACTCATTAAACTCAATGGTTGTTGCTTTCACTTTGTTGATCTCCAAACAATTCTAGAAGTTGAAAGCAAGTTCTACTTTCTTATCCCACTCTAGGTAGACGTCTGGATCATTTTTCTCATAGAATAGTGGAATTTTGAGCTTAAATCCACCCAAATTTTCATTGTTTTGTCTTCTGCCTTCCCAAACACGTCTAAATATTCTTCTGCTTCCTTATGGTGAGTGACTACCATGACTGTAATAATCCTCTGCCTCATCATCTCTAGGTTCCCGGATCTGGTTTACAATTCTCCTCGGTGGATTAGGCAAATTATGTGGTTGCCTATGTTGAACCTCCTCTTGCACCCGGCCCAACCTTTCATGTACTGCATCCATCTCAACTCTCATCAACCATCGCATTTTTCCCATCAAAGCTTCTATTTGGAGGTTAGGAAGTTGTTGTTATCCTTCACGGTTGGTGTTTCCTCCGTTTTCAGACATAGATACACCTGCAAAATTCAACAAACGAGTTAGTAGTAAAAGTTCTCACAAGTGTTTACTCTTAAGTGTTTCTCACAAGTGTTTTCTCTCAAAAACTCTCAAGAACTGCCTCACTCAAGTGATTCTCAAAGGTTCATATAGAACAAGAACTAATCGAACCCAATGTTTAACCCATAAATCACAAAAATTGCTTTTGTTCTCGTGAGGATCAAAATGGTCATATCAGGAAACTGGAAATGGCCGTTTGAGTGATGTAGGAAAAAACAGGAAACAAATCTGCAGTGACGAAAACAAATATGTAGTAACAAATCTACTATAGCCGAAACAAATCTGCGATGACTTAAACAAATCTACTGTAGCCGAAACAAATCTGCCATGACTTAAACAAATCTGTTGTAGCCGAAACAAATATGCGATGACTTAAACAAATCTGTTGTAGCCGAAAAAAATCTGCAATGACTTTAAGCAAATCTGATGTAGCCGAAACGAATCTGCGATGACTTAAACAAATCTGCTGAGACTAAAACAAATATGCGGTTGTACAAACAAATCAGCCGTAGTTTTTTTTTTCTCTCTTTTTTTTTTTATATGCTAGACGAATTTAAACTTAAAATAAAATAGAATAAGATGAAAAGATGAGAAGATGAATGAAAGAAGATGAAAAGTTGAGAAAGTGAAAAGATTGATAGAGTACCAAACTTAAGAGTGTGCTCTGATACCAAATGAGACGATCCTCCCAAGGATACTTCACTCTCAAAGTTGGTAGATGGATATTCCTTTGGACGATGGACGATGAAGCCTCAACGAACAAGGATGGTGGAATGAATGGTCGCACAAGAGTTGCGGAAAGCTATTGATTTATCTATCCCTTGGATATGACGCACCAAGTCAGACTGATCCCCTGGATATGACTAACCAAGACGGATCGGTTTTGTGATTGTTAGATATTACACACCAAGCAATCAGTTGTGTTCACAAGGAACAAAAGAGAATCACTCTCAAAAGAAGTTTTATAGAAAAAGGTTGTGTGTTTTCTCTAATTGAGATTACATGAATATAAAGAGAAAGAAAACTTGAAAGAAAAGATACAAATTTAATTGTCTTGAAAACTAAAAGAAATAAAGATAGATAGTTGAATGAGAATTCAACTCTTGATGTTTCCACTCCCTCCAAAGTGACTTTTGGCCTCCATTTTCGTCATCCTCTCTAGCCACAAAAATGAGACATTTAATTTGGGTTTTCTTGGACTTGAATAAGATTCAAAATGGACTGGCCTTGATAGACTTGCTCCCGAAAAAAAATATGGATACTCTCCTTGTCCAAAAGCTCTTCAATCAGCTCGTTTAAGTGCCTCCTTAATCTTCTTGGCCTTAGCTCTAGTCACTGGTCCAACGGGTACAAGCAATGCATCCTCTTGGTCGTTCTTGCTTCGCATGATATTTGTATCACATAAGGATAGACTAGGAAGATAGACTTCTTGCTCCTACTCGTAAATTTGTATTACCATAAGGATAGCATAGGAAGATAGACTTCTTGCTCCTACTCGTAAATTTGTCCCCATGACGATGTTGATAAGCACATTACACAAAGACCCGAACACAGGAAGATGAGATAGTGACGGAGGACGATCATAAAGAATCTCAAACGAGAGTCTTACCATGAAGGGGACTTGTTGGTGTTCGATAGACGATATATCACGCAGCTAATACACATTGTCCCCAAATTTCAACCAGAAGAGAAGCTTGAAATCGTAAAGTACGCACGACATTAAGAATGTGTCGATATTTCTTCTCATGACGTCTCATGAATAAAAACTAAGACAAATGAATTCAGACCCATTATCACTTCTAATGCTTTTGACTTGTTTACAAAACTGTCGTTATACCATAGTAATGAAGTTTTTTTTAGGAGCAACTTTTTTATTTGGAAGTAGATAAATCCAAAAAGCCCGTGAGAAATCGTCAAGTATTTTCAAAAAAATATGTAGAACCACACAATGATGGTGTTTGGTATAACCACAAAGATCATAGTGAACAAGATCAAAAACATTGATAGTTTTATTCATACTAACGGGAAATGAATCAAGAGACTGTTTGGCGTGGATACAAATGTCACACACCTTATTATCAAACTTAATATTACTACCTAAATCTGAAATAACAAAAGTTTCAGTGCTTTAGAAGACGGATGTCTCAAATGTTGATGTAATAACGTCGGAGACTTCATAATCTTGACGTGCATCGCTGCTTCAACATCCATGCTTCTAAAGTAAATACAGTCAATTGTTCTGCGCACTCAACCCAATAAGCATCCTCGTAGTGTGGTCCTGAATAACACATAATGTGTCAATTAGCTGGAAAACACAACCCCGATCTCGAGTAAACTGAGAAACTGAAATCAAATGGTATTGCAAGCCATCAACAAAATACACATCCTGAAGCCTAAGATGAGAGCACAACTGAACTTTCCCTTGTCTAGTCGATATAGCGTGATGACCATTTGGTAATTTAATGAGGACTCGTGACATGTCACGAGGGTTATCAAAAACATATAGTGAACTGGTGTAATTGTATCAATAATCCAAGAGGAAACATATCTTACCGAAAAGTTTTGTGGTTGATTGATCATGCTCCGTGAGATCCAGCTTTAGACTCTCCCATTGTGCATCACTAAGGCCAATAAGTCCGACACGATCAGTTGTGGTTAACCCAGGATTCGCTGCACCTTGATGCACACGATCCATACCAACAAGTGCGTCAGCCGAAACAAAGTTGTCACGAGCAGCATCAGTCCCACGACCTCGTCCCCGATTAGCCACTATGGTTTGTTGTGCACTACGTCCAGAACGAGATCGTGTCCGTTAAACCCACCATTCCGGATACCCGATCTTTTGGAAGCGATTCTCTGCTAGATGATCTGTTTTGCCACAACTTGCACACACGGGTCGCGTATGGTTTATGTTAGGTCTGCTAGGCTTAAACTGAGTTTGAACAGCAAAACTCACCTCTCCTACTCTGTCTACAAGAACACGACTAGCAAGTTTAGCTTCTTCATCTTGCGCGAGAACATTGTATGCTTCATCAACAGTCGGCAATGGATTCTAAGATAGCAACACCGATTTTACTGATTCATAAATCGTCTCATCTAAGCCCATCAAAAACCGGTGTAGTTTGTCTCTCTCACGTTCTTTCTCCACTTTGGTCATTGTTTTAGCCTGATTATAATCAGCCAAAGTCATCCATAGTAGCATAAGTTTGTCATAGTATGCTTCTATGGTGAGTCTCTTCTGACGGCAATTTGCAAGCTCTGCCTTTAGACATTGTACACACTGTCCATTGCAAACCGAGAACTGTCGTTGGATATGTGTCCTGAGATCAAACGCAATCTCATGATGAGAGAGTGATGTTTGAAGCTTCTCATCGATTGTCAGTTTGATCCATGACACCACTATGGCATTATTTGCCACCAATCTCCAATATCTTCGTCATTGTCCGTGGGGTCTGGTATAGTCTTGTCAAAAAATCCAAACTTCTTCCTCGCATTAAGTGCCAATATAATGTTTGTGGCCCATTCCTCGTAATTGGGTCCTCGAAGTGGTGGCTGTGAGATCATAATTCATGGGTTATCACTAGACGTAAGGTCATACGGACTTACGGTTCTGGGAGTTCTTGCAGCCGGAGGTTGTGTTGTTGTTGCAAGAGTCGTATTATCTGTAACCATAGCAAGAGATTTGTTTGATAAAACAAATCAAGATAGATGAGGTTAAGAGAGAAGGAATAAAAGAGGAACGGCAGCGAAAATCAGCCTAAGATCGATTTTTGTAATATGAACAAAAAAATCAAGTTTTGTATTATGATTTTTATTGTTCGAATACTATGTCAGAAATCATTCATGTTAACCTTCGATCATCAATGGCATTGCCAAGCATCCTTATATACTCTTTTCCTTGGGATAGATCATGTGGCAGACTATGGTAAATAACTAGTGAAAGTCACAACTTAACCTTTTAATTTAATCGTCCATATGTTCCTTTTATCACTTACACTTTTTTGTTTTGTTACTTAACGAGTTTGTAAAAGAAAAATAGAAAATAGTATTTTATAACAAAATAAAAATGTGTTTGTTAATCGAGTTTTTAAATATGATAAGTTTTTTCAGATGACTGTGTTTAAATTATTTTTTTTAATATAAATATTGCAATTAAATTATAATGAAAAATATCGTAATATTTTATAAAAAATTACCATCTTTAAAACCAAAAAAAAAAAAACTGAACCAACTGCATTTATCCAACAATATATTGAAGATACTTATTGTATGGAGATACTACCTCTTACTTAATCTAAAATAAATACGGAATCTCATGCATTCAGATATGACTCAGACTCTTATTCAATCTCCAGTATAGCATGTGAATAACTGATAAGCACTGAACCGGTGTCGTATTGTTTAGCTTATAGGGGCTTCCGGCAAGTGATGATGCCAAACTTAATGACACCTTTCTTGTAACCTTTGATCATCAATGGCATTGTCAACGCTCCTTTTATACTCTTCATTCCACTACGAAGCAAAGACACAAGACCCTTCCACGTCAACGCTGTTCGTATAACGGCCGGCCAGAAAGGAGCTACGTTCTCTGACCAATCTGCACACTTAATGTCCTACAAAGAGACGTATATTTCAGACATTAGTTAAGTAATAAACTCCAATTAAGTAGTGTTTTTGGCAGCAAAGGGTGAGGAAATATTATAACCTGTAGAGAATGGGACTGAAGCAATTGGACATAATCATCGGTCGAGCACCAAGCCGGGAGATAGAATGTCTTGCAGATTTTTTCCAAGAGGTTTTGCTCCCATGGTTGCAAAGCTTTCTCCCCCGTGGAGAGGTTTCTGTGGCACCATGTCACTATTATTATCCTACCTCCTGGAGCCGCCACACGTACCAATTCTTTAACAAACTTGGCCTTGTCAGGCATATGCTCACCGCTCTCCATCGACCACACCAGGTCAAATTTTCCATCGTCGAATGGCTGATCCAACGCATCTGCAACTTGGAAGGAAACCTAGAGGTCCAATGCCCATCAGTTTGATGAAACTTTCACAAAAGAAAGATTATGTTTATCCAAAGCTACCTTATGAGAAAGTGATTGAGCAGCTGCAAGATCATTGGCTCTCTTGGCCTGAACAGGGCTAAGAGTAATGCCAATACATTCAGCTCCAAATTTAGAGGCAAGATACCTTGAGCTTCCTCCGATCCCACACCCAACATCCACTACATTCTTTATCCTTTTCTCCTCTTCATCATCTTCTTCAATCAAAATAATTATAAGTGGCATCAACTCAACTTCATGTGTATAATATACAAGGTAAATTATTACAGACCAAAAGTTTAATTTCATTTGATGCACATTAATTTAGAAGTAAGAAAGATGTTATTCAGTAATAGTTTCTTGGAAAAAAAAAGTGTATAAAACAATATCTAACATTAAACTATATACTTTTAAGTTAACAACTATGTATTTTATTAAGCTTCCAATCATTTGTTTCAGATGTTTTTAAAAAAAGCAGAGTAAATTTAAATGAAAGAAAAATATGGTTCATCAAAACAATAGTCAGAGATGGTCTGCTGCATCTGGATGGAACGTGGCTATAAACCACCTTCATGAGCTAACAGATTAAATTTTTAGTTTGTAGAACTCTTTGTTTTTCTTTTGGTTCCTTATATAACCTTTATAAATTAATAATTGGACAAATTAATACATCTTTTGGTCTCAAGTTATTTTTCGAAATAGTGTCATGTTTAGGTCTACCAAAAATTATGTAAACAAGCTATTCAACAGATCGAATTAGTTGGACTTTGCCCGACCCGGATTACCCTTGTTAAAAAAGAAGAAAATATATAACTGAAGTGTCTAACGACACATTAGAGCTGAGGGCTAGAGGAAACGAACCAGTAACACCAGCGAAACGGAGAGACTCTTCAATCATTCGGATCTGAGCTTCTCGGTGACCAGAATCAGAGAGTTGAACAGAAGAATCAGGTTCATAAAAGCCATGATGCATATGATCTCCCCAAATCTCTTCCCACAAACCCGACGTTTCATTGTAGAATTCCGCTATTCCTTTTCGTAGCGCCTCCGTGGAGGTAGCAGCAGCCGCCACAGCCACGTTCCTACGCTCTATCGTTGTCGTCATAGAGGCTGATGATAATGTAGACCGAAGGAGAAGCGATGACGATGAGCGGAAACAAGATTTGGTTCGATGAGGGAGGCTTGTGAGAGAAGAGGGTGCGAGAGTGGCTTTCATTTATGAACGTTGGAGGAACAAAGAAATGTGAATAAATCAGGGGTTGTGAATTACTGGTACAGTCTGAGTTCAGATTTTTTGATATAACATTGGACCGTCTTTCGTAATTTTAGAGCCGAGCCACATAACTTTCTGATGCCATAGGTCTTGGGGAAAGCGTCACACGTGTACATCCACTTATCACTTTGATTTTCTTTTTAAAATCTTTTATTCTTTTCTAATTTACTTTTGTAGTGTAGTGAAAAGCCAGTAGCAAACAAATATAGATGAATAAGTGAAGTAAGCAAAGAGAGATTAATAAGGTAATTGGGACAACTATCACATGCTTGTAGGGATATGAGCGTCGTGGACACCGTTCTATTACGGAATGAGTTAGGTCTCACTAGTGAGTAGATTAGAGGAAGATTAAAAGAGTAAGAAAAAAAATTACTCTGACTATTCTTTAAAAATTGGAAAATTCAGAAAAAGAAAGAAATATTAAAAGAAAAGAAAAGAAAAAAAAATCTGGAAACAATTTTTTTTTTGTTTTTACTGAAAATTAGTTGAGAAATGTAGAGATATTTTTCCTATATATATATAATTACTTCTATTTATGCTCACCAATTATTATCCAAAAATGAAGAAAACAATTATTTCTCCTTTCATTATTGTTATTGTTCTTTCCCCTTTTTACTCTACGTGACTCTAATATACTCTAAACAAAACCAGTCAAACTATTTAAAGTCATAATTAGAAAGAAGTAAATGGATATCGTGAATTTAGCATATTACACCCGTCGATTTCAAATCGTTAAATCAATTTAGAAAACAGATAAATCTGCGGGCTAATAGTTTGTTGGGTGAATTTAGCTAACTAGTCAAGTTTTAGAACTAAATCAAGTAAATGATTACTGAACTTTCGTTTGATAAAAAATAACCATAGGCCCACGTCTTAGAGAGAGCCAATTGACAAAATAGCATGTAAACTTTAAACGCATATTTAAGAAATAGCATGGTAAAATATAAAAATAACTGGTCATATTAAAATGAATAGCTAGTTATTTGTAAAAATAATATTACGAATGTTACTACAAATCCTAAATCATTCATTGTTTATTGAGAAAGAAGAAAAAGAATAATCAAGAACATATCAGTGATTTGGAAAACTATCTAACCTTTCTATTCTATTATTTAGGAAATTATTTAAGATTTTCATTTTACTTATTTCTTTATTTTAGAAGTGTTTGTTTACGATTTCTTATAAATATAGATGGTGTCTTCTTTGTGAGACTCATCCAAGCAATATAAAGCTTTGGAGGGTGTACGGGATTCTTTGAGGAAGAGAGTTGTTCCTTTTGGGGTTTTGTTTCTTGTTCTTGACTTTCAATTTTTAATAAAGAGGGTATTAAATTTTAATTCTAGTTTGTGACCCTTGTTTTCTAACAATTGGACCGATCTAAAGATGAACGCCTAATGAATAGCAAAAACACGATAAGCAGAACTTATCGAAGAGTTAGAGAAGAGTCACGTGGTTATGTCGACTAAAATCGATGGGATGAACTCTATGATAGTTGATACATAGGAACTGTAGTTCCGCGAATATCCGGAGAACAAAACACGAGTCTTTAAAATAATTTTGAATCGACTATTTCAAAGAGAGAAATCACTTTTACAAGATAATAGCGTTTTCTGGAATTCTATTGAATAAAATAGCGATTTAATAATCTTTAAATATACAATTAAGGAAAATATCCGTAGAGGCAAGATATGATCTTTTTCCTTAATTCAAACTATCTCCCGCAGTGTGGCGGTTTATGAGATGATGAATCCCAGGATACAACTACGGCGAGACCGGTTTCGCATCACCCGAAATCCTGAATCTACGAACTATAAGTTCTACGACATACTCTTGAGACTCTTACAACTTAGAGACTAAACAAGTGAGGGATTTTAATTATGATTGATCATTAATTAATATCTATCGATCATTAATTAATATCGATTGCTCACCGTTTGATCTAGCTTACCGTTTACTTACCGGCTCAGCGTTTCGATCGGTTAACGGTTGCGTTTGGAAGTTTCACCACTCGGGATCGATACTCGATCGCCACTTACTTTCTTTCTTCTCTTTCTCTTTCTCTTTCTCTTTCTCTTTCTCTTTCTCTCTCTAAGAGTATTTGTTATGTTTTTGATATTTGTGTGTTTAAATGAGAGAGTGAGAGTGTGCTTATATAGAGAAGAGAATGAGCAATTTGATGTCATGCATGACATCAAAAATTATGAGTGGAGAAGTTAGGCCATTTGAGTGGAGATGACATGGTGAAGACATCACCCATGACATCATTGAGTTGAACTATTCAAAGTTCCAACAGGAACTTCTTCAGAAATTGGTTGCTTCTACTCAACAGAGTACTATCACACCAATAAGTGAAGGCCTAGCAGCCGCCTCACTCACCAGAAGCAACGTGTCGAGATGCCAAGCTTTAATGGTGATAATCCAATTGGGTGGTTGGCTCGGACTAAACAATACTTTTCACTTAACACACACACCCTGATAACAAAGTCGATATTGCCTTCATGATCATGGAAGGCGATGCAATGGAAGGTGATGCACTAAACTGGTTGCAATGGCTTCGGCAACAAAATCCATGTTTCACTTGGCATGATCTGAAACTAGAGCTCATCGAACAATTCGGGGGAGATATTACAACATCTCGTTGTGAACAATTAGCAGCTCTACAACAAAATAACTCGATTGATGAGTTTATCAACGAGTTTCACACTCGTGCTGCACAAATTCTTAATCTTGATCCACACCTCCAGCTTGGAATGTTCTTGAATGGTCTTAAGGAAGAAATTCACGTTAAGATTCGCCCTCATGAGGCAAAAGATTTACGGAACACGATCCGTGTTGCTCGATCGATTGAAAAGGATTTTGATTTCATTATAGGAGGAAAGAAAGGTAACCGAGACGGAACAATGAAACGTTACTCCACTACCTCTAATCCTAGTTGGGCTGGGAGTAATTTTCCACGGACCAACACTCCACACACAGGATCTGTGACTACAACACAAACTTTTGGAAAGACCCTAGATAAAAGTAAACTCAATTCGACTCAGAACGCATCTTTAGGGCCTACAACAGACCGTGATGGTAACAACGTGAACAGACTTAGAGGGCTACAACAATACTCACACCAAGAGTATTTGGATATGAAATATAAAGGTTTATGTTTCCGCTGTAAGCAACCATACTTTCAACTTCATGATTGTTCCTATAAATCTCTGCGAGCTTTGATGTTAGCAGAAGATGAGGTTTGTAACAACCCTGTACTACTCTAAGACTTAAGAGTGATGGTGGATGCACAAGAGGGCGTACACCAAGCCTAACTCAACCGGAATTTTCACACGAAGTAAGCACCCCCGTCGAATCACTCGTAGTATCGCCACTTCCTCATTGGGTATTAGGCTTTTCAATCCCTCTATCCCTTTGAAGAAGTTGTGTCAGTCCGGACTAGACTTCATACCATTAACACTCCTTCCATTTAATCAAACTCTCTTCATACACTATATACTTATCTTAAAACATATAAAATCCTTATACGTGATGGCGCCCATTCAAAACATACATAATATACACTAATCTCTAATCACTTCTACCTCTCAATCTACACCAACTGTTCTAATGTCCCAACGTATCCCTCTAAGGTTTAATCCCCTTTTATGGTCACCTGAAAAACAAATAGTAGAATCATAAGTAACGCTATGCTATGTTACTTAGTGGAACCGGCCTTGCATAAAACATCGTTAGTCTACCCAACCCCAACCCCAACTATACTATGCATACAATCCTAATAAGAGAACGCCTCCGTCGCGTCTCTTCTAAGTATAATTCTACTTTATACTAATGGTGCATTAAACTGCTGCCATGCTAAGTAGGAAGCTCCTCGCTTTGCTTACTAGCTTTTGTGAATCTTGAAATGCCTTAGCTATGTGCCTTGGTCATTTCTTCCCTCACCTCAGCTATGAGCTTTAGGATACTTACTTAGGCCTCCTTGCCTCTACTTCTTAGAACTCGAAATTCCTTTTTTGTAATTCCGATCGCCTTGGTTTTACTCACCTTAGCTCTTAAGGTTTCTTGGACATGCGTTACTACATTCCTCACCCTCTGCCTTTACTTCTGTCTATGGATCCACGGACGTGTCTTCATTGCCCTCCCTGCCCTAAGGGGTCCGACCCTCCAAAGACACCAAGTCTTAATGGAATGAATACACTGCTTTACTCACAGATATCCCATTTAGATTCACTAAGTGGCCTACTTAGCCTCCTGATCAACGGAAAATGTGAGGCGCCAACGAAACACACCACACTGTTTTACTCACAGTTAGTCTTACCACACCGCTTTACTCACAATTGGCGTATTATCATTCTACCTAGTCATTCGTTGACTTGTATTCGATATCTGCTTCTCTTACAGTCGGTATACCTTATGTTATACTTAATTCTAACTTAAAGACTATTCACGATACGATTTAGTCCGTTTTAGGACATACGCGTATCAGCTATACTATTCTAAGCATATCATACCATACTAACAATCTAAGCATATCACACAATACTAACAACCATATCACACAATACTAGCAACCATATCACACAATACTAGCAACCTAAGCATATTACTATCGATTAACTATTTGAATTACTACTAACCATGCTTATTAGGCCTAATCATATCATCATCATTAATCCTAATCTTTATTAACTCTAATCATCATTAACCTGACTACCCATCCTAACACGTGCCACCTTGACTCACGTGCATCGAGAACTCGCATTGGTAATGGTCGGTGATTGTGCAATCGTGTGTGTGTACCCGTCGCTCCTTAGCTCTGTCGTCGTTGGCTCCTACCGCTTTGCACCGTGACTCATACCGTGGTTCACTCCTTCAGAACACGTCAGTAATCCCTCGGTCATTTTTTGGACAACATCGTTGATTCCTTGGATAACCTCCAGATGCTTTAAGGAATACTCGATCAATCCTTGAGCAGCTTGAGGTTTACTCGGGTTCTCCCTCGAACGGAACCATCAAACTATTTCTCTCGAACCACTCTCGGATCGTGTTCGGAAACACCTTCTCTTCTCGGCTGGATCTTCTTCTTCTTGGCTACGTCTCTCGGATTCTCCTCTCGTACCATGGACAGATCACTTCTCAAGTTAACTCTCTCTTTCTCTCTCGTAGATGTTTAAGCGAAGTGGGAATGGGATGCAAAATGGTGGTGAAGGCCGTGGTATTTATAGGCAAGCTCGTGGTTCATGCGCGACGACAAGTGTAAGAAGGCGGAATGACAAATGGCAAGGCGACGTTACAAGTGTTTACCTCCGGCGATAATTGGTGGACGTGAAGCGACAAGTGTTGGAGTCCGTGGTGATAAGTGGTAGAGAAGGCTTCTAGAAGTTTCTAGAAGTCGCAGCTCACACGTGATCCAATCTGGAGACGCCATGTCAGCTTTTTCCGGCGAGCTTCCCATCGTCCGAACGGCTTAAATCCGACTATTCCAATTTTCCAGCGAAGATTCCGGCAAATGTACTATTCCGGTGAAGATTCCGGTGAACCACTGTTCCGGCGACACTGTTCCGACAGTACTGTTCCGGCGACACTGTTCCGGCGATACTGATCTGATGTTACTGTTCCGGCATTGTCGGTATTGTTCTGGTACTGTCAAGTGGTTTGTGTCCGTGACTCGGTAGTCCGTTCGTCCTTTTGCGCACTTGTGGTCGATAGCCCGACAATCTGTCAGTGTGTCTGTGTCCGACTATCTGGCAGCTCTTGTGTCCATTATGCGGTCGACAACTTGTTTGCTTTTTTCTTGTCTCTATTTGGTAATCACTCGTGAGCTCCATCTGTGTCCACGAGCTTCATCCGTGTCTGTGAGTCTCGTCCGTGTCTGACATTTCTGCCTCGTACTGTTCTTGTCCCGACTCAAAGATTCCTCCATCCGTGTACAAGCCTTATCGTTTTCCATGTATCCTTGTCGTTTGTTTCCGATTCTTTCTTGATGATTCCTTTTCTTTTCTCTTTTAAATGGTTTACCTCGAGGCATTATTCTTTTTTCAAAGCTTTGGGTTGTTCATCTACGTTACGTTTGCTTCTTCCACGTAGTCTTCGTGTCTGCCCCCATAGTCTGCCTTATATATATTTTTATCCCTTGAACAGGGTATTATAAGGTTATTGAAGATGGTGAGATCAGAGTTTTGGACAACACAGATTGTCAAGGATCATATATATCTTAGATTAACGAAGCACATTTCACATTCGTCCACCTTCCACTTAATACTTTAAGTGGAATCGATAGTCCTCAAACAATGAAATTTAAAGATTGTTTGGATGGTGAATCAATTGTGATCATGGTGGATAGTGGATCAAGCCATTAATTTATCTCTTCAGAATTGGCTCATAAGCTCCACCGTAGAGTTGAACCAACCAAACATTTCTGGGTCAGACTAGGTGACGGTCAAAAGGAAGACTCTAAAGGCAAGTTCTCATCTCTACCAATTCAAATTGGGCCTGAACATGTCTCTGTTGACTGTTATCTATTTCCATTGTGTGGCATGGACATTATTTTATTGTTGACTGGTATGCTTCTTTGGGTGACGTCAATGCAAATTGGGCTAGTATATTTTTAAGCTTCTCCTAAGGAGGTTGTAAGATCCAATTATGTGGGGACCCTTTGTTAGCTCGAGCTAAAATCTCAGTTCGTGCTCTTGAACAGCTCCAAGAAGTTGAATATTGTGTGTGGTTATGGCATATTGAAGACACAATTACATCGGGTATCACACCAACTGACAACACGGCTCACAATCACGATGACTTAGATTCACTTCTCACACAGTTTCAAGATATATTTGGTGATCCAACTGAGTTACCTCCACCTCGCTTTGGTGACCACCATATCATATTACAACCATCAGCGAGACCTGTGAGCATCAGACCATGAAGATATGGTCACAACAGAAAGGATGATATTGAATGACTTGTTGCGGAAATGTTAATGGTGGGCATAATTCAACATAGTAATAGTCCATTTTCCAACTTTGTGCTCTTGGTTCGTAAAAAAGATGGGAGTGGCGATTCTGTGTTGATTACAAAGAGCTAAATAAAGTCACAATTTCGGATCAATATCCAATTCCAGTGATTTAAGAAATGCTCGATGAACTACATGGGGAAAAATTCTTTAGCAAAATTGATTTACGTTCTAGATATCATCAAATAAGGGTTGTTGCAAAGATGTGCCTAAAAAATGTTTCGTACTCATCCATGTCACTATGAATGGCTCGTTATGCCGTTTGGTCTCACAAATGCACCATCAACATTTCAGGGTATCATGAATGAGGTATTTCGCCCTCATCTTCGAAAATCAGTTCTTGTAGTTTTTTGACGATATTATGGTTTAGTCTTTCATGGGACAGTCACATGCTTCACTTAAAGATTTTTGCGGTTTTCTTGGTTTGACAGGCTATTATCGCCGATTTATACAAGGCTACGGTCTCATTGCTCATCCACTTACAAACATGCTTCGTAAAGACCTATCTTCACAGTTTACTTGGTCTATTGAGGCAAAGACTGCATTTGAGTACTAAGAAAAGCAGTCACATTAAATCTTATATTGGTAATGCCATATTTCACAAGTGGATTAAATAATGAAAGCTCGAAGACAAAGAGAATTGAGCTTTTCCAAAGAATTACTGCAGAAAAATCATTTTTCATAGAATGTGATGCATGAGGTGTTGGAATTGGGGCAGTTTTCCTGCACGCCGATAGCCAATCGTATATTTCAGCAAAGCTTTATTCGAAATATCCCTCTCTTAATAAGCTTATGACAACAAGCTAATGGCGTTGGTTCTTGCAATTCAACACTGGAGGCCTTATATGGTGGGTCGTCATTTTAGTGTTCGAATAGATTAAAAGAGTTGAAAGCATATTATCCATCAACAAAAAACTACACCCTCCCAGAAAAATTGAGTTATTAATTGTTAGACTATGATTTTGAGGTTGGAAACAAAACTAGGGCAAGCAATCGTGTGGCTGATGTTTTGTCTCGCTGTGATGGCAATTATGAACATTCAACTTTATCGATTCCGGTTTGAATTGATTGGGCAGCTTAAGAATTAGCCGTCATAGCTGATAACGATCTCAGGAAGATTAAAGAACAGGTCCGCCATGACCCAACAAGCGTTACGCCGTATTCTCTCGTCAATAACAATTTGTTCTATCACAATCAAATTGTATTTCCTGCTAATTCTTCTAGGATTCCTATTTTACTAGAAGAGTTTCACTCCACTCAGATAGGAGGACACTGTAACACCCGCGTCCGAGGATTCTATCCGAATCATCGAGGATCCTCTAGGACCAACGAGGATGGTCCGAGGATCGGTGTTGAAATGCGAAGGATGGTACGTTCGGGAGCTGTTGAAAGAAGCTCAAAGAAATGGGATCTGTACGTGGACGGCTACAAGGATTTCCTGTGGATGTATGTGGACAGCTACGAGGGTTTACGTATACGTACGTGGAAAAGTGAACAGAATCCTAAGATTGGCTAAGGTATGATGAAGGTAATTGTTAAAGTTAGTCAATTATCAAAGATGAATGTTTACTTGATGTGGAAGGTTAAAAGAAAGTTTAAAATAATGGTGCTTCCGTGTAAGTGTTACTCTTGGATTTTATGGCCGAGAGTTGATCCGGTACATGGTACCGGGTTGGGGTGTTTCAATTTGGTATCAGAGCGGAGTTGGTTCTAGGACAGAATGTGGTTAGCTCAATAAAAGGGCATTGATGGTTCTAGGACAAAGTCTTGAAAGTAAAAAGACAAGTCTAAAGGTTTAGACAAGAGGAATGCTAAGGTAATAGCATTAGACCGTGAAAAATTCTAAGGAAAAGGACTAGACACAGATATAAGCTAAGGTGAAAAGCATAGGCAACGTGTAGAATGCTAAGGAAAAGCATTCAGGAAGTGAACATTGCTAAGAAAAAGCATTGTTAAGGTGAAACTTGCAGAGAAAAGAATTGGCAACATGGAGGATGCTAAGGAAAAGCATTAGGTAGACGAAAATTACCAAGTAAAATCCGTAGTAATGTGGAAATTGCTATGGAAAAGCAATGGTGATGCGAGGAAAATGCTAAGGACGAGCATTGGTAAACGTACTCATGAAACCAGATCCGAGAAGGATCAAGTTAAAAGTTAACGGGTAAGGAAACCCGAGAGTGAAAGTGGTCCTATGTGGGACGGATGCTAAGTTTCAGAAGTGGAAGTGGTACACGTTTTTGGAGTTAAAAACCAACTAAGTCATATCATCGGAAATGATTGCCTAAAGTCATTGGAAATGACTAAGTGTAAAACGTTGGTTTTGCTCTCTTGATCAAAGTCGTTGGAAACGACGTAAGGAAGTCATTGGATAATGGCTGAAGAAAGTGAACTATTCAAGGATCGTAATGGAGGAATAATGACTAGTCAAAGGATGAAAAACTCAAAAGTGGAGATAAGAGTAAAGTGTAGAAACGATTTGGCTAAAGACAAGCCGAATAATGAATTTTCGAAAGAAAATGTTAACGGCAATGGAACGCCTAAGTAAAGTTTACTTGTTGAGAATGCTTAGATGGGTATCTAACATTCTAGTAACGGCTTGGACGAGTAGTCCGTAAATGCGTTGTAAATTCCTTAAGGAAAAGGGAATGAACTCCGAATGGTTGTAAAAGCTTTCCTAAGGGAATGGATTGTTGAGAATGTGGTTTTTCATATAAGGTTGGAGCTTAAGGAAGTTGCCAAGGAACAAGGCTGAACAAGAACCAAGTTGTTCGTTAAACGGATCAAAGGAAAAAGTCCGTTTAGTTTTGAATCGAAAGGTAAGATTCGATAAGTGTTAAATCACGCTAAGTCTCGGAAAGACTATTGGCGATGAACCACTAAGGATGCTGTGGACGCATCGAATCCAAAAGAGTTAAGTTGGAAAAACTTCTAAAGGAAAACTTAATGTGAATGGAAAAGCTTAAGTAACAAGTTGCCCATAAAAGGTTCGGGAAAGGATCAAATCGGTCTTGGATAAGACTGTGTCTAAGAAATGGTGTTAGTGGTGGATACTGCTGGTCAAGGAAGGCTGTGGAGTATGATTAACTAACATGGATGTTGGTAATATTCTAGAGGAAATGTATCTCCGAGAAGTGATGTAGGAAATATACTTCTTTGGAAGTAAACTGATGCGAACAAGGAAATTCGTAAAAATCAGTTTTCAGAGGATGGATTACTTGGGAAGTGATCTAGTGGAATGTCTAGATGGAAATCTAGAATTCTCAAAAAAAATATAAGGACAAGGAAGTCCTGAAAGTGAGACTTGTAGTTCACGAAAGGAATTGGAGATTCCTTAGACGAATTGTTAAAGACAAGTAAGTTGTCAGAAAAGTGAAGTGAGGGAAACTTCACAAGAATGAGAATTCGTCCACGTAAGAGTTGGTCACTCACGTTGGAAGAATGAGGATTTTGTTAAGGAAAAACAAATCCGTGAAGTTCTATTAAGGGAAATAGACAAAAAAAAAAAAAAAAACTCGTGAGTATCATGAAGGACGATGAGAACTCCAAGTTATGTTTACATGATGAATAAACAGAAATGAGTAAAGTTCATTAGGCTAAAGGAACATCCAAAAATCAAAGAGTGTGTGATTGTGATTAAGTCTAAGTTGCTTCCTTGCAATTGGTTCATTAAGTCTTTGGCTGCTTCTCATGGTGATGTTGAAATATCTAAATGATTTAGTCTGGCTGATCGGATAATCACTTTAGATGGTTAATGTTTGCGCTATATTAGAATGTTGGTGATTGTTCTGTGCGAACAATTGCTATGTGAATGTAAAGGAATGTTTATAGCGCATTATCTTGCTGATTGATCCATGGTGTTCGGACAATCATGCTAGATGGGAATGTAAGGAATGTTTGAGAAGTAACATTGACTATGTGAATCGGTTGTGGGATTGCGATTTATTGACTGTGGTCACAAAAAAAATGAAAGATGAAAGGTTCGACCATAAGTGGTTAAGTCTAAGATGTAGTCTTACATTAGATTCCTTGTCACTGATGTTTGTGCGAGTTTGCTTGTCATGAGTAATATGTAAGACACGCGTTATTGTTTTGTGGATAATTGACAAAGTTCGGATTATCACTTAACGAATTGAAATATGAGAGAGACTGACAAGCATCATTGACTTTGTGTTTTTGATGTTTGGCATGTTTGCTTGTCATGGAAATATGTAAGACGTGCGTTATTGTCTTGTTTATTACTCTATGGTGTTCGGACAATCACTTAACGAAATTGAAATATGAAAGAAACTGACTTGCATCTTTGAATATGGAGATCGAAGTGTTGGATCGTAACTTATTGACTATGACCACGAGAACACAAAAGTGAGGAGAAGTTAATCTGAAAGGGTGAAGTAGACGTTAAGTTACTTGATGGAAAAAGGTAACGAATGTAAAAATATTGGGACATAAGCGGGATTGGTGTGCTTTGGAAGTTTGAGGCATTATGTGAAAAGTCCTTAGGAACTTGCGAGTTTCAAAGGTGGAATGTGAAGCGTCCTTGGAAACTAGTGAAAGTTTGCCTCGGCGTGAATGTGAATGTAAATCGATCTCGGGAGTTAGTGAGTTTGCTGAGACGATAATGTTGGGCCAATATGAACTTGCCAAGGTTATAACCGCATTACGCAAAAGTCCAATACTAGTTGTTGTTGATAATGTCTTTGGGAACAAGGTAGTTAGCCGAGAATTGTCATGAATGTGTCCTTTGAGAACTAAGAGAAAGTTCTAAGGCATAATGGTGATAAGACCTTAGTGGTGAACTAAGGCAAAACCGAGAATGTAAGCATCAAGAATGATCCAAGAAGTTATGTGAGGGTCTTAAAGGATCCGGGAATGTTTGTAAGGATCATGCGCAATCTGGGAAACGTTAGTGTGGATTGTGAAGAATCTGCTAGGTCCTTGGAGAACAAAGTGTAATGGAAACACTTGCAATGGTTGACAAGCGATCTAAAGAGTGTTTGATAAATGTGGAAGGATCAAGGAAGGTCCGTGAATACTAAAGGATCAAAGTGGGATTCGAGAAATGTAAGTAAGGAAGAGGGTAACTCGAAGAATTCTCGAGAAGAAACATGGTTAAGTTTCTAAGAATTCGAAGATGTTTCGATACTAAGGTTGAATGAGTGTGAAACATTCACGTTTAAAAGTTGGTGAAGGTATAAGCGTTTGTGTCTAGAGATTTGGAAATCTTCGAAGGCGCAAAGTGTTCGCGAATGTTGGATGGTACCAACGGATCGTTGGTAAACGCTTGAAGGTACCAGCGGATCCACGATAAATGTAGTCTGACAAGAAAACGGTCAGGCATTTGCAGTGAAAGTGTTGAAAATCGCATTATAAAGGTTGAGAAGAGTGTATATGTTGTCTAAGGAAAGACATATCCAAGTGTAAGAATCAAGTCTAGGAGAGACTTTGATATGGAATTGTGGAATCAATTCGAGAAATACTAAGGAAAAAGTATTGGAGATCGAGTCAAAGAGAGGCTGCGATCGAGAAAGGATATGTTAATGTTAAAATGACTTTGATATATCAATGGAAAGGTGTATCAAAGGTAAAGTTATGATTGCTTCTTGAATAAGATTGCAAGCAATGGTAAGGAAACCATGTAAAAAGGCAATGGCTAAGTAAGTTATTAAAAGGTTAAGGTTTGGAATGGATTCCAACGTTGAATTCGAGGACGAATTCATTCTAAGTGGGGGAGAATTGTAACACCCGCGTTCGAGGATTCTATCCGAATCATCGAGGATCCTCTAGGACCAACGAAGATGGTCCGAGGATCGGTGTTGAAATGCGAAGGATGGTACGTTCGGGAGCTGTTGGAGGAAGCTCGAAGAAATGGGATATGTACGTGGACGGCTACAAGGATTTCTGTGGATGTACGTGGACGGCTACGAGGGTTTACGTATACGTACGTGGACAAGTGAACAGAATCCTAAGATTGGCTAAGGTATGATGAAGGTAATTGTTAAAGTTAGTCAATTATCAAAGATGAATGTTTACTTGATGTGGAAGGTTAAAAGAAAGTTTAAAATAATGGTGCTTCCGTGTAAGTGTTACTCTCGGATTTTATGGCCGAGAGTTGATCCGATACATGGTACCGGGTTGGGGTGTTTCAGACACTCCGGAGCGTACCGTACGTATAGAAGACTCGTAACCAGTATTTATTAGAAGAGAATAAATATGACATGTTAACACCTGCGGGACTTCTCCACCCTTTGCTAATTCCTTATATTTTTTTGGCAAGACACTACTATGGATTTCATCACCGGATTGCCACGATCTCACATAGTGGGTAACCGTTGATCGCCTTTCCAAATATGCACATTTTATTGCTCTACGAGATCTTTTCACAGCAAAAAGCTTGGCTGATAAGTTCATTAGAGAAGTTGTGAGGTTACATGGGGTACCATAATCAATCATTAGTGACCGTGATCCTATCTTTCTCAGCAATTTTTGGTCAGAATTTTTTTTATTAATGGGTACACGCCTCTGCTTAAGCAGCGCTTACCACCCGTAAGCATATGGACAAACATAAGTTTTGAATCGTTGTCTTGAGCAGTATTTACGTTGCTTTACGTCTAAACAACCAAATCAGTGGGGTCATTTTTTGCATTGGGCTGAATATTCATACAACACATCCTTCCAATCTGCATCTGGGCTCACGCCATTTGAGTCTTTATATGGCAGATCCCCACCAACTCTTCGACAGTTCTTACTAGGTGAATTTCGTCTGCTTGCTGTCGCCGAAGAACATTAAGATCGAGATGAGCTGATAAAGACTTGCATTATAATATTTGTAAAGCTCAAACACATATGCAGTCCCAAGCCAATCGCATGCGTCGTGATATCAAGTTTCAGAGGGTGATCTGGTTTGTTGAAACTAAGACCTCATCATCAAGTCTCAGTTCAAAAACGCCTGTATCCAAAGTTGGCTCCTCAATACTTTGGTCCATTTCAAATTATAAAGAAACTAAGCATTCTCTATTATAAAGTGGCATTGCCAATAACAGCAAGGATTCATCTAATATTTCACATTTCTCAATTAAAATAGGTGAGTGGAAACCATCGAGGTGTTCCAGAAATTTCTGCAGATTTGGTAGCGGCTGATGATGGGTTTTTCCCAGTGATATACATGCGATTCGTCCTGGAAATAAACCAGATGATCCACAAATTATGGTTGATTAGGAGGGACGTGCAAAAGAAGAGGCGACATGGTTAGATATGTCAGATTTTCTAAGCCAATTCTCTGACTCCAGCCTTGTCAACTAGCGGGAAGCAGTGTTACGAATGTTGCTAAAAAATCGTAAATCGTTGATTGTTTATTCAAGAAAAAAGAAAAAGAAAAATCAAGAACATACCACAAGGTGATTTGGAAAACTATCGAGGCTTTCTATTTTATTATTTAGGAAATTATCTAAGATTTCTATTTTACTTATTTCTTTTTCTTAGAAGTGCTTTGTTTACGATTTCTTATAAATATAGATAATGTGGCAGGTATGTTAAAACATGCCTGAAGCCTGCCGGTCTAAACGGATACTTTGTTAAGAAATGAAGAGGAGTAAGAGGAGAGAAAGGAGTACAAGACGTGGAAGAAGTGAAGATCGTAGCTTTGACGGCATCACAGTGTAGTTTCTTCTTGATCCGAACTCCATTAATTCACCAGAACTCACACTAAACAGGCTCATAAAAATTTGGCATAAACATGTTTTGGCTTAAACGGGCATGAACCTAACCAGACTTTGAAAAATCTGTTAGACGATCGCGGACCTTAACAAATCAGGGACGGTCCGGGTAGCCCGTTTTACATTATTGATAGATGGAATTGTATTCCCAACATTTACAAGTCGCATTATGGGTTTACCCAATGACAATTATATGATAGTCTCAAATACAGCATCATAACGCCTCTGGTATAGTTACTCATCCACGTAGGCGAGTCTACCTCGTCACAGCCATTGATCATCCGGAAGGTTACTAGCTAATGATCAATATTCATCCATCTATATTTTTTATATATGTTGAGCCATTGCTCATTATAAATCAAGTGAAATGAACTGCTACATAAAGTCACATATCAAATAAGTTGCTTAATTTGAGAGCAATTTTACAAATAAAATACCATTATAGGTACAACCACAACAAACAAACGAATAGGTTATTTATACCTTATGACCTTAATATTGGTATTAGCGTTGCCAATGATTTAACGAATTCAATGAAATAAAACTCCATAGCCCTCCCACAAGACTAGTGATCCGTGGCTCTACAAAGCCAAAACTATTTATAATCAATCCATGGGGAAGTGCACTACTCGTGTTGGTAAGTAACAACATACCTCTTCTCCCTTCGTTCTTTCTAATTCGCCACATCAACGTCTTTCTTGTTCTCTTTGTTGTACTCTTCCATCTCATTAAGCCAGAGATCCGCAAACTCGCAATCCTTCCAAGCATAAAACCAAGGCCCTCCACGAGTATAATGCACCGCCTTAGGCTGCGTGGTTGGATCTTTCTCAACAACCCTATTGTGACCTTCAAGGAAGTTCCACACAAACGGAATAGACCCAATATCTTCATCCTCAAGCCACTGGAACCTATGGAGGAAAGCACCAGTCTGAGTATTAACAATCTCAGGGTTCAAAGTCTTGTTCTTGGGATGTTCACAGTTATAAAGCACCATAGAAGACCAGTTCTTCCTCGGGTACACGGTTTGAACAGCACCATCCATCTTGGTAGTCTCCTTAGGAGTGTAATCATGTTGAACACACATGATGGCATATTTATCATCGATCAAATCAGTAAGTTCCTTAATATCAGCAAGGTAGAGGAAATCGCAATCGACGAACATAGCCCAACCATGGTAATCAGACAAATGAGGAGTCAAGAAACGAGAGAAAGAGAACTCAGTGCTCTCTAACTGACCTCTTTCTCTCCAATACAAGCCTTTCTTTCTTAAATCTGATTGAACAATCGGTATGATCTCTACAGGGATTGAAGATCTTTTGGTGATTGAATGACGACAAACTTGGTAAGCAAGATCTTCTCGTGGATCGTAACCAACAAAGATCCTGAAAGGTTTCTTCTCGGAAACGCCATTACAAGTTTCAGATTTGACATCGCCGTTGGTAATCGTCATCGTTGTTGCAGATTTTTCAACACTAGGATCTGTCATTGATTTCATTGCAAAAGTTTAGATCTCTGATCATTCTCATTACACTAAGCTTTTACAGAATCGTGATGAATGAAGCAGCCCCTGGATTCGAGTAAAACAGATAAATCTACAACGAAATTTCCAGGAAATTGAGAGTAAAGATCTATCTCATCACATTACGCTAAGGAATTTTGAGAAATTCGCAGAATCATAACAAAATGCAGCAGATCAAGTGAAATCAAGTAGTTAGAAACAAAAACTGAAGCATCTTACGATGCATGAAGCAGCCATTGAATCAAACTAAAACAGAGAAATCGAGAACGAATTTTCCAGGAAATGAGAAAGTAAAGATCTATATCATCATATTATGCTAAGAAAATCGCAGAATCGTGATAAAGCAAAACCATAAAAAATGCAAATCTAGTAGAACGAAACCGAAATTGAGGACACGGATTCGAGTAAATTAGAGGAATCGAGAACGAATTTGAAGGAAATGAGGAAGAACAGAGCGTACCTGGAGATGATGAGAGACCTTTGGATCTTGAGAAAAAGTTTGGAGCACCGACGGAAATGGAGATTTGTGGACTAAAATGTGGAAAAGAAGGAGAAAGAGAGATTTGGAGCGAGAAAGGAGGAGAGTGATGTCTCTTAATTTTAGAAATTAACTATTACTATTGTTATAAATAAAGAAAGAGAGGCAAGAGTTGACTCGCGTGTTGACTCGGCGTCGGCGTGAGTTTTATGCGTTGCCTCTTTCCCTTCCCATGTGCTCGGGCCTCGTCTACTCGCTCTGTTTTTTGCTTTTCTCATAAGAAAGAAAAAAACCTTTTACAAATTTTGTTTACGCTTAACTAAACTCTACGAGTTTGCGGTAGAGATTTTTTCTATAACCAGATGATCCAGACTTTTATCATAGGACTAATCTTTTTATAACAAATGTAACCGTCGAATAGGGATTTCTTAGCGGCCGAGTTTACGGTAAAGTTTTTCTCTAATTTACGTAAAGATGACCCTCAACTATTTATTTTTCATGACGTTTATGTGCACGTATTCTCTTGAAGATTTTAATTGAGCGTCTTTTAAGTCATTGAACTCGTAATCTTAGAAAAGTGATATCTATTTTACCGTGTATATAGGAATTATTTACATTGGATCACAGAGTTCCATTGGATCCTATGTGAGAAGAAGGTGGAAGCTCGGGTAAACCATAATAATCATGAACATGGTCATCAATTTCAGAATTCCAATATTTCCTCTCAAGCTCTTATATCTTAGCCACCTATGCTTAATCCCGATGAATTGGAAGCGGCTAATCCATCTACTTCAGCGTCCTCCAACATAAATAATAAAGGCAAATTGTCTTTTTACTACATCAACTAGGGGAAAATTCGGAGAGCTTTTTGCTAAACTAGACCCTTATTTGAAATCAATTTCAAAACTAGACTCCTTTTCCTTTTCTTTTCAAAATGCCTTAAAATACCTCTCATCGCTTCTTTTTTCACAAAAATACCTAGCGCAGACTTCTCCTGTGAAGTCTGGTAGCTGGGTTTGAAAAACAATAACCCAAAGATTCTCACGTAATAACGAAAATGCCATCGTCTTCAATAGTTCCCAACCACACTTACCAAACAAAATTAAGCTCTCAATGCTTCAAACAACCGAATTAAGTGATGTTAATGCTTTAAAACTGAGTTAAAAGCTCCATTTTTGTCGATCTCCTCTCTCATTTCAACCATTTAACTCTATAATATCGTTTTCAATATTTACCATCCATATATCT